>CM060845.1:16720000-17082500 GCA_030762175.1 Metallyticus violacea
TGGAAATTATCCAATCAGATTTGAGATGTGACTGCCATAGTTTACTGTTTAACTATGCATGCTGCAAGCACTAATTCACAATCTAGAACCCATATATTAGTTCATAACTGTCTAGGATTTGATGCAGGCAGGTCGTAACCTATTGTTATGGAATACAAACCGCCACTGACAATTATCGTTATCGTTTGTTCACACGATGAAAACCGTAGCGTTATAATAAACTCATCTTTTAGAACTGCATGACATGAATAGCGCTCAACATTATTTGCAAAGCATTTGTGGAAGAGAGCGGTTTTTACTTTGTGTACGTGAAATTTCCCTCCGCTTGTTGTTTTTTTTTTATTGGTTTTTATTGTTCACAGCTTGCAAGTGATCCGCGTGTGTTACAGTAACATGCCAAAGGCTGGTTAAAAACTGCAAAGCGTAACGTATGAATATAAAAGGCGGTGGATGCATCCTTTATGAGTCGGATTTGATGTACCGTAAAACGGAGCAGTGTCGGTCAGAAAAGTCACGTGTTAATTATTCCATGGCAACAAAAACAAAATAATATTTATTAATTAACTGATTTGCGCCACTGGTTTTTATAAAGATTGCCATAAAAAAACAAAATGGTAACTGAGATGTTTCTTAAAGATGGCTTAGTTTAGATTTATTTTTATTTGTTTTCTTATTTAAAATATTTCAGCGTGGTTTAGTTACTGTTAATGTGCTAAACAAACGCAAGTTCTAAACGAAAAAAAAAAAATGGTTTATACAGAGTGAATCATCTAAAATTTGCACCGCAAATATTTCTGAAATAAAAGGTGCTATTGATATGCTGCTTTTACAGAGTGGAAGTTTAGACAAGGGCCCATAATTGCAGCCCATGTTAATAATTATTAAAATGTGTATTTCTTGAAAAAAAGTTACTTCATTTTCAAATGAAACAATGTGCTTATTGATATCAAGAAAATAAAAGTAGAAGAAATTAGTATGTTATTGGTGTTTTTGCAGGATTCTAAAACAAATTTATGAGCTATCGTAATATGAAAATTTTAAATACGTTTTATTTCTTAGTTACTAATTTACGATGTTCGTACGATGTTCGTCAAAAAAGAGATGAATGGACTTTGTCCAACTCGTCTGCCAGTCCTGGAACACGTGCTGGAAGCCATTTTTTTATTTATTTATTTATTTTTTTACATTTTCTTCAAAACCGCCTCAGTCTTTTTATGACGGCCTCGGAAGTACCAAAACGCTCACCCTGTGCCCCTATTTCATACAAGGAAAGAGATAAAAGTTACAGGGGGCTAAGTCTGGGGAGTATGGAGGATGGGAGACATTCGAAGTTCCCTACACACTTCCACTCGCACCATCTTCTGTTTAGTAATCTTGGAACCCACCTCGCACAAAAGCGTCTCGTGTTCAAGTGATCGTGAAGAATCGAAAATGTACTACCATAGGAAATGTGTAACATGTCTGCCAGTCTGTCGTCTGTCTTCACGAACAATGAGACCAGCTGTGTTAATCATGGTTTCGTTTACTGCTGTTCCTGGAGCACCTGGACCGCCTTGCTTTGTTGTTAAAGCATGGCCTTCATTAAATTCCTTGAACCATCGAAGTGCTGTGGATTGCGACAGATCACAATCACCATATGCCTGCTGCAGCTTTTATGCCGAATTCCTGCAAACGAAAGCAAATCTTCAACGAAGCATATTGCTCTTCACGAATTAACTCCATTTTGTTTATAGGCAACTGACGTAGTTTGCGCAAGCGCGAGCGAAATTCTGTTTTTGTCCAACAATCAGGGCTGATCTGTTTTCATCATTCAACAACATTTCTTTGCTGAGCGGGGGGGGGGGGGTAGGGCTAGCCCTCACATTTTAGTAAAAGCCTCCAGTCTGTCATGTAAAGACTGCTGCACATATTGTAGCATTTCAGCCGAAGTTTTCCTCACAGAGAAATGTCTAAAGGGGTCAAATCTGGTTAACGGGCAGACCAAAGTACAGGCCCCCTTGGTCCAATCCAACGATTTTGAAACAATCGTTGAAGATAAGCATAGCACGTCTATTGGGATATCTTTCAGCGTACATATTACAGGAAAGAACTTAATTTTCCTGCATTCTAAATGTCCCCTTTTTCAGCATTAGCAAATACCATCTTCCGTCACGTTCTACTTCAAGAACTGTCATAAAGTACTGGGAAGTCCCAATGAAACCCGTGTAAAGAAAACAAAATGTAAACAACATACGAGCATCGCAGCCTGATATCCGTTGACTCTTAGAGTGATCATAACGTCAACAGCCAATGTATTCTTCCGCAATTCTTTAAGAATACTGCCCATTTGTCAGGAACACGTGCCAAGTATAAGCGACATAATGACAATAGACCAGTAAATTCAGAGGTCAGAGGCACACTACCTCATTTATTGCGATACCGAATAATTTTCGCAGAACTTTAAAAACTTTATGCCTTCTCTACACTAGTTTTTGCCCAGTTCATGCTTTACATGTCTTCGTAGAAATAGCAGCATAGGGCTGCGATTATGAGCACTTGTCTAAACTTGAATTCTGTGTAAGCAGCACATCAATAGCACCTTTCATTTCAGAAATATTTGCGGTGCAAGTTTTAGATGATTCACCCGGTACATGCTCTATCAAAAATTCTGAAAAATATACAGGGAGTAAAATTACTTAATTTAGCCCTGAGAGCCCCAGTACCGATTATAAATGCGCTGGTGAGTTATCATGTTGCAGGATACATGAACTTTCTGTTCACAGCCCAGAATTTGCTCTTCTTGGAAATGTCTGAGTACATGTTGACAATTTCAGCGATTTCAGATTCCGATAATGAATGTCGAAGAAAATTGTCAACAACAATTTCACGTTTGACCTGACCTGCTCAACTTTTTATGGGTCTTGATGAAATTTTCCAACTCGTTGTAATACTGGACTCATGTTTTATCACCAGTTAAAAGTTGCATCCTCTTTAATACGATCCAATCGCTTCTATTGTTGTGTCACCAGCCAGCATTTCATATAATACAATCCCACAGAAATGCCACACTCGTCGGCAGTTTTTCGAACAGTCAGGCGTGAATTTTCATGGATGATCTCACTAACTCTGGAAGCATGAGAGTCATCAGTGGATGGGCATCGGGAACTAGAGTCAACAACTACAGATTCTCGACCATATCATCATTTCATGTGTCTTGGTAAAAGATTTGCGGAGTTTCACACAAACTATAATACAACTTTCCTGCTGATGATAGCCCACCGTCTCAGTAACTGCAGAACACTCACAACATTGTTGCAAAAAATGTAGCGTGGAACTCGACTGGATTAAAATAACACTGCGTGGCAAAGGGAGGGATCTCGTTAAGGTCTGAGCTAATGAGTCCACCAACCAAGTTTGGTCACTACACTGATTTGGAACAGGATTTTCAAAAATTGAATGTTTTTTGAATAGATCTGAAGGAGACATTGATGACATAGAAAGAAATCAAACATAGCGTCAATGGGGGTACAAAGAACGACGCATTTTTCGCTAAGTGAGCATGAGAGATATTAAAAAAAGCCCCAGCTATGAACTGAATTCTCAAATGTATCCTCACAGTCCTTAAAGGTATTCTCCATCTCTCTCCACACACATTTGTAGACAGTGCAACTACTTGTCAAAAGCACCAAGGCACTCGGACTGAGATATTGTCAACAGAGCGGAACTTACAGCTTGAGCAAGATCCTGCACGAGTTTAAAAGCTTTTTCTAGCAATGCAAGGTTTCACTCGAGGAAACAGCCAGAAGTCGCATGGTGCATGATCAGAATTGTAGTATAGACGATCAAGCAAATGAACTTTGGTGACTTCCAGTTTCTTCATATTTGCAACTGTTCTGTAAGGAGATGCATTGTCGTGCAAAAGTAACATCCTTACAGTTTCTGTCCTTGGACACCGCCGCCTCAGTTCTTCAAATAAAGGATCTAAAATATAAATGCCATAATATTCTCCATTCGTTGTCATTCCTTTTGACATACAGTCAACCACTAACGGTCCTTCACAGTTGAAGTAAACAGTGAACATTCGCTTTCGAGAACGAAAATCTTGTCGAGGAGCAACTTGGGCCATTCTCATTTACCCACACGCAATTCTGAGTTTATTTCGAGTGGTATAGTAATAAAAACAAATTTCATCACCACTGCATACGTCGTCAAACGTTTAGGATCATCTGGCGGAAACATGCTCAGCAGTTTTCTTGCACATTTCTTTTTTCTCTTCTCTTCAGTGGTTAGGGAATATGGAACCCATTTCGCACAGCTTTTTCGTAGCTTTAAATGTTCATGGAGATGTTGCCAACATTGATACCCACTTCCATACTTGGCATTTCAACATTAACATGTCGATTTTCCTCCAACATATTCCTCTCTCTTTGAACTGTTATTTCGTTCACAGCGTCCTGATGTCGGCCAGGGCGAGAGTTGTCTTTTAAAGTCTATCGCCCTTCTTCAAATGATCGAATCCATTTTGCAAAGATATCAAATGAACATATTGATCATCATGAACGGCTACCAAGTCGCCGTGGATTTTTTTCCCTCTTTCACCTAGGCTTATAGCGTGTGAAAATGTAGAATCTAAACTTTTGTTTAGAAATATTCATGATTTTTCACCAGTTGTTGACACAGGAATGAACTGAACAGACTGTATGACAGCGGCTATGCAAGTTTAAACTTGCACTTATGCATATTTTGATAGCTTAAGGTCCATTGTTGGCATTTGCGTTAGTCACATTTTTGTAGACATTATTGTCCAACAATGAATATCCTGCTTGCAAAACTTGTTGAATGCCCTCGTATTTTTCAGCAAATAAAACTGCGTCCATTCCATTCTGCTGTGTTAGCTTCTTGTCAGTTATTTTTCCGAAATAAGGGAAAAGGCATACGTGACAGGAAATGCTTTCGAATCAGTTTAGTACATAACAAATGGCTGACAGAGAGGTGACTCGACTATATAGGAGGAAGCAGCTACTTTGTGCACGTGCTTGAGGAAAACAAACACCTGAGATTTTACGAGAGTAGTTTTCAATGCGAAGCTTTATAACTCCCATAAGCCACGGCTGGTTTCTATCGTAAACACTACAGTATACTTTCGGAACACACAGTGAGAATAGTCGCTTTCCCTTGCACAGACTGCGTGTTGACACACCACAAAGGCTGTTTGAGAATGCATTTTATAATCTTTATGGGAAACATGTGACGAGCGTTCTCTTTCTGCCCTGTCTACATCAGAAAGAAAATGAAATTGAAATCCTTTTAAATTAAAAATAGTGTAGTGCCAAAACATATAAAAACTTTGAATTATTTTCCAGCATTGAAGCAACTTGTTTTTCCTCCATTCTCTTACCTGTTCGCACGGCAGAAAAGCAGTAAAGAGAGTAGAGGACATGCCCAAGGATAATGAAGATAAAAATGAAGAAACAAAAAAGAATTTATGTGTCTTTAGCTTTTTTTTTTCAGTTTTCTTCTCGTTTTTCTCTTGTTTTTGTTCCTTCTTTGCTGTAAATTAAATAACTAGCTAAACGAGAATAAAGCAGAGAAACTAAACATGAAGCAGCAGAAGAGAAAAGGAAAAGTTTAAGTAGTATAATGACGGAGAAGAACAAGAAAAAATAAAGGGGGGGGGGGAAGGGGGGAAAAAACAAAACAAAACAAAAGACGTCTCTAAGAGCATTCTTTCTCTCTCCGTTTTTCACCTTTATGTCTGACACAGTGTCTTTGTTTTACACCTTTTGTTCTTTGCTGCCGGGCAAGAACATGGAAAGTATAAAAGAAACAATACAATGAAAAGGAAAGATAGAGAAACAGAACTGAAGGGTGAAAGGAACGACGAGAAAAACAGGATAGTTTGCTTTTATTTATTATTATTATTATTATTATTATTATTATTATTATTATTATTATTATTATTATTATTTTCTCATTCTCATTTCCTCATTCATTCATTTTTTCATTCATTCATTCATTCATTCATTCATTCATTCATTCATTCATTCTTTCTTTCTTTTTTCTTTTTTTTCATTCAATGCCTTATCCCTTAATTTTCTTCTTAGTTTTTTTCCTCCTTCCTTCGGTTATTTTTATTTTTCGCCATTTATTTTGTTCTCAAAATCTCTTATAATGAACACTTTTTTATGCTTTAATAGAGCTGGGAGAAAATTTACCTTAAGTACAGTTTCTGCACATAAGAATGGTCGTAAACCTTTGATTCAATTTGTCGAAATCAAATTTATAGTTTTTTTTTTTTTGTGACAAACGAAGGACAACACGAAAAATCTAAGATAATTATAGGGCATTTACTGTCCAGTTGTGCCACCAACGGAAGAAGCAAAACACAAACACAAACAAAGATAACATTGGTTTATTAGGGTATGTACAAGGATAGGTCTTAAATTTCCGGCCTAACAATTTTTAGGTATGATAAAGACAAAAACTATGTTTCACTTTTCAATATAGTTACCCTTTATTGCAATACACTTCTCGCGTCTTTGAATCAACATTCCACCCCACCCCCCCAAATAGTCAGAAGTCTTGTCTGCAAAATGGGCATAAACAACATTCATCACTTCTTCGTCACACTTAAATTTCCTTCCTCGAAGGTTCTTCTTGAGTTTTGAGAAGAGGAAATAGTCACAGGGAGTTAGATCTGGGCTGTACGGTGGATGGTCGATCTCCTTGAAACCACATTTCTTCACAGCTTCCTTTGCAACAAGAGCAGTGTACACAGGCTCGTTGTCGTGAAGAAGGTGCACACCACCACTCAGCTTTCCTCGCCTTTTCTCTTTGATGGAAGCACGTAGTCTGTGCAGTAGGTTAGCATAGTACTCTCCATTTACTGTGGTGTTCCTCTCCCTGAAGTTAATTTTTTTTTATTGATTTATTTATGGACGCTCTTTAACAGCTCAGGTCATCAGCGTCCCAATCAACCCAGGGCGTGAAACGGCCGACAAATTTTGCTCAGAGGCCTCTCTTTCAGGCTTGAGGTTCTTTTTCGTGCCGTAAATGTACGGCACGGGACCCACGGCTTTACTTCCCTTCCGAAGGAAGCCATACTTAGGATTTTTACGCCCGAAAAAATCCATCGGTCCTGACCGGGTTCGACCTGAAGTCAATGAAGAGTATTCCTTCACAGTCGCAAAAGATTGTGGTCATAATCTTCTTGGTTAACTGAGTGACCTTGGCCTTTAGAAGCGACGCTTCGCCAGGTTTACGCCACTCCATTGATTCTCTTTTGACAAGGGATCATAATAGAGGAACATATTTTCATCTCCTGTAACAATGGTTTGCACAACTTCTCTCTCGTTTCCACGGCAGAGCTCCAAAAACGTCTGACAACAGATGACTCATTGCTGCTTTTGGACTGAGGAAAGAAGTCTAAGCACCCATCTTGCACTAACCTTATTCATGTTTAAATGTTGATGAATAATCCGAAGTACTCTTGTTTTAGAAAGGCCCAATCTTGCTCCTATTTCTGTAACGTTGAGCCGCCGGTATTCCATAATTTCTCCTTCTACAAGAGCGACGTTTTCAGGAGTGAGCCCTCCTAAGGGCCGACCTGCACGTTCTTCGTCTTTAGTGCTTTCTCGAAAAAGTTTGGTCCATTCTTTTACGGCAGAATATGAGGGGGATGCTTCCCCAAATACACCGTCCAATCGCTGTTGATCTTCATTTGTATATGTCTTTCTTATGTGATGAACTTAATAACGCCTTCTTTATCTATATCTAAATAAACGAACACTGCAGAGTGGAAGTTACAGCCGCTTTTATTTACTTAACAGATAAGGTATGACACCAGATAAGGGTTTTGTGAGGTGATAATCTTATCGACAAGGCCGGAAACGTATGGACCTACCTTCGTATTTTGCTCCGTTTGAAAGCCTCTGTCCGCCTGACCACTTTTTGATAGGGCAGGAAAAGCGCACCCAGCGCTTCCTGTAGCTCTTTGTGATATTCTCGTGCATTCCTGACACAGAGAAATGCTATTTGTTCACTCTTCGTGACCTCCGTTCTTGACCACTGTCGCTCACTAAATGAACTCTAATACATTTAGTCCAATGACTTTCGAACCTTTTAATACCCTCAGTAAAATAAGACTTGTGCAATTGTGAAAAATAAGCGTCTATCTCAGTTCAAACCTCATCATTTGATGTGAACCCTCGGTCCACCCAATCCTTTCTTCAGGTTTGGGGGCTAAATCCGGCGAATATGGCAGATGTGGAAGCACTTAGCGGATGTGGAAGCGAATGTTATGTAGTTTTGCAGCAAAAATCCCAGACGTTTGTCAAGGCGCATTATCGTGATTAAAGAGAACTGTCATTTTTCCGCAAGGTGTGGGTGTTTAGCCTGAATAACATCCTTCAGTTGGTCCAGTAGTGAAGCTTAATACTACCCGGTGATGGTTCTGTCCTTCTGGAGGTAGTCTATGAATATCATACCATGAGAATCCCAGAAAACAGTAGCCATGACTTTTCCTGCAAATGGAACCTTTTATGCATTCTTTGGCGCAATTTCACCTGTTGCCACCCACTGTTTGAACTGCTCCTTCGTCTATGGCGTATAGTGAAGAATCTATGCTTCATGTACTGTTATGAAACGTCGGAGAAACTCACTTGAATTGCATTTGAATAAGTAATCAGTGTTAATTCGATTGCGTTTTTGGTCCATTGTTAAAAAAAGCGTCACCTCTCGAGCAACATGGCCTATCGAGGTGTTTGTAATGTCACTCAACTCGCGTGCCTACTTTCGGTGAACATTGAGTACAACATTGTGAATTTTGGTCACAATCTCGCAGATCACAGCAGTTGTAAAACGGATATACGACTACGCTTAAATTTAGCAGCCCACTTTTAAACCGTCTAAAATGAAGAGAAAGCATTCTTTAATGTGGAATCTAACTCCTTTTGTATTTCAGTTGGGGTTAAACACTTCAAAACGAAGTACTTTATACGGTATTCGTATTTAGGTTTTATCCAATTTATACAAAACGTTAACACTAGTTTGTTTACACGATCGTCACAAACAAGTGATTACACTTACGCGTCTGAAACTTGATAGCGCGCTATCTAAAGATGATACTTAACAACTATCATAGAAATTTGACCACATTCACTACTTTTCTGAGTTAGGCCGAGAGATTTTAGAACATCTCTGTATGAATGTTTTGATTTCCGCTAACAGCCAAACAGAGGAAAATCGAAATTAAAACTATTTAAGGGATATAAAGCTTTACTTTTTCGTTTAAACTTTCTGGTAAAAAGAAGACAACAGTTGAAGAGATGAAGATGGAAACTAAAACAATTCATTGGATATATTGTTCCATTTTTATTTATTTATTTATTTAAACTCTTTGGTAATAAAGTGAAGGCAACTGAAGCGTGATATTTCTATTTTGCTTAGATTTTTTGGGTTGGAACTTTGTATTTAAAGGTCAATTTGCGCATCCGACGTCTCACCAAATCGTTTTCAATTGCCCGCCATGTTGATTATTGATTCCAGCGCACGCCACAGTATATACAGTAGGGGCGGCTTGTGTCGGCTCCTTTGATATTGCCGCTACTAACACAGAAGTGATTCATTAATTAAAACGTTTATAACGAAAATGTACTTATGCTTTTCAAAATAGACTTGAAATTGAAGTATTTATCACTGAAATAAAAGGTAATTGTGTAGAACATCACATTAAGGTGTACAAATCATGTTTTTATACTGTGGTTTTTCATTTTGTTTATTGATTGTTTCTGAATGACGATCAACCATTTTTAATACTGCCATTACTTTATTTTTTCTCGTAAATTCCGTAGATTATGATTAGCTGAAAAAGTGTAACTATTTTTTTTAACGTTTCCGATATATAAAAAAGGTAAAGAAGCTCGAGAGAGTAGTTTTATTATTATTATTATTATTATTATTATTATTATTATTGTTGTTGTTGTTGATGTTGTTGAGTGTTGTTTTCGTTTAAACTCTTTGGTAACAAACCAAAGACAACTGAAGCATTAGTTGTACAATGAATTAGTGTTGCGTGTTACCATTAGACGTTCGTCATGAAAAAATTGATATTTTAAGCGCCTATAATAGGCTACAGAATTAGGCACTATTTTTTTAAATTATGGGCAAGAAAATATTTATGATTTTGGCATTTAAATTGGGCTACAAAATGATTAAATTAGCCCCTACATTTATTAATTGTAGTATTTTTTTATTTATTTTTATGAACATCCCTATAAGCTATAAGCCTCACAATGTTATTTTTTTTCATAATTTGCAGTAAATATATTATCAAGGACTTATCCAAATCTTCAACAGTTACGCCATGTCTTTTGTCAGTTATACCCGGGCCGCTGAAGTGAGTGCAAGAGTCTTATGGCGGATCACAAACCTCACAGAAAAAACATTTCTTTTGAGTTTTTGCAACGTTTTGAGGCTGAGGGGGAGGTCTTCTTGTTCCGGATTGTGACAGGGGATGAAATCTGGGTTCATCATTTTCACGACACTCGATGGAATGACGTCATCCTCGCTCTCCACAAACCAACTGCTTCCGCCGGTAAGGTTATGATCGCTGTGAGGATATGATTCTCATTGATGTGACGCCAAGAGGCAGTACCATTAATTAAGAAGAATATGTCAACACATTAAACAAACTCAAGAAGCTCTTCCAGCCACTTCGCCGCAACAAATTAGGAGATGTTTTCATTCAACACGATAATGCTCAGTTTCACACAGGTTTGAGGACTTCTGAACACATCAAGAAACAGGGTTAGATAGTGTTATTCCATCCACCCTACAGTCCTGATCTAGCTCCCTCGGACTTCCACTTTTTGGGCCATTATAGGATGGCATTCATGGAATACATTTTGAGGACGACGAGGATAGTTCGCGCAGAGAAGAAATGGCTTCGTGGCCAGAAAAAAGAATTGGTACCGACAGGGCATGTACGTCCTTGTGTTTCGCTGGAGGATTTTTTTTTTTGATTGATTTATTTATGGACGCTCTTTAACATCTGAGGTCATCAGCGTCCCATTCAACTCAGGGCGTGAAACAGCCGACAAATTTTGCTCAGAGGCCTCTCTTTCAGGCTTGAGGTTCTTTTTCGTGCCGTAAATGTACGACACGGGACCCACGGCTTTACTTCCCTTCCGAAGGAAGCCATACTTAGGATTTTTACGCCCGAAAAAATCCATCGATCCTGGCCGGGTTTGAACCCGCGATCTTGGGTTTAGGAGGCAAGTATGGTAACCACTACACCACCAGGACCGACTAAATTCGCTGGAGGAAGGCCATAGAACTGGAAGATTGCGTGTAAAAATAGGGGGTGTAGATAAAATATCATTCTTTCATTGAGTGGAATAAATAATTGCTGAAGATAAAAAATGTGGGGCATTACTTTCTGGGCGACTCTCGTAGTTAATTGAATCTCTCCGTTTAACTCTAAGTGTCAAAATATACACGTTTTGCCAATGCTGTATTTGTACTTTTTCTGTGCTATACCGCATATCCATTAGAAGGCAGGCTGTTAGCACGTCATATTCCTTCACCAGTAGATCTGGTAACTCTAAGAATGGAATTTCTCATCTAATAGAATAAAAATATTTTCCTGAAACATCTTGTGTATTTAAAGGTGATAAATATAATATAAATATTCTAAAGATCAGAAATGTACAAATAAATACTGAACTTATAGTGGCGAAAAAGCTACGAATAGAGTTCGGTGTATTAAGGCTGCACTAATTGGACAGCTGGTCGGCCATGTGAGCCAATAATCGATTGTGACGTGTAAACCGGAAGGAAACGCCGCACCTTCTTGTACATCATTATAGGCACGTCGCCAGGCGATTAATTGGAAAGGATATCTATATATATATATATATATATATATATATATATATATATATCATGTGACAACGGGAAGAGTATTGATAGGGGCTTTTGGGGGTAGATACTGCCTTTCCACCTATTGTGAACGAAAACATGTGAAAATCGCTACATTTTGTGTTCAGTACGGAGAGAAAAGCATATTTTAGCATTTATAATAAACTTAATCAACAACTAGCAACAAAGTCTACGTATTTTGTCAACTACAGACCCATCAATTAGTTTAGGCCCCGCTTTACACGGCAGATGGCTACGCTACATCGACCGGCTAGCACAACACCTATAAGCCACGAAACGAATAACAAAATAGAATAAACATTGTGAGACATATAGGCAGTAATAATGTGTTAACAACATTGTTAATGCATTATTGCAGCATATTGTTTAGCTACAGAAAGTTGTTAGGGAACGCAATTTGATTAGTTTATGAGTAAGGGAAGAGTACGGGCGGCAGTTGAGATTCAAGGTTAGCATGACGTAGGCTGAGTGAAAGACTTGCCCGTACTTCCAGTACCGCCTGAGAAGCAAGTCACGCCTTCTTTCACGAACGGCAGCGGAGAAAACCGAGCCCAACCAGTCAACTCTTGTACGTAGAAAGTTACCATATTGTTCATGTCGATAGTTGGTTGGCTAATGTGTCGGTATCTTGAAAATTAATTTTATGCTCTCCCTCAGTTAGGAGGGCATGCTCAGTGATGGCTCTGTTCTGACTTAGGCGGCAATGTCTCTTGTCTTCTGTAAGGCGTGTACTATCGTGGTACCAATGGTACTCTGTAAATACAGGCTGAGGCAAGTGAGTTCCTTGTGTCCTTTGTTACTCCCCGTAAGGGGGGGGGGCGTGGCTACGGCCGTTGCTCTTCAGATGCTCCTGGTGCGGGCTCTGCGGACCCTGGGTGCCCGTGGAACTTCTGACGTTACTAGAAGGAGCCGGGCCGGACTTGAAACGAGCTCCTCCCGCAAGGGAGTTGTCCGGATTGGGTTGGACTCGGCTTGGCAGTTGGTCCCGAAACTCACGGGAAAATGAGTACTCACGATGGCAGCGTGTCCCAGGGGAGTACTGAAGGCGTGTACCCTGGATGCAGGTTTTCCTGAATCGCTGTCGTTTGTGGGGAGGATGCTGGCTACCTAAATGCTGGGGTGACTCACCTCTATAACACGAGTAGGTCTAGCTAGATGAGGTCTCCCCACCAGTAAGAATCTGGTAGCTAAGACAACTTAGCGCGTCTGGACGTCGCAAACGTCTACAGCCGAACGGCGGGTCGAATAGCTTCTAGGAGACGTCCTAATGCAAAAACTTACAGGATGCGCAGACCTCTGAGAAAAAAATTGTATACCACAACATCCCCTGGTAAAGGTAGGGATCCCTTTATAATGTCCTTTGTTACTATAGCAATGTGCAAGGGGCACCAGAACGCGTCTTTTTTGAGTGTGTACATTTCAACAGATCAAGGATGAAAGGGAAATTTTAGGTGGAATACAAATATCATCCATTATAAGATATTAACATTTATACAAGCATTTAGAGAAACTGGATCAAAAATTAGTAGAATTGCATGAGAGGAAAAGTTGGAGATACCAACAGCCACAGTACAAGCTCATAATGGGATTAGAAGATCATTCAGACCACAAATACAGCACTAAGCTTGGAGGAAGAAGGGAATGAAAGAGGTAGTGAAGAGGATGAGGGGAGAGAGTAAGGTGAAGAAGAAAGAAGGTCTAAAAGAAGACGAAGAGAGGGAGGAAAGAGAACAGAGGAGAGAGGAGATGGTGATAATTATAACAATAACTATAAAAACTATAACTAATAGTATAATGACCAGAGATGAAGAAAGGAGAGTGAGGGAGGGTGAAAGGCAAAGAAAATTGAGAGAAGAGTGAAGATAAAAAAAAGGGAGGTGATAAATGGTGAAATATATCATTAACATGACACCAACTACTCAAACCATCCAAATACTGCAAAAGTCAGAAGACCGAGAGAAGATGTGATGGCCACTATAATAAACAACACCCTGCAGAAGGGGGAGAAGAGAGAAAGCTGAAGTGAGGTAGGATCCAGGAGAAGGTAATGGCGTTTAATAAAACGTAACGGTTTAAATGTAAGTGATTAGTAATTGAAATATCAGATAAGTTATATAAGAAACGCAAGCAGAAATAGTTTGATTTCACTGATTTTCGAAAAATAGTTTTATTATTTTATTTTAATGGCATATACCCAGTTTCACTGAGTAAAAAAATAATATGTGGCCGCTAGAGAGATTTTTAAAATTTGGCTTTAGGTTAACCTGCAGCCCCAACGGCCCTTTTTGCTGGTTAACGAGCTCGATGAATATTTTGTTAATTGATCATTATCGAGTTTCGTTGAGAAAAAATATAAATTGCGGTCGCTAGAGCGTTAACAGACACGTACATATTTATTTCCAATGTCAATATGGTGCCTTCGAAGTGGGATCGATGGAGATTTTAGGAAATGTTTGAAAAATCTTTTCATGAGTACAACCGCAATAGCTAC
The DNA here is from genome assembly GCA_030762175.1 of Metallyticus violacea. Classification (NCBI taxonomy): domain Eukaryota; kingdom Metazoa; phylum Arthropoda; class Insecta; order Mantodea; family Metallyticidae; genus Metallyticus; species Metallyticus violacea. The sequence continues at coordinate 16,734,411 of CM060845.1, forward strand.
TTCCTTCGGAATTCGCTAATAAGCACGAAAAAAAAAAATATTAACAAAGAAATTTACAAGTTGTTTTTGCATTCAGTCTGTATGCAGTATTACTTTAATGACAGCAGCATTTCTGCAATGCGTGGAGCTCATTAGACGTTGCAGTTCTACCTTGCTGATGATTCGAAACCACTTGTGGAGAATGGCTTCAATCAATTGAGTTTTGTAACTACTTGGAAATTTTAGACACAAAAGTTTTAAGCTTTGACCGCAAGTTTTATCCGATTAAAGTCTGAGCTATTCCACTTTAACATCTCCATGTGTTTCTCTTCAAACCACAGCACAATACTCTTGGCAGTTTGGCTTTTGCGACATACTACGTAAGTACAAATTCCTCATAATTTGGCAGTAAGTAGGGCAAGGTAACTCAGGGCCCTGTCTTGAGACCATCTGCTACTCTGTTTTGTCCCATGCTGAACCTTTAGCTGTGCTGTGAACTGAAAAAAAGCATCATTCCCTCTGACCACAATAATCGTTGCTCTTGCACAGTGCGATTCGACAATGGAACGGTCATGTTTTACGAACAAATGCGCAGGCGCAAATTTCTCGGTTGCCATGATCCCTATACGGCCTATTTCTAAGGATGAATTCTGTGTCAGTGTCATTGTGACATGCTTTGATGAACCTTAAAATAATATTTTTGTATTAATAACGGGGGCCTTTTCATACATGATGCATAGTTGGTAGTATTGCGGATTGAATGATGCAACACCAGAGAAAATTAGAGCAATTGCAGTTGAAGGCTTCAGAAAGAAATGTATATGTTCATTTTGTGTGCAGAGCTAGAAATGGAGCCTCCTGTAACAAAAGTTGTACATAAAAATAGAAACTATGCATGGTTAAACCCCCATAGAAATCCATAGTTTTAATGGAATTTATGGTGAGTTTATAATGGACTGTAGTACAGGATCTCGTTAGGCTAATTAATTTCATGTTGGTCCTGTCAGTACTGACGAAGATACAAGACCAGGGAAAGCGGAAGGCATTACCAGATGAACAAAGTGTAAAACGTTTGGGGGATGTTCTTCAAGAACATTGTCATGTAGCACGTGAGGAACTTTCAGAAGCCACGGGAATTCCACCAACGTCCAGTATTTCGTATTTTGATAAATGATTGAGCACAATGGGTCCCTCACTTCTTCACTGTTGAACAGAAACAGAAACGCAAGGACATTGAAACCAAGATTTGGATTTGAAGAATCAAGCATTCTTGTGTCGAGTTTTGACTACTAATGACAGACTAGAGACTTTGGGCCGGATTGAAATCACAGTCCAACGAGAGGAGAAGTTCTTCGACGAGCACAATCAAAGATTAAGCAAATGATGACATTTGCTCTTTTTATGTGGAACAAGTGTCAGATCAGTGCATTATCGTGACTTCAAATATAAGCACGTGAATGTGGACGGTATATGATTACCTCATCTACTCTACAATCCGGAAATGGAGCCATCAAACTTTTACTTATTCCCAGAGTTGAAAACCCCCATGCATGGACGTAGTTTCCCTACTATGGAAGATTTTTCTTCCGCCGTTTCCCGAGCCATTCGACAGATGAACAGAAGTGATACTTTAAATGGAATAACACAGCTTCCCAAACGTTGGAAATCGGTAGTTGGGAAGCATGGAGACTATATTGAAGCGCTATAAAGAGGTACTGCCAAAAAATAAATGTTGTTGAGTTTTTGCTAATATTTTAATCGGTAAGGCGTAAATGTACTTAAACTTCACCAACATGTACGGTGTGGAAGAGCATTCACAATGTTCTGTTGTTATTTCATAGTTAGAGAAAATGGTTACGTCTAAACGTGTAATGCAAAGCAAAGAAAATTTCTATTTTACGAGCTCAAATTGGGGAATAGAGCAGCTGTAAAGAAATTTCTTTGATTGCCTAGTTCATCACTGAGGACAAAATAAAGCCCATGAATTGAGACAAATGAGGTGGTGCTCCATGTGAAATTATCACTAAGAATAGCAATTTCAACAGCCCAAGAGAAATCGCCTCTGGGATTGAGGCCGCCACAGCGAAAAGAACGCAGATGTGTCCATCACAACTTGTTGCATGGTTGCCAGTCCCCTACGCCGCGTTGCCATGACGACGCAGCTCCTGAAGCGGGTCACAAAGTCGAGAGAGAGCCTACCTACATTCTGCCGCTATATAGAAGGTCATCCGTACCTAATCCGCCAATGATTATATTACGCTCGAGTAGATTTGATTTACTGGGGTAGGGTCGCACCCCTTAATGACCAATAAAGAGTGGGGCTGGTACGTCTGCCTCCCTGCGGCAACACCCCACATATAAACGAAAAAAAAGGGGGGGGCTCTTGATAAACACCATACTGTTTGAAATTCTCATTATGACCTAGTACAATGCACTGTACTCCAATTATTAGGACCACTTTTCAAATATAGATCGATATCACAATGAATCCTTTAAAAGCTGTCAATTGAGTTCCACTACTGAATGCAGGGAGTCAGTGTTATGCAACACCCTGCAGCCAACGGGTATCATGACCGAATTTTGTGTGAAAATCCTGCAAAAAATTACGTTTTGTTTGTTTTAAGGGTTAGGGCATTCCCCATGGACTTCTTTACATTAAATATCTGGTCATTCAATTATATAACGACCAACCCGTTATCTCTCAAGTCCAATCGGGACGTGGGTTTTACCGAACTGCTACGTTGGTCTTGAGGATTAACGCAACTCAATCAGTGTCGTTTGAACAGTGAAAGAAACAAGTGTTCCACCTTAAATAAAAGTTTATTAAGAAAACTAAATGATAAATATTAGGTAGACCGCCTCTGTGGTCTAGTGGTAACATTTACGATTACTGATCCGGAGGTTCTAGGTTCGATTCACAGTCAGGTCAAGCTATTTGGGTAAGGATTTTCGGAGTTTTGCCTTACCCTGAGAAGATGAGTGCCATATACCTTTAATGCGCTAATGATTGTGAACTGATTTTCGCCATCATTAGTGCATTTCATTTCGTTCAAAACTACAGACTTACATCCATAGAATTCATGTCCAATCTACTGACGTCGTGAGAAGATCAATGCAGTCAGCGAGGCAGTAAATAAAACATTTAAAAAAATACGGCATAGCTGTTTATTTCATGGATGTTTGTTTACGATCAGCGTGCGACATATCAAAAATGGTGGGAGGAGGGGGAGAAAATTTTGAACTAGAATTAGGACAATTTTACTGATTTGACACAGTGCAGTTAATAATCTGAGACTTTAATATTGACTGCAGTTGCCACAGTATTAAAGATCTCATTGCATTTTATTATTTCTACGTGGATTATTGCTGTTATTTTCATAGAAATACACAGAATAATACATTACTTTGTGTTTTATAATGAAAGGATTATCTCCCCCCGGGGAATTTGAGGGGGTTAAGGTAAAATCGTCGGTAAGGGGGGGGTATATCCCCCAAGCCTCCGCGATTTCGCACCTTGTTTACGATTCATTAGTCCATACCCAGGCCCTCATGCTGTCAGAATATTTGAAGAGAAATTCCTAGTTGATTGAGTTCAAAGTTGCAATGTGATTTTAAATTAATAGTACCCACAAACTTTAAACGAATTAAAGAATAATATCCATCAAGTGATGAATTTAATTTCTCCAAGAGAATAAGGAAAGACTAATGCGAAATTTCATAAGTAGATGCCAAAAATGGGTGAAAAAATAAGTCAGCATCTCCTTGCGAGATCAAAAGTTCTTTCTGTCGGTTTCAGACCGGATGTTTGAAAGCACCACAACCTCATCAAAATAATATCTTTAGTTTTAAATGCAGTCACCATAGTTATCTGCCATCGTGATGATAGACAGTGAAATCCTTAGGGCGAGAAGCAAACATGTGCGTTTTCCAGATCGGCAAAGGGTCGGAATTGCCTCATCGGAAGTAATTATCATCCAAAGAAACAATGTCTGGAGAACATGGTGGGTGTAATAGTGTCTCCCAGCAAAGACGGATAATACTTTCACAAGTCACCTTAGCAGTATGTGGTTTTGCATTATCATGCAGAAGAATAACGCCTTAGCGATTTACAAGTGCAGGCTACTTAGTTATCAGCTGTTCGCGAACATGTTCCAGCTGTTTGGAGAACCAAATGGCGCTAATTGTTTGGCCGGCTGGCAGTTCACGATGTAAAATCCACCTAATTTAGAGATAACCCCAAATGCGTAATGCTTTCTGAAATACGAACCACACTATGGTGACTCCTTTTTGATTCCGAACAGAAGCTTCCCTTTGAAGTGTACGAACCAGTCGCCTCAGCTGTGAGCGAACGACAGGTTTAAGCAAGTCCGATTCTATTTGCCCAGACCCCAATGCGGATGTTGATAGTACAGAAAATGGAGACGACCATGGGTTTGTTTATTTGGTTCGTTGCAGTTACTGATTTATTACAGTGGTTTATAGTAAATCAACGGTAGCGTATTAGTTCTTGTTTTGCATTAAGTTAATATTTATTTAGTGAAATTACATCAGGATCTGTAACATACAGTGTTTAGTACATCATATTGTCGCGACCCCTCCCCTTCTGCTAACCACCCATCTAAAATGTCATCCTGTAACGAACTTTAACCCGCTGGGGTAGGACTAGCGACGAAATTGCAACACTAATTCATTAACATCATGCCCATTTCTACTAAAACAGGGATAAGAGTAATGAAATGTGGAACATAAGTAAACTATGTTAAATTAGACATTTCTAAAATTTTTACATTTCCTTTTATTTACATAATATATGTATTTACAATACATTAATCACGTCCATCACGATGACTTTGTCAAGAAAGTCTTTTTCCTGGTCCCACGTGCGTATTCTCTTAATTTTTCTCACATACCAGTCTCCAACCGCCATTTCTAATACTAACCGTTTAAGTACTACAATACCATTACAATTCTTATAGTTTTCTCCATTGTCAACCCCTATAATACACAAAGTGTCGTTTTTGTTGTACACCCAGTTGTATCTCAAATTGTAGCAGTGTGAAGCATATTAACCTACCATATTTAAATTTCCTAAGCCATTAAATTGGTTGGATAAAGAGCACACTTTGTACAAATTTTGAAGCTAATGATGAAACTGTACTGTGTGTTAAATTTTTCATACCAAAATTTGTGGTTAGATAGGTCATTTTTACAGTGCAATTTCCCCTAATCTACCCCATAGTGACAATGGAGCTTAGCAATAAAAGGAAAGACCCGAAGAAAGTATGCAGTAGGGTATGGAGGATGAAGAGAGTTTTAATTAATGGTATGAGGATATTATAACATATTTTGACTACTTTGTAAGTTAGGTTAAGAATGGAGACTATGTCCTGTACATTAAAATAGATCATAACAAACATGATACTATCCTATCTGTGATAAAGTGCCCAGTAACTTAGAAGTTAGTGGTTTTTAAAGCTTTGTGCTTGCCTGTGGAGAAGTTCAGTTTGATCTTACAGTGCAGTGTAAGTAGGGAATTAAAAAGTAACGGTGAGTTGCCTTGCTAATAATAATAATAATAATAATAATAATAATAATAATAATAATAATAATAATAATAATAATAATAATCTAGCTCACTAAAAGAGTGACTTCATTAATAAACGTTGTCAAGAAACGTTTAACACTGTATTATAATTTGGATATAGAGAAAGCTGGTAAACTAAATGTTACAATAGAACAATTGAAGCTTTGTTATGCAAATCATATTATATATATTCAGCAGAGCTCATGGGCTGCAGCGTTTTCTTACACATGTACAAGGTAAACTGTATTTAACATTACATTTTCTTTTCCACTTACTGGTTAAAATTATTTGTTCTCTTGTAGAAGCATTGCAATTATATATAAATAGTTAATCATTGCATATTTATACGGTTTTACAAAAGCCAAAAGCGAAATCTGTAGGCTACAGGTGCAAGTGAGTGTTTAAATAATAAGATCCATTAATTATGTATTGCATTAAATTTGTTTAATAATTTTATGCATGATACACTAATTACAAATATTTGATTAAGTTATTATTATTATTATTATTATTATTATTATTATTATTATTATTATTATTTATGTCTGTTGTTGGAGTTATGATAATTCTTCTTATTATTATTATTTCATTACTTAATACGTGCAGTAAATGGTAATGGGAATTACTTTGTCAATCATTTCTTGACAATGCATGCTTTTATGTGCGCCGAATTCATATTGTTACATGTTTTGTTTACATGTGTGAAATATTGTTTGTAAAAACATTCAGAATTTCAAAAACCATTGAAATATTTTCTAATGATAAACAAGTCATCTTATGAAATGCTGCGGAAAAGTTCCGTGTTTGCTATTGACAGTTGTAGGGCGAGGACGACGGTTTTTTTTTTTTTTTCTAGGGTCTGGGTAGTGGAGTGGGTCTTGGATTAACGATCAGAGAGAATAATGCAAAAAACCAAAATGATGATCGATGGGCATTTATAGTCACATGCTTCAACCAATAAAGAGAGACTACTGCTGCATAGTTCGTAAAAAGTGAATGCACTAAATTCTCTACATATACAGTTGCAGATGGTGCAGCCACTTGTCACTAGGGTACTCTGACTGAAATATTGTCAACAGAGCTGAATTTGTAGCTTGAGCAAGGCCTTGCACTCTTTTAAAAGGTTTTCCAACAATGCAAGATTTTACTTCAGGAAATAACCAGAATTCACATGATGCAAGATCAGGGCTGTAAGGTGGATGGTCAAGCAACTGAACTTTGCGACTTCCAGTTTTCTCAAGTTTGCAGCTATGAGGAGACGCATTTTCGTGCAAAAGCAACAGAAGTTTCTGTTTCGGCAGTTTAAACAAAGGATCCAAAATATAAGTGCTATAGTATTCTCCATTCATTGTCATTCCTTCTGGCATAGAGTCATCCACTAAAGGCCCTTCATAGTTGAAGTGAACAGTGAACATTCGCTTCTGAGAACGAAAATCTTCTGGTCGTGTGTCATTCTCATTTACCCACAAACAGTTATTAGCTTTGTTTAGGATGGTATTGTAATAAAACCAACTTTTATCACTAGTGCATATACCTGTTAGACGTTTAGAGCCATTTGGTGGAAACAAGTTCAGCAGTTACCTTGCACATTCCTTTCATCTCTTCTTCTCTTCGTTGGTTAGGGGATGTAAGCACAGATTTTTCATGGAGTACACTATCAATGCTTCCACACTTCCATTCTTAGCATTTCAACAGTAATATGTCAATTTTCCTGCATCAGTTTTGAGGTGTTCTCTCGCTCACAGCTTCCCGAGGCCGGCCAGAGCGAGGGCTGTCCTTCAAAGGCTCTCATGATTTAATCCATCTTGCAATGGTATCAAATAAACACACTTGCTCACCATGGACAGAAATCGAGGTGTAAAACAGTGCGCGAGCGGACAATACTTATAACTAAGGTCCGATATTTCGTCAAAGAGAACCATTAAATTGTCTTCCATTTACATATGCTGAACATGAAAACAGCGTGGATGGAGCATTTAAACTGTTTTGGCACTAATGCGCCAAAGAGAGCAATGAAGTAACCTGATAAAAAGTAAGTTAAAACCTGTGTGTAATTATTTGAAACACTGACAGAACCAGTGGTTAAAACCCAATCTTTAGCTATAGCATTCTCGGTATATCTGATTAAAGCTATAACCATAAAATAAAAGATTGGTCTTTAAATTGCTCATTCGTGTTTGTCGTTTATGACCATTTAGTGTGGATGATGATGGAAGCCGAACCCGTGTCCTTTAGAATCAATTTAAGCTGCTCGCAATGTGTTGCTATCAGATGGAGGGTGTAAAACCATTAAACGGGACTATTGGAAATGGATGCAATGAAGTACTGGATGCTTGCCATTGACTGAACACAGCAACCAGATTCCCTGTCTCTTCCTTCCTCTTTCTTTCCGTGATTCCTTGTTTGCTTAGCTTTTCTTTTACCTTCCTTTTCTTACATAGTTCGTTCTTTTACTTGTTACTTTTGTATTTTTCCTGTCTTTCCTTCTCTCTCCACCTTTCTCTTATTTCCTTTTCATTTGTTTATTTATTATTATTGTTATTATTTTCATTTATCCCCATTCTTTATTTTTAATACATTTTTACCAATAGTCATCTTATTTTTTCTACTCTTTATTATCAGGTGAGTGTATCTTTTAATTTTATTATTACAGTAGTGGCGTTATTTCTGGACACTTTTTGTAAACGTTTTATTCTTTTTAAATCTTACAAGATATACAAAGATGGTGTTGCGCTATATCAATAGATGGCGTTTTTATTTGGCCTATGATGTTTCTCTACCACATTTATTATATTTAATAGAGATGGAAGTGTTACATTGTGTATAGATATTGGAAACAAGTTTAATTAAAGTCTTTCAGTAACTTCAATAATTGCAGCAGCAACGTAATTGTTGTAAAATTATTGTATTTTCAACTGAGAGAGCTCTTGTGTTCGATTGTTGTATTCTCTCAGTACCCAAGTCAAGTGTGATCATCATTGTTGTGTAACAGTTGACAACTAACTTTTGTGAAATGAACATCTTTCATGGTTGAAAAGTGATCCTGTAATTTGAAATAATGGCTCTTATGACAAAACGCGCTGATTGATCACCAATTAGAAGGAGTAAGTCAGTAACACTTGTGAAGTAGGCTACTGCTATGAAGAAATAGCGAAAAGTTTGGGTGGCGCTACAAAATCAGGCATTATGAAGTAGCTGGGAGCACAAGAACGTCTTCTAGAAATGGTTGTGCTCAAGACTTTCTCTACAAGATCGCCCATGTACGGCAAAAGTTATAAATGCCATTTTGAGAACTTCTGGGCTACAAGACTCTGACCGAACAATCAGACAAAAACTTTGCGAAAATGGTACGTAGGAACGAGGACTTCAAGAAAGAAGCCTTGTCTCAACCAAAAACACTGTGGAGTGGGGTTTAGCACACAGAGATTAGACGCAAAAGTATTGGGGATAAGTCATTTTGAGCGATGAAACGAAAGATCAACATCTTTGGAAGTGATGACATTACGTTTGTGCGTCGCCGAACAGTTGAGGACATGTTACCTGAGTGCATTATTATGAAGCATCCTGTCAGCCTCAAGGTATGGGGAAGCATAGCAAGGCATAGTGTCGGGGCTTAGCAGTGTTAGAGGGCAACATTAATGCCAAAAATACCAAGAAAGTCTTAGACTTAAAACTGCTGCCTACTATTCGTGATTTGTTGGGAGTGACAGTCAGCGATGCATCTTTCAGCAAGATGGCGCAAAGTGTCGTACCGCTTGAATCAATTAGAAATGGATCAGATACCATCATGTTACTGTCCTTACTTGGCCAGGGAATGGTCCTGACCTCAACCCTTTTGAAAACTTGTGGTGAATCCTAGGAGAGAGCTGCTATAGGTCATCAATCTAATCGTGGTTTAGAGTGATAACATAAGATCTCCAATGTTTGGTACACTTAATATCACAAAAAACGCGATGCACTAATCAAATCAAAAGGATATCCAACAAAATATTAACATAGAGCAATTGCAATCATGTATATGAATGTGCCCAAAATGTAACATTTACAGCACTTCTTTGATAAATAGTAATTGTAATTTAGTTTCTTCATTTTTGAAAACACTGAACATTTAGATCAATTTGTATAGTTTTTCTGAAGATTTGACTTCGATAAAAGAATAAATTTCAATTAAAATCAAACGCTTAATGTGATATTTTACAAAATTCGTTAAAGTGAAGATTCAGCAGGCCGCTGTTGAAACAGAAGAAGATCTGGTAATCCGAATAGTTCCAGCAACAAGGAACTTTTATAAGACAAACCTACTTTTTGATCGCGTTTAACAATCCGTGAATGTAAAATTTGTGAAGAGGTCAAGAAGATAATTTTAACCTCCTTTGGTAAAGGAAGTGATTGCAAAGAATTAGTAAAACTGTGAAGTTAAATAGTTTACCTTACCGTGTCCTTTATTTATTTGTTTTATTTACGGACGCTCTTTAATTTCTGGGGTGATCAACGTCCCATTCAATTCAGGACGTGAAACGACCGACAAATTTTGCTCAGAGGGCTCTTCTTTCAGACTTGAGGTTCTTTTACGTGCCGTAAATGTACGACACGGGATCCACAGCTTTACTTCCCTTCCGAACGAAGCTATATTTAGATTTTTACGCCCGAAAAAACCATTCGTAATCTTGAATCTACGAGGCAAGTATGGCTATCACTACACCACTACGACCGATGTTATGGTGTCCTTGAAAAACGATGCCTCATAGGAAAATATCGATTAGAAAATAATGTTCGTTTTGGTGTCTCGTGTTAAGTTCTCATAGTTTGTCGGTTTAATTTTTTATAACTCTATATACCTGCATAAGTGTAATATATGCATATAGTAAGAAAACAGCATAGAAATTTGGACAGAGAAGGAAAAAACAATAAGAGGTTTACATTGCGACCATAACAATAAAAACTCTCAAAAGGGAAACAGGAGAGAGAGAGAAAGCATGTCATACTTAAAAAGATATTTCTTCTTTTGATTGATTTATTTATGGACGCTCTTTAACAGCTCAGGTCATCAGCGTCCCATTCAACTCGGGGCGTGTAACGGCCGACAAATTTTGCTCAGAGGCCTCTCTTTCAGGCTTGAGGTTCTTTTTCGTGCCGTAAATGTACGACACGGGACCCACGGCTTTACTTCCCTTCCGAAGGAAGCCATACTTAGGATTTTTACGCCCCGAAAAAATTCATCGGTCCTGGCTGGGTTCGAACTCGCGATCTTTGGTTTAGGAGGCAAGGTATGGTACCACTACACCACCAGGACCGACTTAAAAAAAAAGACGATGATTTTGAGGTTAAAAGGAAAGAAAAATGTAATGGGAGTTCTTTGGGAAAAGAAAATTACACAGGAATTGGGGGGGGAGAGAATATGACAATTCTATGTGAAGCAAGAAAAAGAGAAGAGAAACAAAAGATTATAATAACAATTTCAAGGGGAAAGAATTTGAAGGAGGAAGAAAATAAACAGGAGAAATAGTATATGATGAGAACAGTACTAAAGAGAAGACATGAGAGGAGAGAGAAGAGAAGAGAAGAAGAACAGTGATAACTTTAAGGCTAAAAAACACGAAACTGAAGGAGAATAGAACAGAAGGAAACGATGTTAATAAACAGCAACTGAAGCAGAAGGAATGGAAGAGAACCAAGAGAGAAATAATGATGATAATTTAAAGGAGAAAAAAAAAAACGAAACAAAAGGAGAAGCAGAAAATAAAGAAAAGAAACAAGAGTTGGAGACGACGAACATTTTAAGGGCAAGGAAGTGAAATTGGGATAGAAAGGAAAAAAAGGAAACTATATTAGCTGGTATACTGGTAAAGAATAAGAAGAGAAAGAAGTAGATAATGATGACAATTCTATGGGGGGAAATGGAAGAGTACAACGATGATGATTTTAAAGCAAAGAAGATGAAGAAGGAACAGTGGGAGATGATGAGGACAGTTCTAAGGGAACGAGCATGAGGCAGGAATAGAAACGGATGAGGAGGAAAAGGTGATAATGATGGTGACACTTCTAAAAGGAAAGAATGTGGAGGAGGAAGATGACAATGCTAAAAGGAAAGAAAGAGAAGCAGGAGATAATGATGATGAACACGATGACAGGGTGCTCCAGTGTTCCACATTCATTAGTGAAATAAAACGCTTCATTAATCGAGCACAGGAACATCGCTCGACTGTTTTATTGCCAGGCTCTACAAACGACCATGACCCAGTCCCAAGATTTAACAACATTCGGCCGTATAGGCAGGTACTCCTAAGAACTGTGGGGTTCCACGGTAGAATTGTTAAACTACATAGGTTTACAAGAGCCTGGAAGTTAGGTATAATGCATTTTCTATCTAAGAGTCACAGATTTCCGTACATTTGGGGTCAATACGGCCAGTTTTTATTTTGCTTTTATAAGGTTCAACATTTTTTTTTTTTTTTGCATATTTTAGAATATTATGGATATTTTCTGCGATTATTTACGCATTTTACAAAGCACATAAAAATGTCAATATGTTCAAGTGAAAAAAGTTATGAAAATCAAATGCCATGTTCACCTCAAAAATATCTACCGAGAATCTTGTTATACATTTATTTCTTTTCAAGCAGTCATAAACTTTCTCCTCAAACCGTTCTTTAAATAGCAGAACCTTCATTAGTGAACGGAACGAACTTTCACCTCGGGCATGCGAATACCAGGAAATAGAGAGGATGAGGGAAGTACTGTAGTTTTGAGTAATCCAGGCGAACGACCTTGTATCGATCTGCGCGAGACAATTCTAGGAAATTTGTGGTGCAGCACAATAAACTGTCCCTACAATGTGTTCAATACGGAAGTAAGAGAGATACTAACCTGATTCCCCTATAAACAAATAAACAGAAAACGAACTGACCAGAAACCATTGCGCATCTTTTGTTCATTTGCCAAAACTATTCAAAATTGTTTTACTTTGTCTTGATCAGCATTTCCACGATGTCCTGAAAGGTGGATGTTTTTTAAAACCTGTATCAGTACTTCCGAAATAGCTTGTTTAAATATGCTCCAATCACTTTAGTGGAAGTAGAACGTTCTCTTCTCTTTACATGATGAAAAACGTTCTCTTTGACAAGCGGCTAACTATGACAGTTGATACCTTGGAAAAACATCTTGTTGTTGCTTTGTAACCAAGAAAAGTTAGTTTAAATACTTTAATTGTGTGGTAAAGTAATTATTAAGTATCTTAAATACTTGTTTTCATTAATGATAAAGCTTTCACTTTTAATAAATGTCATTTTAATTAAATTACTTCAGCATTTTAAGTGCATTTTTGCCTGCATATGTTAACCAAAATAAATGGTTGAAATTCCTGTATCTAGTAACCTGTTATTGCAGTTTCCAAGCAAATGCTGACCAGCTCTTGATACTAACAAACTATATAAAGAGAAAATCTGAAATCAAACCTAAACTAACTTAAGTAAATCAAATTATATGATTAGTTACAAACAAATACAGCCCTTTCAGAGATTGCCCAATACAAAAAACAGAGTCTGTTGCAAAATAATAAGACCACTTATCATTAATGTCCTATAAACGAACCTTTTTGGAACAACCCGAGTTACACGATCCGTCACACCCTCTTACAGTTTCATTTCATTCCATACAGAGATAATAGCTGCACTTCCTATCGGGATAAACTGACCTGCATAAGATTCCCCACACTTCTAATAGAAGTTTAAATCCGGAGAATGGGCTAACACTTTTGCACCCTTGTGGATATGACAGTATTGATGGTTGCATTGTCTTGTTCCAATCCTCTTTGGAACAGGTGAAGGGTGCTCTTCAAACAGTGTGAGACAGTGTACGGCTTTCATACGATGGCAGGGAACGCAAGATGTGCTTTTCCTTCATAAATGAAAGCACCACAGACCATCAGAGACTTTCTTCTTTGCTACCTCTTTGTAAACTTTCCTCTTCTTTTCTGGAGTGTCAACTATCAGAATTGATCAAGTTGAATTATTTTTTTCATCACTGAATATTATACACTTCCATTCTTCCTTCTAGGTGATGTCAACTCCCTGTTTATGGTGAACCTCATACAGGATTGGTTCTTCTTTTTCTTGTGTTTCATTATGTTTGTTTGTGTGACTAGCCTGGACAACCATTGATGTTGGAATCACGAGCAAGTTGCCTCAGTCCCTGAAATCTTTCTGGCAATTTTTCGTTCCGTAATTATTTCCCAGCTTGAGGACGTTATTTATCACGCCTGCCAAGCCTTCTTGCTACTTCCTGAGACGAAAATCCTTCTTCTTTGTAGGTTTTAACCTGGCCTTATACGAAGTTGGACATGGCTGCCTTCCGACCCTTACTTACTAAATCGTGCACTCTTCACAAACACAACAGACGCAACGTTGCTCACTCCTCGGCTGTAGAACAGGTTTGCATGAAGGTTTGGGCCTGGTCTTATCATTTTGCTACATATTAAAATTGGCTTTCGACCTACGCACAATGAATACATGTCTGTAACTAGCCCTACGTTAAAGATAATATAATTTGACATATATTACAATTCACGTTTTCTCTATACATGATGAGTTTCATGAATTGGTCTTATGATTTTGAATGCACCTTAAGTAAACGGATGGTATAGATAAATTCGCAAACAAATACCCACTTACTACAGTCAATGCTGTCGGTCTTGGTGGTGTAGTGGTAAGCATACTTGCCTCCTAAACCACAGATCGCGGGTTCGATCCCGGCCAGGACCGAAGGAGTTTTTCGGGTGTAAAAATCCTAAGTATTGCTTCCTTCAGGAAGGGAAGTAAAGTTGTGGGTCCCGTGTCGTACATTTACGGCACGAAAAAGAACCTCAAGCCTGAAAGAAAAGGCCTCTGAGCAAAATTTGTCGGCCGTTTCACGCCCTGAATTGAATGGGACGATGAGATGTTAAAGAGCGTCCGTAAACAAACAAACAGGCAGTGGTGACCTGATGTTCCACACGAACATGTTTCAAAATTATGTTTCAGAAACAAGTAATTGCAATAAAATATCATTATTAACAAGCAATATGGAACATGACAAAAAGTTTGAAACGTCAAACACGGTTTTGGCTTATGGAAGAGCTGGAGAGAGCCAAACGATCGCACGTTGAAGAACAAATTTCTACTGAGGAATACAAAGTTTAAAAACGTGATCTAATCATGGCATCTTTTCAAAGTATTCCCCATTACATTCTCTACAACGTCTCATCCTTTCAAACCATTTAGTAAATGCTGAACACCAAGCTTCTTTGAGTATATTATCTATGTAGCTGCTACGCTTATGTAATTCATATCGTTGACTACACATTTTTTCTTTTATTTTGAGATATAGTAAAGGAAGCGTGGAGCCAGATCTGGACCAGTTGACTCTTGTCTCTTGCAGAACAGACCTGTCTCAGGACGTTTCGTTCTCAGTACAATGAAAACTTGAGACGGCATTTCGGGGTATACAATCTGTCAATGTTCCTCAAGTGGAATTGTCACAACTTGGACACTAGCTGAGAAGCTCATCTTCTCGCTCGCCTGCTTTTGTTGGGGAATTCTTTCCTGTAAAGACCCATACCGCTTAGTTTCTGGAGCATACTGGCTTGTTATGATGTTAAATATGTTTTTTTAATGTTCTTCCTCCAAGTGCTTCCAACATTTTCTGGCATCAACCCAACGTGTTTTTTTCTGCTCATCTGTGAGATGGCGGGCGATCCAAAGACTTCACAGCTTCCTGAGAAGACGTTTTCGCTGCTTTCGAACCAATATCTGGACATCCTTAATCTGATAATATGTATATCGATGATCTATTAAAAACATATGCTTTAGTTTCATCCGTTGTTGCTGTAGCGGGTCGTCCTGCGGTCTTCATCTTTCCCAAAATCTGCAAACCCTCCATAAATAGTGAATTGCGTAGGGCAGAGATTACCAAATGCACGTGCAATCTTTCAATGCGTTATCTCTTTTCTAAACCAACTTAAAAGTCATAAAGCGGAAATGCTCTCGCTTGAGATTCATCCTAGCGTCTGACGCAGCAACACCTGCGTACACATACACAGTGCCGACACCACACATTGTTGGGACGCTCTCAGATTTGCACATGTACTATCTAAATTTTAATCTAAAGCTATGAAAACTGCAATGGCTTGTTACTTATTGTTTATCATTGGAGGAAATATTCTGAAAGATTGCTTGGGGGCGCAAGAAAAAGGGAAATGGTTAGGGTAAATTAAAGGAAATTGTAAGAGAAATTGGTTTGGGAGAGCTAGATAGTTTAAAGTTACAAAATGGGTCCGGTGTGTGAAATAAAGTGAAAGCAAGGATTGATCATTGAGAAACAGGAAATATTTGGTAGCCTAAGAGATAAGTGTTCTGATATAAGAGAGAGTGTGGCAGGGAAAAATATATTGAGGTTTGTGTAGGGAGGATGTGGCAGGGTAAAAGTTGACAAATATTTTTTTTCCTTTTTAGAATAGTGTTTAACCACTGAGGCATCACAAGCGGTGACATTGATGACACATAAAATGAAATGATAAATTGGGAAATGATTTTTTTTAAGGCAGGAAGCGTTTCAGGCCTAAGTTGAGGGTACCTCCCCTTCTGGAAAAAACCTCAGTCAGGGAGGACGGTCTTGGTGGGAATTGAACCCCAGACTTTCCGCGCCTTAATGACCTCGGCCATCCTTGGTGGTGACAAAGAATTGTGCCCACTGTGTGGCAAGGTAGACATGTTATATTAGATCGTACAGAAACCGAAGGATGTAGGTAGGAAATAAGCACAAGAAGTGGATTACTTTGCAGACAGAAATTCTGGCATTAGCAGAAAAGAATTTTTTAATCAGTTTGGAAATTATGTAGGGTAGGTAAGAGAACAAGCGGTGGAGGAAAGTGATGAAGGCAAAGGAAGAAGTTAATAAAGTAGCAATGAGGGAAGATAACTCCTTTAGAGAAGTATTTGTAACAGATTGATGTAAGATCCATGTACACAACAACCTGGGTGTTAGTTGTATAGGATCCTGAATTAACAAGCACTCTAGGATGAAGAAGACATTGTAAAACTGTAATTGTAACGTGTAATCATTCATACTTATTGTTGCCCATTCTAAAAATTTTCAGATAGACCCATATCCCTCATAATGGGACATTCAGATCAGTAGAACGACGTCTAAGGAAAGCTGGTAGCTTTATACCAAGGCTGTATGACGCAAGACGTAGGAGGCCTGTTAAGAACTGTGCCATTCGTTCTTGAAAGCATTGCGGAAGCATCTCGAATTAGTACGCACCGTGTAGCACGTGAAATGAATGTCGACAACCTTGCTGTATGAGAGCTGCACATAAACAACTACTGCATTCAAACCGTCCGTACAAATGTCGTGCTCAGTGATTGCTACAAAATTGTAATGCTGGCCTAATTTCGCCAAATGAATTTTATTCACAGATGAAGTGAAAATAACTAGAACTGGACTGACCTCAATATATTGTAAACATTGAGGATTGAATAAAACCCTCGGATTTTCGCTGAACAACGGTGCCAACTTCGATTTGATTTAAATCTTTGGGAAGGCATAATCTGCGATTCGCTTTTTGGACCTGCAGATCTGAAGGATCTCACTTTTCTACAGAACTACTTGCCAGAAATGCTGGAATCAGTTCTTTTAGGTATAAGGCAAAACATGGTGTATCAACATGATGGCGCCTCTGCACACTTTTTACTGGAAGTTCGTGAGCATTTGGGTATGGTATTTTCAAACGGATGGGTTTATAATATTGCAGTTACTAGCCATATCAATTTCTTTTTCTTATTAATTGTGTAAGCACTATTAGACTTTGTTTTTACTGCGGAAATACTTGAAATCTCTATTGTATAATATTTAATATGACAGCAAGAATGGAATGAAATAAAAGAAGGTAAAAGAGTGTATGAAATCTCCCCATCCATAAAGGAAAGATTACATTTCAATCATATTCAACCCAGTAAGGGTTTAGTACATTATGTAACAGGACACGGTCCATATTGTTCATTTGCAAATATTTAAATTGCAAGCAAACAATACATTTACGGTTTGTAACGTGACGCTACGCCGGAACATGTTTCATTCGGATGTCCTAAATACCAGTCAATTGTAGCTGACGAAAGATGGATACTTGCAGGGAAATACATTTGGAACATCATGAGGGATCAAGATGATTTTAGGACATTGAATGAATAAAACATCGTGTAAAATGGCAGAGGAATATATAAACAACAAAAATCAAACAAGAGAAAAAACCCAACGGTCAGAAATCGTATACTCCCCTAGAAGATCCCAGAGAATCAGAGAAAGGCAAGTCGGTCCTGTTGATGTAGTGGTAACCATACTTGCCTTCTAAACCCAAGATCGCATGTTCTATCCCGGTCAGGACCGATGGATTTTTTCGGGCGTGAAAATCTTCAGTATGGTTTCCTTCGGAAGGGAAGTAAAGCTGTGGGTCCCATGTCGTATATTTACGGCACGATAAAGAACCTCAAGCCTAAAAGAAGAGGTCTCTGAACAAGATTTGTCGATCGTTTCACGCCCTGAATTGAATGAGACGCTGTAAATAAACCTAATCGAGAGGGGGGGGGGGGCAAAAAAGATGTGTACAAGAAGAGCGAGCTCAAATACAAGAAGATGAAGAAGGTAACATCCAAATTGTATCAGAAGAAGGGGGCAGAATTAACAGAAGAAGAGAATAATGGTAGTCTTCGGGAGGAAAGGAAGCAGCTGAGAGAAGAAGAGGCAGATCGAGAACAAAAGGAGGAGAGAAGAGGAGGAAACTGCACTATCAACACACCATGGTCCAGTATAGCAGCTGCTTGAGACCGGCAACAACCTCATTGATGTCCAGGTCCTGTTGCCTGGAATTTCGATGAGGAGTTGCCTGGATACCGAGCGTCAGCAGAAATGAAAATTGTAGACATTCAGTTGTGTAAAAAATTGTAAATTAATTCATTTTAAATGTAATTATTGCTATAATTGTAGGTTTAATTGTACGTTATAGTTAAAATAGCTTACTTTTTTGAAGTTATAGTATTAGTATGTAGATTTTAAATTGTATTGATAAATGTAAGAGAAATAAATAAATATTAGTCTGGAGTATTATGTCCTCATATAGAATCAAGTTATAAGGATATAAACATTGCAGTATGAAATTAAATTACAAACTTCCTTGACAATTGGAACCGTTACGTGGGGGCGTCTCGTTTTGATGATTGCCCCACGTTGGGCGCCAATTTTGGAACTGTCACGTGGGATAGTATGGGCAATGACTTCGTTGATTTATGTTATACATCCACGGCAATGTAAATGCGGGCCGCCTCAATTGGGCTAGCAGTATTGGTGTCCCCACAATGGTGATGCTGCCTCCAACTGAAGTTCTAGTCGGCTGCTTATTATTACTCCTGTTCCAAAGAAGGAATAATAATTACCTCAGGTTGATGTGCTGGTTTTACTGAACCTAGATCAACGGAAAGAAGAAAATGAGTTGCTGAAGTAAACGAGGACAGGTCGAAGAGTATTTATTTATTGAGTAACTTCTTTTAAGTCCCTATAAAGCATTGGCTGGCTAACGCGGATTGTCACAGAGGCGAATTTGCAAGCAGTTGAAGAGTTAATCCGAGCAGAGAGGTTAGGGTTTTCACAAAGTTTGTGCACGATGACCCCACAACGCAAAATGGGTCTCTTATTACAGCATCTCAAACCATACCACGATATGCCAGCCAGAATTGTCACAGGTAATGGGTCTTGGGGTTTGCCTGAACCAAAAAGTGTGTTGGAAATATCCTGCGTCTCCTGCAGGGGGGAGGGGTTAATGTGACACCGTCCGCTAGGTAAGTGATGCTTACAGTGTTTTGGGATTAGGAAGTAACACTACTCACAGCATTCCAGCCTCAAGTCAAACCATAAACGTCGAATCCTCCCTCAGGAAACTTCGTAAGGTATTTGAAATAAAGCGACCGGCACTACTCACCATAGGCGTGTTACTTTTACACATCATCGCGCGTCCTTATAATGTCAACAAGACAAATGAGACCTGCGAAATTTCTAATATGTAGTCTTCGAGCATCCTCCAGTAGCCCTAAACCAGCTCCAAGCGACCTTGATTCACAATTTTTCGGCCGTCTTATATACCGCCCTTTGGACGACGAAGCTACAGAAAGGGAAGTCAACCGCCTGGTTCCGACAACAGCTCAAAGAATTTTATGCTGCTGATTTCAGGGGCTTGTGAAACAAACAGACAAGTGCCTAAAAGTTCAGAGATATTGTGCTCAATACCTCTAGTTGTTTTAAGTTCTATATTAAGCTGTAATGACATGCTCTATTCGTGTGGTTTTGTTACTTTATACAACTCCCCCGTGTAATTACTACGACGTCTATTGCAACGAGAGGTAATAGAAGCCTTTCATACATTAGCAAAGCATTTCTCAGTGAAAACACAACCTTTGCAAAACTTCACACCAATAATCTAAAATGCTCACGCAACCCGTGAGCAGCCCACTTCCCCTGCATCTATAAAAACTAATAAAATCTCTGCGCACAAATGTTTTATGCAAGTCACGCGATATTTGATTTCTCAGCTGCTACTGCATTCTGCAACACACATAACTGTCAAGTCACATGCCATCAGAGATTTAAAATACGAAACAAGGCTGCCGCGCGTTGTTACTCTGTAATAAAAATCTCTTCCTTCCCCCCCAACAAACCCGTTACGTCACTGGCATCACCGCCTGCCTTTATTGTTAACACAGGTCAGGTAGTGAGACGCGTTGCGGACTCGCAGGGGTCTCGTAAGCGAGAGAAACTCGCAAAATTTCTCCTTAGTTCTAGGGGGAGGGCTAGAGGAAGAAAAAAGGGAGAAGAAAAAAAAACTAACTACAGCTAGTATTTTAAGCTTCAAAATTAGCATAAATTGTCTTTAAAAGTATATGTATCTATTATCCAAACCTCTAAAATCTGAAAAAATGTCCCAGTATTTATATATTAAACATTAATTACATCAAAAATAAAGGGTGTTCAAGAAATTTTTACAATACTGTTTTACGAATACTGAGTAATCTATGGGCACGTCCATTCGCAGGGCGATCAGTGAAGCTTTCTCTTTGCAGTGCGGGTTTTTTTCTGTGAGCAAGCCCCCCACTCGTTTGCCGCACCGTGGAGGAGGTAGTAAGCCTGCTTGCTTACTTGTTGACCTTACTGACTGTCGCAGTCGTAGCGCAGCTGTTCCCGGATGTGTGCGGTGTTGTTCGTTTCTTAATTCGGCAGTATATGTACTTAAAGCGTATTATGCCTCGTGTGTTTACAACGGCCATGGACTATTCATGTGTTAATTCAGCGGTGAAAGAAGGATAGAATCAACTTTTTAAGTATAAAGTTGATTACGTATGTTTTAGGGTACCTCCCCGGCGACTGCCATTTATGAGGACTGAGGAAAAGCTGAAGAAAAAAAAAAAAACTCAGTCAGGGAGGATGGTCCTGGTGGGAATCGAAACCCAGATCTCTCGCTCACGAATCCATACCTTAACGACAGTAGCACCATTTGAAGACTTTTTAATGCAATACGTTTAGGAAAAGTCAGCAATTGCTTTTAATGGCCCATTTAATGAATACTTTCTTCTGATACTTTATATAGGCCACTCTGCCTAACAGCAATGTCTCCAAGCCCCATCAGGAATAGATAAAAATGGTACCTGCTACACATGACGCAATATATTAGTACCATGCCATTTTATAAAGAAGCAATGAAAATATTTGCGTGTAAGAATTGCTCACGATATTCTCAGAAGACCGGGAATAATATAATAAAATCCGATAATGCCACTAGCTTCAGAAATCCCCGGAATTGCTTTATGAACAGAAATGAATAAGTTTACGTCCATTTACATAATATTTCCTTAGAAAAGTTCCCTTGGGCAGTCAGAACTACCAACTTCTTTAAAAGAGTTAGGAAGCATGGCTGGAAACTGTTCTAGAAGTCCTTTAGAGTTTTCCGCGCACTTGCAGTGACAGGAGAAAGCCACATGCGAAGAAGAAATTTGTAGTAAAATTTCTGAAGAGTGATTATTGATCACAAATTTCTATTTCCTTTATGTGGAGGTTCAGTGTGTATGTGGAGTATTGCTGCTACAGTGAATCGGAGCACTGAGGCGAGGGGAGTGGATGGGCAACACAGTGCGGAGCAAACGTCTTCTATAAATGGAAAGAATGCTTCAATTTGGTATTTATGGTTCGGTATAGATGTGGTTTCTCGACACGTCACGCTACGAATCAATCGGGATTTGAAAGACAAGGGCATAAAAATAGTCTTTACAAGCACAATAAAAATAGATAAAAAAAACTGCGATCCGTGAGAGACCCTAGGGACATTTGTTTATTTATTTGCTTTATTTATGAATGCTCTTTAACACCTCAGGCCATCAGCATCTCATTCAATTCAGGGCGTGAAACGGCCGATAAATTTTGCTCAGGGGCCTCTTCTTTCAGATATGAGGTTCTTTTTCGTGCTTTAAATGTACGACACGGAACCCAAAGCTTTAGTTCCGTTCCGAAAAAATCCATTGACGCTGGCCGGATTGAACCCACGATCTTGGGTCTAGGAGACAAAAAATGGTTATCACTAGACGACCAAGACTCCTTAGGGATTGCACAAGCCCACTGGAATATATAAAATATTATGCGAATGTTAAAAAGTATACACTCGTATGACCCCAATATCGGCTATGAGAACTAAAGCGACACTTTAAACCAGAAAAACCTGCGACGTGGAATATGTCATTCAAAGTTACCATAAAATAAAATTAAAAAGAACAGAAGTGATTTTATGAATAGCAGGATATTTTAACATGCCTAGGAGAGAGTTTTAGAAATAGATAGAGCTTTTCAAATAGGAAAGACCGTTAGTCAACACAGTGTCTCTGCCAAAACTCTTTCACTCCTCTAATGGTTCTGTCCCTCTGCCTCTCCAAACACTTTCAGTCCACTGATGATGCTAACTCCAGAGCCAACCAAAACTTTGGTTTTAAATTTTATTTAAACGAAAGTCTATGGCTGAATAATGCGGAGTGATCAATTTTATTATTCAAGTAAAATCTTAAATAATGTTATAATAGTATACAAGGCACGTTGCAAAATGATAAGACCAATTGACGAAACTCGTCATGTAAAAATAAAAACTGAAATAAAACATATTTAACATATGAACATAAAATTATGTAATATTAATCATCTGGTTATATACAAACAAATTCAGACCTTTCAGAGACGGCCGAACACAAAAACCAGTCTGTTGCAAAATGATAAGACCACTTCTCATTAATATCCTATAAACAAGCAATAACCCAGATCACACGATCCGTCATACTCCTCCAAGTTTCTGTAACACAGACAGTAATTTCATACAATGCAGTTATAATAGAGATCCATAATTCCTGCTCACTGGCATATAGCTTTCCATCACGATAAACTGACCTACATAACACTCTTCATACTTCTCCATGCGGTTTAGGTCCGAGGAATTGGTGGGTCATTTCATGACACTAACTTTTTGCTGCAAAACCCCTCCTTTGTGGATCTGGCAGTGTGCACGGTTTAATTGCCCTGCTGAAATATCCAACTCTATGTTCCAATCCTGTCTGCAACAGGTAAGCAGTGTCAGACCTGCAAGGAACGCAAGGTGTGCTTCCCCTGCATATATGAAAGCACCCCAGATCATCAGAGACTTTCCTCCTTGATGCCTCTTTGTAAACCCCTCCTCTTCTTTTCTGATGTCATGCCAGTAATACGCCCAACTAACAGAACCGTCCAAATTGACTTTTTTTTCATCGTTAAATCTCATACGCTTCCAGTCTTCCTTCTAGGTGATGTATTTCTTAGCCCAGTTTACTCTCTGGTTATGTTAAATTATCAGAAGAGTTGCTTCTTGTATTCCATTATGTTTGTTTGTCGATTTGTGAGCATTGACAGTGGGGATCACGAGCAAGCTCTCCCAGCAATGGTCCACTAGCGCTGTGTTTTCTGATCACTTGCCTATTTTATTGATCTGTAAGTTTTTAAGGTCTTCCAGGCGACTTTTTCATTCCATAATTATTTCCCAGCTTCAGGAAGTAATTTATCAAGCATGGTGACCTGCCAAGTCTTCTTGCTACTACTGTGACGAAAATCCTTCATCTTTGTAGGCTTTGACCTGACCTTGTTCGATGTTAGACAATCCTGTCTTCCGACCAATACTAACTTAATCGTGAGCTTTTCACAAACACAAGGTTGCCTACCCCATAGCTGCAGAAAATCCACGTGGTCTATCATTTTGCAACAGGGTTATTTTCTGTCTTCGACCTGTGCACATGTGTTTGTAACTAGCCCTACGATAAAGATAATATACTTTGATGTACAGAAGCTCACAAAATTTTAGTTTTATTTTTCTCTATCATTTTGCATCGCACCTTAATTACATAAACAGTCCCGTAAAAACTATTAAAATAAATTACATTCACAGTAAATAATAACAAAATATATAGCATCGCCTTTAAACACAAACTAAGGGGTCTATAACTGGACATATAAAACTTGTGATCTTTAAAAGAGGCTCCACTACACTCTCACTGTGACAAGACAAAAGAGAGGGACGTATTTATATGTCCGGAAGCACACGATGTGTGGTACCGTTCTTCCCATTCCAACATAGGTAACGCGTAACAGAATGTCAGTGAATTTATTATCCCCTAACCGGAAGTCAATAATCGCTCCGCAACATAACCGCAAACAATGATCCCCACTCTATTCAGATATGATAAATGAGGCTTTCATTTTTAACAATGAACATGTTGTACAACATCGCTGGTTAAAATACCTCCCGCACTCTACAGCGCGACGGGACGGAAAACAATTTACACTATCGACACTATTGGCTCTTTCATCTGGATTAACAGCTAAAGCTACATTTCAAATTATTATTTCACTCAATTATGTACATTCATTTTAATAAGTCAAGACCGACTCCAATTGTCAGAGCAGGACCGACTATGTTTACCAGACCCCAATACGGAAAAAATGGCGGCCGAAGTAGCCCTACTACTGCCAGTGGAAAAACACGAAACCTTTACTCAGAATTACGGTTACAAGATGTTGTGATTAATCATTAGAAAATATTTCGACGGTTTTTACGAATCTTAAACTGTTTACAAACAATATTTCTTATATGTAAACGAAATATAAAACAATATGTATTATAAACTTCTCCACAGGTAGGCACAAATCTTTATAAAACACATTGATTTCTCCTTAAAACTAATCGACATAAATGGAATAACATCACATTTATCATCACATATTTTAATACAAATAACATAATCTTCCTTGCAGTAGCTATAAATAGGTGCATCTGTCTCATCTTAAACTCACATACAATGAAGTCAAAACATTCTGCTCACACCATTCATTAAAACTCTCTTCATCTCGCTCCAAAACCCCACTTTCTTTGGTAACCCAAACTATCATACACGATGGTAAATTACAGAAATTTGGCCAGAGGAAAATGTCCTTCCTAACCACAAATTTTGGTAGAAACGTTTATACACACTACATTTTCATCTTTAACTTCAAAATTTATATGATGTATGTTGTTTATCCACTCTTCTTTGAATTATTGCTGTTTAGGAAATGTAGCTGTGTAGTAAGCAGTGTACTGCCATAATTAAAACATACAAGAGCAACTCATGTTGCATTTGCACTTTCTATTAAACAAGTTCACTAAATCAACATAACATAATAAAAAATCAAAAGAATTAACACTGTAATTTTAATAATTCTCTAATACACATAAAAAGGATTTTTTAAAAACTTTAAACAAAATAAAATTTTGTTAAAAACTGAAAACACTGTGACATAATCATTTTTCTTATAAACTATTGGTAGAATTGGAATTATTATTTATTTACATAAACTGCAGACAACATGCTATCCTGGGAACTAGAAATATATATATATGTATTATTACCAGTTGCTCGAAAAGAAATTAATTTTCAAATTTTGAAAAAAAAATATCAATATTTTCACTTCTTATTGTTATGGGGTTTTATCAACTAATGGTAATATTTAAATATTTCTAGTTATCACATTTCACATTTGCATACATTGTATGTGTGCAATTATTCAACATGATTGGGCCAGCCAATCCTGAGAAAAATGCACATTTATGTCAAAATTTTAAGTTTTCGGAAAATAATACTTTTTAAATTTTTTTAAAAAATATTTCATATGCCTTAGAGAACTGAAATTTACAGAGCATCTCTAGTTAAATTTTCTTAATATTTCACAAAAATTTCATATTGATAGCTTTAAAACTTTCTGAGATACATTGCAAAATGTATACTGGCGCATTATTTGCTTAACTTCCTGGTTACCTTAAAAAACGCAAAGCAAAACCTGAGAGGGTATAGGGTGAGGGTTAGAATAATTGCAAAGAAAATTTTAAATTATAGGTACCGTGCTTATGTTGAGGTGAAAACCTGCTAGACAAATTAAAATACCAAATATAGACAAAAGCTCTTCAATAGACTACGATTTTTCGCTTCACATAAAGTATGTGCAGAGTATTGCTATAAACCCGCTCCTTTAATTTGTATTGTAACTAAAAACCACAAAATGTAATTAAGTTTTACTCTCTGAGCTCTTTGTTTAAACTGCTGCATCAAAGAAACTTTATGTGGTTTTCGCTGAGTAATTTAGTAGCCTCTAAAACATCCACTTGTTGCTCTGCAGGCCGAAATTATGTCTTTGGACCAGCCTCTGAACCTTAATGTCCTCTAATTTTTTCCCTTTTAGCTTTTTTCTTTATTCAGAAAAGAGCCAATTTTTGTCACCCGTACTCGATAAATCTCTAGCTTAGAAAACGTTTCGTTGCTATTAAACGAACAATCTCTAAATCACCAGCCTGGAAAATTTCTATTTGTTATTAGTGCCTAAGCAAAATAAAGTAATTAATTTGAAGATGGTGTGCTAATTTCAAATCTATCAAATAAGACAATTTTTGTATTTAATGAAGATGCAAGCACAACGAAATTCATTTCGAGACACAAAACAGCTCCTTAGCTAAATAGCACATGGAATTCTTAACAATTGAGCAGTATACGCATGCGCAATAGCTCGTAAGGAATGCTCTCTCTCTCCAATGTACCGTGGAAGACCAAGGGTTATTTTGTGATCAAAGAGAGTGAAAGTTTCCGAAATCAACCGAATTGCGAATGTTCCACTATGGAGACTGGTTATTCAGGGCAGAGCGTAGGAATAGCAAAGGCTTCAAAAGGATTAGGTTTTATATGCCATAAACATTTTAATAAGTAACCGCTTTGATAAAAAGAAAAGTCATCTCTTGAACGCAAAACTCTTCTGTGTCCAAATCATTACAGCGCGCGGTTCACAAAGTAACCAGCAATATTGTAGCCACTGCAGCATTGTGTTATGTGACATGCACTAAAGACGCTGTCTAGTATGTGTGTTCCGTTAGCTCCGTGGCAGAGTGTCCAGCGGTTAAGAACGCAGGTTCGCCTCCCAGCATGATGCGCATTTTTATAGACCTTTATGACATGTTAAAAAAATAAGTTTTGTAATATTGTTTCCCATATACAGCAAGCCCTAACGTTAGTATATTATAATATTTCCTTCAGTATTTGTTCTCTCTAAAGGATTGGAAAAAATGTTGGCACAAGTGTATAATATCTGGCGGGGATTACTTTGAAGGGGACAAAATAGATATTCATGAATAAATAAATACTTTTTGAAAAAACACAAAATTCGCGATACTTTTTGAACAGACCTCGTGTATATATATTAAATCCGCTAGAGCGATTTTTAAATGTTGGGTTTCGAATATAAAATTCTCCTTCTAATAGTACGATTTCACTGATTTTTGAAAACTACTTGTGTTATTTTATTTCAATGGCATATACCGAATTTCATTTAAAAAAAATGAATTTTCTTCCACTACAGCGATTTATAAATTTCGCTTTAACCCCCCATTAGTTTTTTAGGTATACCTTCACTCCTAATGGGCTTGATTCGTAAACTACTTTTGTCAATTTATTTTAAAGAAATTCACAGTTTAGTTTGAGAATAAAACAAAAATTGCGGCCGTACAGGGATTTTTCAATTTTAATTTAAATTTTCGCTCTAGGCTAACCCCCACCCCCAATTGTCCAATTTTGCTGGTTAACTCGAAAAATCATTTGTTAACTGGGTGCTATATGCCGAGTTCCGCTGAGAAATACAAAAATTGTGACTGTTAGAGCGTTAACGGACACATATGCATAAGTATGTATTTTATTATTATTTTTAAATAGGTGTCTAGTAGGTACGATCGATGTATATTTGGATAGGTTATTAAAACGCTTTATACCTGGGCACAATTGCAATAGGTTACATTCCTTGGGAATTTTCTAAAAACAATGAAATAAATAGATGTTTTACGGGTCTGGCTGCAATAGCCTACATTCATTCCTTCAGAATTCGCTAAAATGCAAAATAGAACAGAACTGTTAAGAATTATTAACCTGTGGAGATGTTTAGTATCCCTATTTTGGGGCTAAAAGCCATTGCGTGACGTATTGGATATCAGATAATTGAAAATAATGTAATCATGTCCAAAATTACACAGCACGCGAAATGTGCTGCCACCAATTACGCCGGCAGATTAAACGGTCTCTTTGAAATATTAGCTGCGGTTATTTCAAGTCAGCAAAGATACAAGCCTCCAGGCTGCCAAAGTTGCGCTGTTTTAGCAAAGGAACATTTTACTTCATAACACTTGGTCACTATCAGATGTTTCTGCATCTCATATCTAATCATGTTAGATTTAGGTATACGAAAGCTGTGTATAAAAAATTGTCACAATTTTATATACTAGTTTCATTGTTGTCACTTTCAATTCCCTTCTGTGAGAGGTGTGCAAGTTGAGGAATGTTCGGTTCCGCCTTTAACAAACTGCTAAATTTCCCAAGTTTTTAGTCGTAATCGTAACTATTTAGTCCATTCTTTTTCCGGTGAATACAAATGGGAACTTTATCTAAGTGGTATTTATTTCTGCGGGAGTTAGTCCCTCCTTTGTAAAAGTTAATACCAATAAATCATGAAAACGTGGACAACATACCACATAACCCTAGTAGTCCCTGTTAGATGCAAGTACCTGTTCCTAGCGTTTCTGCCAGTCTTCAAAGACATATTGGAAACAAATGTTTGACAGGTTCTCCAGAATCGCCTCCGCTGCCTCTGACGATGGAAAATATTTCCTACCGAAGGTGCTTATCCAAAAAGGAAAAAGTCACGCGGGGCTATATCTGGTCTGTAGGGTGAGGGAGTGGCACACTTCACGTTCATTTTTGTGAGATATTAAGCAATAGCATTTACGATGTGTTACCGTGCATGGTGCACCACCCAGCGTATTGCTCAGAAATGTGGCATTTTGTAAGTGTGTCATATGGCCTTGCAGAGTTTCCAGATACCATCACGCCAATTTTCGTGAGCGGTAGGTCTGGAGTTCGATTCCCACCAGAACCGTCATCCCTGACTTATGTTTCTTCATGTTTTCCTCTGTCTTCATAAATGGCAAAGGCCGAGTAGGTAACCTAAACTTAAGAACTGGAACGCTTCTTTTTTTTACAAAAAAAAAACTTTCCCAGTTTATCATTTCAACTTATGTATCGTTAGTACCCACCCCCTGTGATGCCTCTGTAGTAAAGCGGGTGTTAAATGGGTTTTCAGGACATATTTTCAGTATTGCCAAGTTACAGTTGTAACCGCCACGGGTGGCCGAGATCTTTAAGGCGCAGACTTGTGAGCAGGAGGTCTGGGGTTCGAATCCCAACAGGACCGTCCTCCCTGACTGCAGACTTTCCTCCGTCCTCATACCTGGCAAATGCCTGGGAGGTACCCTAAAACTTAGGCCTGGAACGTTTCCTTCCCTTAAAAAAATCCTTTCCCAATGTATCATTTCACCTCATGTATCGTCAGTGTCCACCGCCTGCGATGTCTCTATAGTAAAATCTGGTGTTAAACGGGTTTTCACAACATCTCTGACCAGTTACAGTTGTCTGTGCAGACGACACGCTGGTAAAGCATTCCTTAAATATCGAAAAGCTGAGATGACTAACTTTCGCAGCAGAAGCAACCACTTTATTTTATTTATTATTTATATTGGTGACGATGGAAATTTCCACATAGAACTTTGCTGTTTGCTCCCAGGATCGAACTAATGTAGCCAAGTTTCATCAGCAGCGGTTACCTTTGAAAGAAACTTCGCATTTTCCTGTAACGTCATCTTCAACTGCATGCGAGCGTTCTTTTGTTCGAAAATAAGCAGTCTTGATACCCACCGTGCACAAACACGTCTCATATGCAACTTTTCAGTTACCAATGTGTGAATGACACGCAGTGAATATTCATATTGTAAGTAAAGTTTTTTTAAAGTTATTCGTCGATCCTTTCTCACAGTGACAGCAGCGATGTTAATGTTTTCTTCCTTTGGGGCACAAACTGGGTTTCCCGTGTTTACCTTCCTTTGCTGTTGATTGTCTCCCCTCTTTAAACATTTTAAACCATCTTCGAACTGTGCTATAGAGAAGGACAAATTCTCCACAGATCTCCTGGAACGTTGCATATATCTCAGCTGAAGATTTTTGAGACGAAACCAGAATTTCGGAGCAGCATAGTGTTCGGTCGCTTGTCACTTCCACTTTGCTATAGGCGAAAATGAAAATGTATCTACTTGCACACCTCTCACAGGCTGGAACCGGTAGTGAAAACAATGTATCACGTGTACGTTAGCATTAAGCTAACTAAGTTTTGTACAGTTAAATTTTAGAGTGAGAAATTATTTCTGCACAAAAATTATGATCACTCTTTATTTAACAGTCTTCGTAGACAGTGGTCCAGTTGTGAATATCGCCTCGGCTGTCCTTATGCTGTAAGGTTAAGGAGTTAGCTGACACATTTAGATACGCCATGTTACTAATGGAGGGATATATGAAAAAAGTGGTACACGGCACTCGGAAGGGCTTGATGTAGTTATTTTTCTCGTCACCTAAGGCGTCTCTATAGCCAGAGGTCAAGGTGACAGGCAGATAATGGCCACAGCCCTCCTCCACACAACTGTGATATAACGCTCTAACGGAGCTTCGAGGGTTAGGACAGCATATTGAGCCGAGATAACAAATGACTGCGTTGCCTAGCTACACAAGCACTCCGTTGGAATGTATCAGGCACCGCGGCTGTAGCTAACTACTGTGCAGCAGTTACTTAGAGTAGTAACTAAGACTCCGTTTACACCTAATGAACAAAATTTTATTTTGCTTATTTCTATAAGGTGACAAAAAAAATATACCGTTGGTTTCAGTCCAGACATTTCAATGATATTCTGAACAAAATAACATATTAAGCCTACTAACAAGTCCGTTACACAGGAGCTGCGTAAACTAAGCGAATTTCTCACCCATGTTGAATAACTTAAAAAAAGAATGTAAACAGCAAATTATGGCCTTATTTATTAATGAAACGAAATAAGCTATGATATTACTGTGCGGTATTTGGGGTAAATAATAATAATAATAATAATAATAATAATAATAATAATAATAATTGTTGTTGTTGTTGTTGTTGAGATTAAACCACAAAAATTAATGGTATATTATTAATTAAATTAAATATATGACCACTGACAGACAAAGCTATACTGTGTGGGTATTTTTAAACACTTTTCAATGTAAGCATATTTACGAACCCTTATGAGCCCTTGATATCATCTTTAAATTCACTAAAATAGAGAGAAATAACAGAAAGTTTCGAGTTACATTGTGTACTTAAGATGTTCATATGTTTCAATAAAACAAAAGCATGTTGCTAATTAAAATCAATTACAATTACTAATCAAATATACACAATCAACAATAAACAATTGTAAGTTCTATCGTTTTTCAGTGACTTTTGAAATATAACGTAAACGTTTTCTGAATGTTATTACAGGGCGCTCTTACATATAAATATAATTCTCAAACATATTAAATTAATATTGCACATTTGTTTTGGTTAAATATAAAATATATGGGTCGTTATATTGCTGAATTAATATGTCCGTTTATTTTGAATCAATAGAGGAAAAATTAAACGCTGGAGCAATTTTTTAATTTAGGTTTTCAGGAATACCCCTACACCTAATAGTACGATTTCCCAAGTTTACAAACATTCTTTTTCTTATTTTATTTAAATGGTATATATCGAATTTTGTTGTGAAGAAACAAATATTGCTGGCGCTAAAGCGATTTTTAAATTTTTGGTTTCAGGTAAACCCCCACTCTTAATGGGCGGATATTCCTGAATTTCAGAAACTATTTTTTTGTTTATGTTATTTAAATGGTATACCATACGAAGTTTTGTTGAGAAAAAATATTTAAGCAGCTAGAGCAATTTTTAAATTTTTGGTTTCTAAAAATCTGATTTCATTGATTTTCAGAAACTAGTTTTCTTATTTTATTTCAATGGAATATGGCCAGATTCCTTAAAAAAAATGAAATTGCGGCCGTTTGTGTGATTTTTGTTATCTTTTAAATTCTGGCTTTGGTTAACCCCTTCCCCCAAATGTCCAATTTTCCTGGTTAACGAACTCGACGAATTGTTTATTAATTAATGGTTATATGACGAATTTCGTAGAGAAAAATAAAAAATTGCGACCGCTAGAGTGTTGACACACACACACATATTTAATTTTATATATATATATATATAAAATTTTCGTTGTCATTTTCCATGCCTATAGATAGAATCGGTGGATATTTGAAGAAACTTTTCAAAAATATTTTCATGATGCAATTGCAATAGCCACATTCCTTCGGAATTCCCTAATGTAGTTCTGCCAAAATGATTCGGAATTGTTATGTTACGGGATGATTACCCACATGACGATCTGATGGTGCTATGTCTGCAGAATATCAATGCACTAGTCTCGTAATCATAATGGTTTTATGAGTCACCTTAGCCGTGTGTGCTTTTACATTATCATGCAATAGAGTTGCAGACTCTTCAATTTTCAGCGTTTCATGCACATGTTGCAGCTAGTTCAGAGTACACAATGACGTTTGTTTGGCTGGCTGGTAAACTTCACGATGCACAGAACAGAACCTTTTGGTGCAGTGGTGGTTTCGGTTGTACAAGGGTCACTAGGTAAGTATTTACACACAGAACATTAGCCACCACTAGGGAAACCATTGTGCTGGGTCGAAACTGTTGAGTCATTGGTGTTGCCATGGCAGCAGGTAGCGCGCTGTTGTGTCATTTATTTTATGTTTTAAGTCTGGAAAGTGTGAACGCTCTTGTAAGTGAAATGGAGATTCCGAGAAAGCGTTTACGTGCGATGGTTTGTGCTATTTCAAATGTGACTTAAATGAAACGCAGTCACTTGAGCGTTTGAGGGGGAATTTCAGAGACTTTTCTCCTTCACGCCCCGAAAAAAATCCATCGGTCCTGGCCGGGTTCGAACCCGCGATCTTGGGTTTATGAGGCAAGTATGGTAACCACTACACCACCAGGACCGACAAGTTTTATCCAGAAACAAAGTGCCAGTCCTCCATTTGGGGTTTCCCTGACGACCAACCACACCTCAGTCAAGTGTGGGAAAGAAAATGGTTGCCTCTTTCTTCTCCACAAGTGGTCACTTGGCAACCATTGTGCTCGGAAATCAGAGAACTGTTACTGTATAATGGTACACTGAAGTTTGTCTTTCAAAATTGTTTCAGAAAATCCAAGAATGACGTACAAAGTCAGGACTAAGGGACATTTTGTTGCACCATGACAATGCATTAGCTCACACCGCTAATGTGACAATGGAGTTTCAGCAAGGAACTGAGGCAAAACTACCCTATAGTCCCGACCTGGCACTATGCCATTTTTTCCTGTTCCCTACTGTGAAGAACCCATGTCGAAGTCACAGATTTTATAGTCTCACAGAAGCGGTGCAGCATATGAGAAGTTATCTGCAGTGCCGGAAACTGAGTGATGCGGGTGCTTCCAGAGGATGGAACGCTGCATACAGTGCCAGGGGTAATACTTTGAGAAACTGGGACAAACAAAACGTTTCTATGAATATTCATTATTTGACATCTCAATGCTTATCTAGTGACCGTCGTAAGGAGGGATTGATGCCAACAAGAAACTGCTGGGAGCAGCAGAGTCAGAGGAATGTGTAGATAAGTCCAACTGTTCACTATCAATGTTCTGCTTTTGTTAACGCAAAGAGCTTGGATGGACCTACTCTTAAGTATTTGAATAGATGATACACATTCAGTGCATAATGTTTTACTTGGCAGATATGGCCATTCTCTCCCTGCATACGTCGTTAGCCATCTCTTCAGCTCTCAGCAGTAACGATGGCATCTTGCATTTGTGACAGGCTATCCACTTCTTATCGCATGTCTATCAATATAGAGATCCTCCACAATAATGCAAAACAAGCGTCAGCTCACAGAGCCACTGTCAACTTGTATAATGTTTTATTGCAGCGAGTTATGGCAAACTTCTCGAGCTGATTACACGTTGTATTCGTTGTCATGGAGTCCACTAAAATGTGATTTTTAAAAAATAAGTTCAGATTAATAAATTGCAACGTGGTTCTTGTTACTTAATTTTTTTATTTAATTCTATACCTATGTCTCATAGGAAGGTTCTGAGAACCGTCATATTCCATTGGGTCAGCCTGTATACACACACACATGCAATCTGGTACATTTCTTCGCAATTCGCTAAAAGGGAGGGGGCACTTAGTTTCGCTACTTAAGAACGCCCGAACGTCAAAAAGACAACGCTCCAACTTCTTTAGGCGGTCAGAGGAACATGTTGGTAGCAAGGTTTTCTTTTCCGCCATGCAGACCGCACTCTCGCGGATGAACGTCCATTTGAAAGCACTATAGAAAAACTGTTAAAAATGCGTGTAAAGCAACAATCCCGACATTTCTTGCACCTGGTCCGATTCTCGTAGTTTATTTAACACCAGTTCTAAAGTCGCTTATCGCCGCCATTGTCATAAGGGTATAGATCATCAAACAGCGATTGTAATGCTCTGATTATTTTCTGTGTCACCTGCAAACTGTTAAGCGTCTTACAGTTTTCATCCCCTCCTGATAGCATATCCACTTTCCCTTCACCCCTTAGTTGGCTGACTATTAAGTAATACCTTCTATATATCTTCACACTCCCCACACAATGGACACGCTTCCACCCTAAGCTTAACTCCCCCATACATAACTGCAGCTCCCTTTCCCCTGTAGTTTATTCTTCATGAAAAGAATCCTCTATTATTAAGAATTTTCTAGAATATACAGCGAAACGACGAGGAGATTTAATAATGCAACACTTCTTTAGAAATATAACCCAGAAACGTCTACTCTAAAATTAAATGCGACATGTATGGGCGATACCATGTGGAAATCGGATGGAAAATTAGAAAAAATTGAGCTCACATTTCATACGCAGTAATACTGAATTTTTTTATTATACAGTAAGATATAAATAAGGCTTTTCTTTTTAAATATTACATACATAGGTCTTAAAGTTTCTATGGAAAACTTGCATTTTTACCCCTAAAATAGAAATCTGAACAATAGTTTATTTTAAACTCCTATCTTCCTGAATATGATTTGTAAAACAATGCCATTCATTTAAAAATTAGAAGAAAATCGGCTTTATGCATGTTTGAACCTTTCTCCATAAAGGGAATGAAATACGAGAGGAGTGACAGAATGATTTACAACAGCACGCAATACGAGTAGGGCGAAGGAGTGACACTGCAGACGCTAAATGATGGTTGTAAGCACAGTGTGTAGCAGAGAGACACGTGGACAAGATGGACAAAGATGGACTGCATGGTTTTGTGGAAGATAGACGTCAAAGCTGCAGAAGTTCACAGAGGTGATCAGAAGACAGTTTCAACTGGGTCAAAGATTCGCCAGCGGCAGGAATCTGCACACAAGAATTGGTGGTTCATCAACATCGCGGTTTGCTGGAACATTGAAATTGATTATGGTTGATAGACGCTTGAAGTCAGACAGGTCTCGGCTGCGCAACCCTGGAAATGCACGATGAAAATCCGGGGTTTTTGTAGAATCTGGTGACTGGTGACAGTCATGGTGTCACTGTCACACACCAGAGAAGAAATTCCAATCCAGGGAGTCCCCGACCCAAGAAATTGTGTGGTGTTCCACCTGAGGGCAAGCAGATGATCCTTTTTTTGGACACTTCACTCATACAACTAAAGGACTCTGTCTTCCTTAAGGAACAGCGAGAGGTACTAAGACGCAGAATTCATCAACGTCGAAAGCGGGAGTATTCCTCTATCCCACATCAGCGACAATACGGCTGCAAAGTTGGTATCGCTGGGAGTCACTGTTGTGACGCAACCATCATATTCATAAATTTCGATCTGTCTGATTATGTCTTATTCGACAACATGAAGGATTCACCTCGAGGGAAAAAATTCGGCAACAACGATGAAATTCAGATGGCAGTCCACGAGTGGTACCAAATGTTTCATTACATCATATCAAGTTAAAGAAATGTTGCATTCACGTTGATGGAGAGTTTATTGAGGGATCTTATGTGCATTGAAGCATGTTGGTAATAATTTCTTACACCCCCTCGTATTTAGAATAAGGCAAATTTGAGAACATTAAAACAAATTAATATAATTTTCAAAATTGTGCTACAGAAAAAAGTTCATAACCCAGAGGTAAAATCCTTATATCTGTTTTACAAGACGATAGAGTTATATAACAGCCAGCACTCTCAAGTCAAAGTTGCACAGTTGACTTTACGCTCGCTCCCGCAAAGTGGGCGCAATTAACAGGACCCGCGTGTTACAAAAAGAAATTAATTTTATGACAGTTCTTCTTGAACTGTATATATAGCTTTATTAATGAAAGCAAAATTAAAAAATAATCCTTTCAAGCATACACGAGCTGTAAGCTACACGTTCATGTAGGTAAGTAACACATACAGGAAGGCACAACTAAAAATGTTAATATTTCGAGCTTTGTTAGGCTCCCTCTAAAACTTTCAATGAAATATAATTAAAAGATTTGCAAAGATGGTGGGATAAAATAACAGAGTATACACAAAGACGAAAGAACAACACTTGTCAGAAAGAGATATAAGCTACCTGTTAAACGGTTCTCAATGAAACATACAGAGGTGGAAAAATTTATTCATCGCCCTATTCGCATTTGCAATTGACTTTGACAATGCTCCTTTTAAGCTCAGTTATCCATTGTTGCTTGTATTCTTGTCTCATTGCTGAACTTCCAAGTGAATTTTTACTAACAATACAACACTACTTGTCAATTTCTCAGTTTACATTGCAGAATTACAACATAGACTCGTTTCTAGTTGAGACATTGTGGTGACAAGCGGGGCAAAAGAGTGGAATTAACGCCGAGAAGAAAAGTGTTATTCTTGCTTATTCCTCTAGTGGTCTAAGCACTAGAGACAGCTTCTAGAACAGGTTTTCATCAGTCTATCATTTCAAGAGATATAAAGAAATACACGGAGAAGAAAAATGTTGACCTGGTGAAAGGAAGAGGCAGGAAATGGCATCTACTTCAAAACAGAACAGAATACTAAAAAGAATTTATCTCAGTGATCATTGGCTATCATCCTCATAACTGAAGCGACATTGGAAAGACATGCGTAACGTCTCAGTGACCAGTAGAACTATCAGAAGTAACTCCTTGAAGCAGCACTTCCAGTCCGTCATTCCATAAGGAAACCTTTGCTGACTAAAACAATGAGACACAAACGACTACAGTGGGCAAAACAGCATACAGTAAAGACATGGAATAGGGTGAGTCTAAATTTAAGTACATGTCTTCGATGGGAAGGTATATGTGCGTCGCAGAAGTGGCGAAGAACTACTGATTCATGATAACACAAACAGTGAGGCATCCACAAGGTCAGTAAGGATGTGTCTGGGGGTGCATTTCCAGGCATGGGGTAGGGTTGTATGAACTTTGTATGGACGTCTACTTAGACGTCCTTGATGCACTCAGTACGAGACCATTTTGGTGATCCTTCAAGCTGCGTTTTTCAAGATGACTCTAACCCTTGTCACAGAGCTTGGAAGGTAATTATTTGATTAATGTTTGTATTAAATTGAAACACAGGCAGTGTTGACACAATCATCAGTCATTCAAACATTTCAGGTAAAAGCATTTCTTAGAAAAAACAGAGTGAAGTAAGTACTAGACTTGCCCAAACCTGAATCCGATTGAGAACTGCTGGAAGGTTATGGGGAGTGCTATTGCAAAAAACAAGCCAAACAATAAAAGAAAACTCCAGGAGATAACTGTATGCATGTGGTTTCATGAACTGACTCAGCGATACATAAGAATTTGGTTTTCTCACAGCCCAAACGATGTCAGGCAGTGATTAAAGCACGTGGTGGACCAACAAAGTACTAATGAAAACAACGCTATTGATTTGGAAGTTGGATTTCCTAAAAGTAGAAATTTATATTTATTAATGTATTATGTTTCATTAAAGTCGGTTTTAATCGCATTATATTTATTATTTTAAACTAATAAATAAGCAAAATTATTCACAATCTAGCGCTACTTATTTCTGCGAGTATTTAGTTTCCAATTTTTTAATAAACATAAAAATAAAGTGCATAATGTCTTAACACATTTATGTAGTAATATGCAGGAAATAAAAACAATTAAACAAAACATTTCAAAGGTTATAATTAAAACATTGAAGAGCTTAGGTGATGCTATAAAATTTTCTACCCATGTATATAAATTAAAAAAATCACCTAGCACAAAACCTTAAAACATTACTTTTTCATTGTAAAGATAAATACTATTTTATAAATTAATTATTCAAAGATAAATTAATACAGAGTAAGGAAATATAAGGGAAGAATGCTTAGGTATAGGAGAGGAGAGTAAACTTAAAAGAGGACGCAACAGGTTCTGCAGTCGGGAATAAATTAGCCAGTATGGTGCAGTGAACACCAACATTCGATTATGTCGTTATACAAATTACATAATCTGATAGCAGTTGTTATGGAAACAAACAGTTG
This sequence comes from Metallyticus violacea, assembly GCA_030762175.1. NCBI lineage: Eukaryota > Metazoa > Arthropoda > Insecta > Mantodea > Metallyticidae > Metallyticus > Metallyticus violacea. The sequence continues at coordinate 16,773,110 of CM060845.1, forward strand.
AAACCTATCTCACTAAGAGATTGCAACAGTAGAACATCGTCTTGTTTTGCATACAGAACATAATGAGTGCTCCCATTCTTAATACACATTTCTTTTTAACTTTGCATAATTTTTGCGCTTTTTCATTACACAGCAGAGCGTAAAACAATGGTTCCGGTACTAAGAAGTGTTTACCATCTACAAATGTTTATAAAGTCAGTCACGCAGGAACTGCGTAAACTAACCGAATTTCACTTAGTAGAGTAACTTTAAAAAGAATTTAAAATTAACACTAGGCCTTATTAATTAATTAAATGAAAAAGGTTGTGCTATTACTGTACAGTATTAGGGGAACTAAATTAGAATTTTGGCAATCTATAAGTATTACAAAAGAAAAACCACATTTTATTATTATTGCGATTAAACCACATAAATTAATGGTATACTAAAAATTAAATGAATTGTATGACCACTGATAGACAAAGCTATACTGTGTGGGCAGTTTTAAATGTAACCATGTTTATGAACTGAGCCCTTTATATCTTTACGTTCACAAAAAAAGATAGAAATAACAGAAAGTTTCGAGTTACATTGTGTATTTAAGAAGACGATGTTCACATATTTCAATAAAAAACATTAAATACAATGTACAAAGCAAATATACACAATCAACATTAAACAATCGAAAGTTCCATCGATTTTTATTGGCTTCTTTGCGTGGCCGCTTGTAACAATGCTAGTGTTGCATATATTATGTTTTTGTTAAACGTATAACCTAAGCGTTGTCCTCCTTTCTGGTTAAAATATGTTGTTCTTTATTACAAAACTGAGTTTTTCACTTTTTACCACAGTTGTCTTAATTAATTCATATATATTTAATTAATTAGTGTATATATACACTAAACTGAACGCTACCTCGGGAAACTCATAGAAACAGGTGGACCTAGTGATTTGCTGCGGCTCGCTACGGCCTGACGGCCTATGCTCCCCTCTTTTCGTAGATATAAATTGATAAGGGATTGTGTGCTCCTAAGTATGCAAAAAAAAAAAAATCAGGACGCGAGGATTCGAAACCAGTAACTTCACAAGTATAACAAGACGCTCTAATCTTTGCGTGTAAACGCTGTATTATCTAGCTATATGTGTGTAAGTCACTCTGCCCTCGGCTTTCTCCCCTATCGATCGGGAGTGGCTCGAGAACTGGAGTTGCAGAAACTTAAATTGTCCTCTGTAAGGGTAAGTTTCAGCTCTCTCAAGCTGTTAGCACAGAGAGTGAGCAAGAAGTGTAAGTGTTGTGTAATAATGGGTGCATCAAAACAGTTCTTATGCCTGGAATGTGGTAGGGAATTTGAGGACAATAAACATCTAGGAAAATATGTCTCTATAGTACACCCCAAAAACTTAAATGTCTTCCCCCTCTTGTAAAAAAAGGGCATCAATCGTAAGCCTATCGCTGTGAAATGTAAAAAAATTACATCAGATTATACAGTCATGAGGAAACATTGGAGTTCGTCCTCCCCTCTTCTGCCGTTCAGAACTGATGAGTGCTCTCTGCTGTTGCTCCGGACTGGAGCTCTAGCAGCTACCTCTGAAGCCCTGAGATGCACTCTACGTGTAAGAGTAAAAGTCAACAAGTAAGCAAGCAGGCTGCTACTACCTACACGTGCGGCAAACGAGTACAGGCTCGCTCATAGGAAAAACTCCGCGCCGTGGATGAAAGAATTACCAACTGTATCTTCGAGGTGCTCAAGTTTGACAGCGTTTCTCGGCTGGAATACTGACTGATAGCAAAAATTAAAAGCCTAGCCCTCGGCAGCTATTCTTTCCCGACTTGATCTTATTTCTTGTTAATGCTTGAAATTTTAGTAATGCACATAAAATAAAAACGTCGACAGAGCTTTTTGGGTCAACTGTATTAATTTAAATACTTTGTTACATGCCAACCTATTTTACATTTTTAGTTTTGACGATAAATTAATATTCTATTTGCTAATATTGTTTTATACTGTGTATTTCGAATGTGTTCAAGCTCCCTTCTTACTGCAAAACAACTGATTTTGGTGCTTTGCTGTTACTGTCATTGGTTGATTTGTATGCCCACCTCCTAGCGTCATAAAACAATGTATTCCTGTTTCACACCATGTCATCAGATACTGCCAAAATACAGAGAGAATAAAATTACTACTTAAACACGTCAATTTAAATTAAGCTGGACCATTTTAAAACAAGTTTGGTGTGAAGAGCATTTAATGTAGAACACGCTTCAACGAAAAAGTTACCGCATGGCGCGTTGGTGTGAACGTGCGTGATATAAAATAACTCTATGGAAATAACATCATGGTAGGTAATGAATAAATCAGAGCCGGTACTTTTTTTTACCTTCCATTCTTTCTTTTTTTTCAACCTTGGGTGTTTCAGAACCGGTCCTACAGAGAATTCCCATCTGGGGTTTAACGTTCCTTGCCAACCGCTCGCCTCTGCATTTACATACGGCATACCACTGACTAATTTTATGCAAAGGGCGATTCCTACATTAAAGGAAAGCAAGAAAGGTGAAAAATGTTTAACAGTCGGCTGCTTCTTAAGGTTTTTTTTTCCTTATTAATAATAATAATAATAAACCAACAATTTTCTAACATTTGGCAGTGCTTTACACATGGCTGTATATCATAATTTATTACTTAGCTTAATAAGTAAAAGATTTATTTAAAACGAACATTAAATACCATGTGCCGCCCATCATGATAAACCTCAATGTAATTAATTATATCAGCAGGGCAAACAACCTAAGTGTACATATAGACTCCGGTTTATTTGTTGATTTGGTTTATTTACGGACGATCTTTAACATCTCAGGTCATCAGCATCCCATTCAATTCAGGACGTGAAACGACCGATAAATTTTGCTCAGAGGCCTCTTCTTGCAGGCTTGAGGTTCTTTATCGTGCCATTAATCTACGACACGGGACCCACGGCTTTACTTCCCTTCCGAAGGAAGCCATACTTACAATTGTTACGCCCCAAAAATCCATCCACCCTGGCTGGGATTGAACCCGCGATCTTGTGTTTAGAAGGCAAGTATGGTTAAAACTAGACTCCAATCTAGAATGGCAGAGCCAGGTAACTCATACGTACAATTAAAATATTTTCTTTGCTTCACACATTAAAACATGTAGCAAAAGTTCTACCTCTCAATCTCATTCAAGTGTTTGTTATGCCTCACTTTGATTATTGTGATGTCTTGTATTCTAATCTGAATACTGGGCAGATCGACAGATTACAACGCTCATAATGCCTGTGTTTGTTTTGTCTTCAACACTTGGAAATATGTGACATTAACAGATTTTAAATTGTTCATATGGTTTTGTTCCTTTCATGCAGTTGGAATATATGACCTCTTAATGATCTAAAACTACTTCAATTATAGCTGAATTTTATGATTTTCGCCTTTCTCTATTTAATATTCATACTACTTGGAATTCATATATCATATATATGTACGACGGTAGGACCATAAGTTTCCGGCCTCGCCGATAAGGATTTTCGCCATCACAAAACCCTTATCCGGTGTCATACCTGATCTTTTAAGTAAATACTTGGAGCTGTAACTTCCGCGCCGCTATGATCAGTTGTTGAGATATAGTTGCATAAAGAACGCTATGTGTAGAAGATTGTGACATGTTCCAAATGCATTATCCAGCTGTTATTAACTTCTTCAGAACAGAAAGACTTACTCCAAATGAAATTAAACAGCGACTGGACGGTGTATAAGGGGAAGCATCCCCCTCATATTCTACTGTAAAAGAATGCATAACTTTTTTAAATGTGTCGAGAAAGCATTGAAGACGAAGAGCGTGCAGGTCGGCCCTTGGAGGTGCTCACTCCTGAAAACATCGCTCTTGTGGAAGGAGAAATTATGAAAGACCGGCGGCTCAAAGTTACAGAAATAGCAGCAAGGCTGGGCCTTTCAAAAACAACAGTCCTTCAAATTATTCATGAACATTTTAAACATGAATAAGGTTAGTGGAAGATGGGTGCCTAGACCTCTATCCTCATTCTAAAAGCAGCAACGAGTCATCTGTTGTAAGACATTTTTGGAGCTCTACCGTGGCAACAAGAGAGAGAAGTTATTCAAACAACCATTGTTACAAGAGATGAAACTATGATCCTCTACTATGATCCCTTGTCCAAAAGAGAATCAATAGAGTGGCGTAAACCAGGCGAAGTTCAAAGGCCAAGGTCACTCAGTCAACCAAGAAGATCATGGTCACAATCTTTTGGTACTGTGAAGTAAAACTATTCATTGACTTCAAGGAGAGGAGCACAACAGTAAATGGGGAGTACTATGCTGGCCTACTGCACAGACTACGTGCTTGCATCAAAGAGAAAAGGCGAGGAAAGCTGAGTGGTGGTGTGTACCTTCTTCATGACACGCATCTCTTATTACAAAAGAAATTGTGAAGAAATGTGATTTCAAGAAGATCGACCATCCACCCTACAGCTTAGATCTAGCTCCCAGTGACTACGCTAATCATTAGACCAAGGAGGTCGCCCGGTTTTCCCATACCACTTCAAAATTGATTTCCTCTGTTCATACGATAATGTTGGCTCCATTGTATTGTAGCAACGCTAGCATAACATAATGTGAGTCTCCATTTGTTTATAGAACATCATACATAATCTTGACTTCATTTGTTCATTATTGATTTACGATAATCTTGACTTCGTTTGTTCATTGTTGATTTACCTGTCACGTAGCAACGCTAGCATAACGTAATGTGAGTCACATCTGCTTACAGAACATCATATTACACATTACTGTTGTTTTTCGGTTCAACTTTGAAGTATATTAAATAGATATCTACTTGAAGTAGAAAGTGTGTATACATTTTTGGCACCCTCGGATTATGAAAACTGATTCATGCAGAATTTCGCAGGTGATTCGCTAGGAAATACCTTGGCAATCGTGTTTCAGGTAGAGAAACTGTTGGCCAAATGTTAAAAAAACTTATGAGAGACGGGTCTCTCAATGATCAGAAACGTGCTCCGTCGTGTTCTTACGGAAGAAAAGATAAATAAAATATGAAAGTTACTACGAAAGATTTGAGCTGAGGAAAAGTGAATGTTGACCCACTTAAAAGGAATGTAGCGCGCGGTAGTCTCCCCCCTTACGAGTAAAACGGTACCAGATAGCGATCTTTCTCACACCCACAATGTGAGGGTAAACAACCCGTGCAGTGCACAGGCAGCCAGTCGTTACGATGGAGCTGAAGAAAGTGCATTATCGCGTTATTATTCTAAGAATGAATGAATGAGTAGTGTTTAACGCCCGTTTTTGCTAAGAGGCAACACAGGCGATGGACACTGATGATACATGAGATGAAATGATATTTATTTTGGGAAAGGATTTGTTTTTTTTAAGGAAGGAATCGTTCCAGGCCTATGTTTAGGGTACCTCCGCGGCATTTGCCATTTATGAGGACCGAGGAAAACCTGGAAAAAAAACTCAGTCAGGGAGGACGTCCTGGCGGTATTCGAACCCAGACCTCCCGCTCACGAGTCCGCGACTTAACGACCTCGGCCACCCGTGGCGGTATTATTCTAAGAGTGATTTATATGAGTGCCAAAACCTTGAGCGCTTACAACAGGCTTTATGGGACCTTACTCCATTCAGAGTAAAAGTTTTCCGCTGGTTTAGGGAATGTGAAGGTGGCCGAACTTCACTGCAAGGATGAGGAGAGATGTGGACGATAGGCAAAGACAAGGAATGAGGGAAACATTGTTGCGGTGCGAAAACAATCGCGTAACATTTAAACACATCGAGACAGTCTTCCAGATTGGATCTCTAGCAGTATGAAAAATTTTGCCGGATCATTTTCGCGTCAGTGTGGTTCTGCCTTGTGTGTTTCACAATTTGACAGAAGCACAAAAGGGCAGAGTGTGAAAAATGCTGCAGAGATTCGACGGAAGGAGCTCAAGGCGTGTTTCTGATGTCATCACGGATGATGAAACATGGGTTTATCAATTTGACTCCAATCCGTCCGACGAATCAATACTGTCGTCTTGTTAACAGTTAGGTGTTGTTCATCGTCCACTGAAGATGCCAACCGAAGTAGTTGGTGAAAGCTATGGATGTAATTTAAACCATGGACCACAGCAAAACAGTCCGGGAGATCTTAACTGTTTTAAATACGATTAGAATTCAGAATACATACATCTCGACTTGCAAGTGAAATGCAGGATCATTCCTCTCATTTATACTTTAAAATTACTTTACGAGTAATGTTTGATATCCAATACTCTTTGTTATTATCAATATTAATGTTTGTGTGTTTTATAAACTTTTTAAATGTAATATTATGTTATGACTATTTTATTGTGTAAGGATACAGTATAACAAAAAGACAAATATTTAAAAAATATATCGGATGCAATTTAGGATTGTAAACATCAGGCAAATGTCTGTAATCAAGGAAAGTTTGAGATCCTCTGTTCAATAACTATAGGATAACTGTGTTAATATTAATCCAGAGATAACCGAGAGACGTTCATTTGTTATAATCCATCGTGCGAAGATCACACTGGTTTCCTCGACACTGCTTTTAACCTACCATCTTCCCTCGATCCCGATCGACTGTGATGGTCTCATTTTCCACCATTTTCAACACTAACTTAATCACTGTCATTTAGTGGTAAACGATGAAGATACGAGGTTAAGTCATTAAGTAAATTACAAATTGATGTGGGGTACTACAAGTTTGAATGAGGCACCTGATGCTATTGCCACTAGTTGGCAGCATTATTTCGGTGGCTAATGGTGACAGGACACAATGAACACATTTTCTTTTTAAAACATAAACGGATAAAAATACATATATCAACATTGCAAAGACCCAAAAAAGGAAAGTAGAACAATTATTGATCTTTTTACAATAGCGAAACAGCAGTTACAAGATGGCGAATGCCTTTGAGCGAGTGTATAAACCTTAAGCAACGCTCCGTTGTACGATTTGTGTGGACAAAAGGTATGCAATCAAAGAATATTCACAAAGAAATGTTTCCCAAGTGCTGACAGGTATAGAAGACGAAACCCGTCAATGGAGATTATCACAAAAGCGAATTTGAAGACTTAATCCGAGTAGACAGAAGGGTAACTATAGACACTATTGGTTGTGCACACAACATGCTCTGCCTCATAATACATGACAGCTTAGGTTTTCATGAAGTCTGCGCAGGATGGATCCCGCGCATGTTGACCCCACAACACAGTATGCAAGAATGGATCTAGCATTACAATTGCTTCTGTGAAGGAGACGATATAGTAGCCCGGATTGCAATAAGTGATGAGTCTTGGGTTCAGCATTGCCAACATAGAAACATCCTGCATCACCTGCGAAAAAGAAGTTTTAAATGACACCATCCGCCGGGAAAGTGATTCTCACAGTCTTCTGGAATCATTCTAGCCTCAAAGACAAACCGAATACGCTGACCTCTACTGTAGCATCCTCAGGAAACTTCGTAAGGCCATTCAACGACAAAGGTATGTTGCTCTTGCAACGCACGTCCTCATGCAGCCAACAAGAGAAATGAGACACTGTAAACTTTCCAGTGGAAAGTCCTGGAGTATCTTCCTTATAGCCCCGACCTTGCTCCAAGTGATTTCTAGTTGTTTGGTTCTCTTTTCCCGACGACAAAGTTGTTAAAAGAGAAGTTTTGACAGCAGTCCAAAGAATTTTATGCTACTGGGTTTCAGCGGATTGTGAAACGATGGGACAAATGCCTTAATTTATAGGGAGATTTGAAATAGAATCTGCAACTGTAACTTACTTAATGTCATCCTGGTATACTGTTTAGTGCTATAAGGTGCAAACGTGCAGCGGTTAAATGTATTAACTATTTCTGTAAGAAAAAGAATTGCGTTATTTGATGAATGCCCCTTATTACAATATGACGACTTAACATATATCATATGAAAAATTATGGGGAATATGAAAAGTGGATTTTAAAAGTAAATATTGACCGCACAAATCGTTGGTGGCGATAAATCAAAACACTTCACTAGCAAAGTAGGAACAAACATTATTCTAATGGAGTTGTGCAAGCCAATTAACTTAGCCCGCGAGAAACAAACTAGTGACTAAGCAAATAAACAAAAAGAATACATATTTACCATAAAAAGGAAAGACAATACTCACGTCATCATCCAGAGTGTGACCTGCGCACACCTCCTGCCGGAAGACTCAGTTTGGCTGTCCTTACGGTCTGGGTTATCGCCCGTTAGCACAATGCAACTGCAAACACAAACACAACAAAAAACGTGTTTCACTTCATGTGCGGAAAAGGAGGCGGATGTGCACAGCTCTGCCTTTTCATGGGAATTTATATGAAGCTGCTCTCAGGAGACATGCAGTGGCGGCTAGTAGCTTTGCAACTTTCTCTTTGCTTTAACGGTACAATAAAAGCGTTCAGTTTAGCTTGAATTCTTTGTTTCAACTCCCGGGTGGGCAAGTTTTAATTACAAATAACAAGCTTTTTTCACAAAAAAAAAGTCTTTAACTGCATAAAAGAAGAAGAAGTAAACCATCTACTAATGAAAAAGAGCTACAATATGCTCACGTGAGATTGTAGTGTATAAATTTTATCTTTCAGAATGACACTACAAATACTCCCAGATGTTCTCCCTTTTCTAATCGCTAAACTTGCCCCTATACCTTCCCCGTAAAAGAATACAAAAGAGAGGGACTACAAAGAGAAAACCAGGCGTTCTTTCTACCTATTCACCTTCCTTTTCTTCTTTTCTCCCGCATTTGGAATGTCTTTTTGTGCTCATTTTTCCATTCTTGCCTCCTTTCTCTTTTTCCTTCTGCTTGGTTGAAGGATCAAAGCATAAAGAATACGGACGGATTATGGATCATCTCTCTTTCTATATTTTCTTCTTCAACTTAATTCCCCCTCTTATTTATTTGCTTCTTTCCCAACGTTTCCTGTTACTTCTCCTAGTGCTTTTTGCTCATTTTATTCCTCCTCCTGTTCCTGTTTTTCAGAACTAGAAGAATGCATAGCGAGAATCCTTTTGCTAATTATTTGTTTTCCTCCTCCCTTGGCTTTCTTTTGTTTTTTTTTTTTTTTTTTATCTTCTCTTTCACTACTTTCCCTCTTCTACGAAAAGTAACAAAACGCTTTTATTCTGTCTTCTTTTCCTCTCCTTCACTGCTTCTTTACTACCCAGTCTCTTTCTCCCTCCAAAAATCAGCAACGAAAGAACAAGAGCTTACTTCCATCTTTTTTTTTTTTTTTTTTTTTTTTCCAATTTCTCCTCTGTGTCTTTCTCTTGCTGTTTCTTTTTTCTTCTTCAGAAGCAAATAGAAGAAAGAGGAGGAGAATGCATTTCCTTACGGCTTTATTTGCGTTTCTCATTTTCTTCTCTTCACTGTTTCTTTCTCTCCGTCACACTCTTTTATTTTTACTCTTTTTGTCAGCTCTTTCTTTCCTCCAGAAATAAACAACGAAAGCGGTGGAGCATTCTCTTGTATCTTCTTTCCCTTCTTTTCGCAATTTCCCTTTTTCTGTTATTCTTAGCTATCGTTCTTCAGAAACAAATACTCAACAGAAAGAAAAGTATGCTTTTTCTTCCTATTTCTCTATTTCTCATTTTTTTTCTGTCTCTTCTGCTTCTTTTTCCATCCAGAAATAAAAAACAAACATACGAAAAAAAAAATAAACAAAAAAACGGAGAATAATATACTTCTCTCTCTCTCCCTTTCTCTCTCTTTCCCTCTTCCTTATTTCTTTCTCCTTTTATCCCCAGCTTTCTCCTTTTTTCCAGATATAAATAAAGGAGGGCTAGAATTAAACTGAGCCTGTTCTTTTATATAACTACTTCTCTTCGCTATCTTGCTGTTTTTGTTTCTCCTTTCCCTCCGTTTCGCAAAGTTTATTCTTATTTTTCATCTAAAGAAATTAATATATATATATATATATATATATATATATTTAATAAATAAAATTAAAAAGAGAGAAAGATGCACTTGTCTAGGTTTTCTTATTTCTGTTTTCCCTCCTTTCTTTAACTATTTTTTCTCCGTCAGAAATAAACAACAGTTAAAAGAAGGGTAGACATTCCTGAATTTTCTCTTACTGAATAATGTTCTTCTTTAATTTATTGCTTCTTTTCCTCTTTTTAACGAAAGCTAAACTACAGTGGGTTATATTTAGTACAGTAGGCTACCAAGCGAGAGGGCGTGACGACGTATTATTGGTTACCGTGTAAGGTCGTTGCGTGTGGCACCCATTTAAAGTCCAATGATGTATCTTTCCCATCTCCCAAGGCCATGTCTATATACATCGTCGAGTAAACAAGTGCTCTAGGGTCTTAAGGACATTCCATTTAGTGAAGCGTGCAATGCTAATAAATTCACAGAGGTAACTTCCAAATAAACACCGTAGTTAAATCTAAATACTGGCGATTTTTCGTATTTTCTATAGCACCCCATGCTTAATTCTTTTCAAACCACGTATCATTTTGGTTATTTTTTAATCGTTAGGTTGCCAAGTACATTGTGTTGGCTAAACTGTTCAATGTAAACAGAAGAGGCATAGCTCTTTAGTACGAAAACTAGTATATATGGAAAAGCTGCATTTTCATGTCCCCGAGAGAGAATATTAGATAAAAGAGAAAATACAATACCGAAGGCAGCAAGGCAGTAGCAATAATTTACACCTAAACTCCAAGTGCGCGGGAAAAGTATAAAACAACAATGCCTCAACGCTTTTTCTAGGGCAGAGAGGTAAATAACGTTTATAATATACAGGGCTTTCATTTCAAAAGCTTGCCAGTCTGAATATGTATCTATTTAAAACAAATTTAATTGAAACAAAAAGCACTTCAATTGTTCGAAACAAATGTTTATATGTTTTAAGTTTCACGCCCTCAAAAGGCGATCAGATTCACATCTAAAAAAAAAAGAGGGCAAAGAGCTTCAAAATGGAGGACACTGATGGAAAAAAGACACAAAATATAACTTTATATTTAAGCTTATATTCAACTTAAATTTACATACATTTTATATAATGTTTACATTTACTTTCAAATTCATACCCCTCCTTTTCTGAACGCAGGATATTTATTGGCCAAGACATCGGTGAGCTTACATTGCCTGTTTGACACTTTGAAAACAAGAATAACAATGTCTAACCAGCCGACAGATTAAAAAATAATACAAAAACATCCACCCACACATGCACGCAAAGGAGAATGGGCAGACTGAGAGAATTCTGCAAAGAAACTCGCATCTCGATCCATTTCGATTTCTCTATTTAAAAGCTGTTTGCTAGACCAGCTGCAATCCTCGGTCCATAATGCCAGATCGATAGTACACAAAATGATTAATCAAATGGTTCGTTGCAGTTACGTTGTCCATTACAGTGGTTTATAGTTGGAAGTAAATCGACAGTAGTGTGTTAGTTCTGTTTTGTTTTTTTTTTTTTTTTCCCCATCAAGTTGATAATGATTTAGTGAAATTACACCAGAAACTTGTGTAATAGAAAGTGTTTAGTACAACAAGATCGTTCTTTTTATGTGCCCAATTGTACCTCTAATTATGGCAGTGTACCACATACTACCATATTTAAATTATCTAAAGAGCAGTAATTAAAGGATGAGTGGATAAAGAGTATATACCGTGCAAATTTTGACGTTAATGATGAAAATGTAGTGTGTATTAAACATTTCGAGCCAATATTTGTGGTTAAGGAGGACATTTTCCCAGTGCAATTTTTCAAAATCTACCATCATACGTAACAGTAAGAGTTAGAAATGAAAGCAAAGATCCGGAAGAGCGTATGAAGCGGGAACTGGAATAAGATTAAGAGTTTTAATGAATGGTGTGAGCAGGATGATATAACATGTTTGACTCCTTTTCAAGTGAGAGGTACACCTGTTTATAACTATTGCCAAGGAAGACTGTCATTTTCGTTAAAATATATTATTATAAATGCGATGCTGTTCCACCTTTGTGAAATTAGTTTAAGGTGTCCAGTAATTTGGGTGTTAGTGTATTTTTATATGGATTTTGCTTGCCTATGGAGAAGTTCAGTTCGATCTTGGAGTATAGTGAAAGTTAAATGTGATAGATGATGCAAATTAGATAATTTGGTACGTCTTTGCTAATTATAATAATAATAACAATAATGATTTGAAACTCAAAAAATGATATATGCATAGCTAGTTACACAAGTAAAAAAATTGTAGAAAAGTTCAGAGAAACTGAAAAGTACATAGAGAATAAGAAATGATGAAGATATGATCCTTGAATCTGACAGGTAAAACCTTCTTTCTTACTTTACTGGATTAAATTGAGGTGAACTGGAGTGCCCTTCTGCCTTCATAAGATATTTGTGTTGTGAACGTATAAACTTATTAGTAGTTATCTGACTGAATTTTGAATCCGAAAATTAAATTGGTCATTTAAGCCTTACCAATCTTACGAACAGACCCGTCGTTAGTCGATTGGTTAGCGTTGATAATCGCTAGCCGAGAGCCTGGGTTTGATTCTCGGAACCCAAGCTTGTGTGGATAATTGGGAAGTTGCCTGATGGGGATGTGGCGTTCTTCGATCTGGGGAACCACGTAATAGGTGATTGGGGGGGGGGGAGCTGGCATGCTTATCACTAGGGACAGGATTTTAATGCTAATTTCTTCTCTAATGTCAGAAATGTATATTCACTTGGTATGTGAGTTAATTACTAAAATTACAGCAATTTAAACTATATTTTATGTTGCATATAATGTATAATTTTATTTTATCTTCATATTTGATATACAAATGCTATATTTCCGAATAATATGTGCCATCGAGTAGGTTTTGAAAATTGATAACACTGATGGTACCTCACACGCAAGTTTTCCCCATATATTGCTATCTTACGAAGCAATAGAAGGCGGCTTAACTAAGGAAAACTTGCAGCATTTGGTAGTTGTAAACTGCAACAGAAAAGAAGTTGAGATTGTGTAGAACTAAAAATTATTGATTTTTCCCCTTCCATTTTTAAGGCAAATAATCCCAACTCTTCACATTAAATATAAATTATGAGTTAAATAATTCACATGGTTTATGGTTTCCACAATAGTTTTACTCGTGGAGACATTACATAAATTGCGTTAAACTTTTATGTCAATGTGGTGTCTTAATACTTTTTATTTGGGCATATTATGGGAGTTTTCAATGCATACACATTAAAGAAATTATTAGAGCATAAAATTCCTGTACCTAACTCATCACATGCCTCCCTACAATACTGTTGCCTTTCACTGAAGTCGTGAGATGGAGGTAAGAGGAAGCAGAAGTCGCTGCGGCAGGCCAGCTCACCCCGGAATGTAATGCCAAAGTGAAGAAATCTTATAAATAGAGGAGGATTACTTTTTTTTCTTCGTGCTATTCTCAATAGTTGTTCAATGTTAAAAAATGAGTAACTAATATTGAGCTCCAATAAACACAAATTCTACGCTTAGTATATTTACTACGTCTACATTTTATACTAAATAACTTCGATAGATAGAGAGGAATAAAAGATAATCTATGATCTCGTATTTTATATGTAGTTAAAAAAAAACGAACTAAAAGTTGTAAAAATTGTGCTAAGAAAGGCTATATTAGAGTATTTCAATAAAAATAAAACTACAGAATTCAAAATATCATTATTGCTATGAATTCAAAATGTAAATAACTATTACTAATTCCCACACTTAATTGGTAGAGTTTTAAAACTTCAAGAAAGAAATGTATTTTATACGGAATTCCATCGGCGAGACGCTCGAGGCTGCCCAATGAAAAACCGTGTTAAACAAACGAGAAAACGGCTGGTAGGTAATAAAATTAACCATAATAAAGTATGTGTTAGCTGTTTATTTTAAACGTCCTCTCCAGATCAGAAAAACATTAACCTCGTGGCACGCATTTAACTTTATAACACAATAACGTTTCACATTTCACCGAAACGATAGCACTAACCTGTAACTAAACAAATATTTGCATTTGGGAGCAGATTTTCGAAAGCTAAACACTTTATGAAACAGTTTATTTTTATACGAAACGTATACATAAACACAGACATGTCTAAATGCAATGAACAATTCTGTAAGAGAGGGGAAAAAAATGCCTAACGCTTAATTATTATGCATACACAAAAACAAAAACCCATCGCAACATTTTTTCAATGTAACGTATAAGGGAGAGGATTGGTAATGCTTTTTGCTATGTTTTCTGCTTTTCCAAAGTTGGTGCGTTGTTTGAAACTGTGCATTAGCTTACGAATACTTCTTTAGTAGATTTCTTCTTGCTTAACGAGTAGTCCTGGAAACTCCTTGGAAGAAAAAGAAAGTTTTCTTACAAACTTTGCACAATTCTTTTGCTTACTCTCTTTTGGAACAGAAGATTTGTTATGATCTACTTCATGAACAAACAAAGGGTGTTCTACAGCAGAAAAACAAGCAGTTTTCATTAGTTTAGTGCCTTGGTACATACAACTTTCGTGTTCAATATAGTTTATGCTACTTTTCCCCTAGCTGTAACGTCTGTCCTTATACAAACAACCATAATCTGTATATTAAACTTCCCAATATGACAATTATAGTTTTCTGATACATACAATCGCTTTACGCCTTACCCCCATCCTTTTAGCGAATCCCAAAGGATGTAGTAGTGCCTATGAAACGATTTTTGAAATTTTTCTTCAATCCTATCTACTAGGCACCGAAAACGACAGTGATTATATATATAAGTGTGTGTGTGTGTGTGTGTGTGTGTGTGTGTGTGTGTGTGTGTGTGTGTGTGTGTGTGTGTCCGTCTGTTAACGTTCTAGCGTTCTCAAATTTCATTTTTTATCAACGAAACTCGGCATATAGCAATCAGTTAGCAAACTATTCGTTTATTCGTTAACTAGCAAAATTGGACCATTAGGAACGAGGGTTAACATAAAGCGGGGGGGGGGAATAAAAAATAAAATAAAATAAAAATTTTCATATTCTAGAGGCCAAAATTTGTTTATTCTCAGCGACACTCAGTAAATTCCCTTAAAATAAATTAAAGTAGCTTCCGAAAATCAGGGCAATCGGGCCATTAGAAAAGGGAGTATATCTGAAAAAAAAAGAGTGGGGATTAAAGCGAAATTTAAAAATCAATCTAGCGGCCTCAATTTAATTTTTTTTTAAGGAAACTTGGTATTTATAATTAGGAAAGGGGGAGGTTTACCTGAAACCCAACATTTAAATATCGTTCTAGTGGTATTAATGTGTATTTTTGCTACGATACTCCATATATACAATTTAAATTGAATAAGAAAAACAGTTTTTGAAAATCAGGGAAATCGGGTCATTAAGAGTGGGGTTATTACTGAAATCCAAAATTAAAATATCGCTTTAGCGGCACCAATACTTGTTTTGTCAAACAAAGCTTGGTATATACTATTTAAATCAATAAAGAAAAATACTTTTTAAAAATTCAATGAAATCAGATTATTAGGAGTGGAGGTTTATCTGAAACTCAAAATTTAAAATTTACTCTAGAGGCAAATATATACCTTTTGCAACGAAACTCCGTATATACCATTTAAATAAAATATGAAAAATAGTTCCTGAAAATCAGGGAAATCGGGCCATTGGGAGTGGGAGCTTACCTGAAATCCAAAATTTAAAAATCGCTCTAGCGGCCCCAATATTTGTTTCTTCACAACAAAATTCTGTATACATCATTTAAATAAAATAAGAAAAATAATTTCCTGAAAATTAGGGAAATTGGATCACTAGGGGTGTACTTGAACACCGAAATAGAAAGCGCGTTTAACTTTCTTTATATTGTTTGAAAATAAAAGTACAAATTAATGCAACATATAAATTTTATTTATAACGATGCACATGTTTTATATTTAACATGAATGAATGCATAGTGTTTAACGCCTGTTTTTGCTACAGAGCACCACAGGGGATGCACGAGATGAAATGGTGTATATTGGGAAAGGATTTATTAGAAAGGAATCGTTCCAGGCCTAAGTTTAGGGTACCTCCCCGATTTGCCATTTATGAGGACTGAGGAAAACCCGGAAAAAACCTCAGTCAGGGCGGTATTCGAACCCAGAACTCCTGCTCACGAGTACGTGCCTTAACGACCTCGGTCACCCGTGGCGGTTTTATATTTAACAAAAGTATCGTCGTGAAGATAGCAAATGTGAAATATTAATCTGATATGTTTGAGAATTATATTTGTATGTAAGAGCGGTCTGTAATAACCTTCAGATTACGTTTGCGTTACATGTTTTAACTACAATGAAATTAAACAAAATTTCAGAGTCACTGAAAATCGATGAAATTTTCGATTGTTTATTGTTGATTGTGTGCATTTGCTTAGTACATTTAATTGTTTTTTAAATAGCAACATGTTTTTGTTTTATTGAAACATATGAACATCATCTTAAATACAGAATGTAACTCGAAACTTTCTGTTATTTCTCTCTATTTTAGTGAATGTAAAGATGACATCAAGGACTGAGTTCATAAACATGGCTACATTTAAAAATGTTTAAAAAATCCCACACAGTATAACTTGGCCTATCAGTGATCATACATTTCTTTTAATCAATAGTGTACCATTGATTTGTGTAATTTAAAATTAATAATAATAATTCTAAAAAAGCAGTTTTTCTGTAGTGATGCTTATAAGATTGGAAGAATTCTGTTCCCCTATACCACATAGTAAAGTTATAACTTATTTCATTTCATTAATTAATAAGGGCATAATTTGGATTTTGTATTCCTTTTTTAAAGTTACTCTAATTTGGCGGGGAATTTCCTTAGTTCCTGCGTGGCGCACTTTTGTTTTTTAACTCTATTTCTCCTCGTTTCTATGCTTGATAGCTTTCAAGTAGTTCCAACAGGCACTAAACGTGTTTTTCAACTGTTTCCCAACATTCATCACGGATTCTTCATTCCCTTTAATGCTTATAAATAGATATATGTATTTAATAAATATAATCCTTAAAATAGTTTTGGGGGAATTTAAATAAAAAGAAAAGTTTTGCTTGCAAATTACATTGATAGACATAGGTACATATAATGTCAAGTCGAAATCGTTATCGATTTGAAATATTACAAGGACTTCACGCAGGAAACAAATGACATGATAAACAGAATGCCTTACATATTAACCCTATTATTATTGTTGTTCTAATATAATTCAGCGTGTTCGTGTACGTCTTCAATAACCTATAAATAAACTATAACGATTGTGTGCCGTGTTTCCAGAATATGTCCTTACTGCTCGCATGAGTATTTGCTCCTCGGCCAAGGTCGGATCCCCTCCCCACTCACAGCAGCCTGTCTGTCCTTTAACTTCCGAGCATTCATTTGGTCAGTGTGAGTGTTTATTGTTATTTCTTTTTCGGATACATTTTTAATAGCCTATGAAGATAAACTTTTAAGTGGCTATTTACCTCTCTCTGTCTTTCACTCTCCTCCATTCTTTAACACCAGCCCACAAATGACTTCAATGTCATTTTGATTTTAATTCCCCTGTGATCAGTTGACCTTCTACTTTTATTCCTAGCAGGAAATCTACTCTAATATTCTCTCTGATAATCTTTCATCTGTTATTTTCTATGTCCACACAGTTCAAATACTATTTAAAATTTTTGAAAAATGTCTCCAAAAGCTGCTGTCGATATCAAACCTGGATCCATATATTCTAATTAGGTAAAAGGGAAGGTTCTTAATGTTTCTGCTTTTAAAAGAAGTTCTTTATTTGCTTCTTGCTGCTACCAAAGCTAAATGATACATTCCAAGAAAACAGGTAAAGACTGCCTACCTTTCCCTTTTCATCTCAACTGTGGTTCCAGGAAATCCCGCTCGTTGAACAATATAGTACAATGAACGGGCACAAACCACCTCTATCTGTATCATTAGTAGCAGGTACGAGAGTTGATTCCAATGTAAGCCCCGTTATGCCACAGAAACATCGGAAATATAAAAACATCCTGCATTCAAGTTAAAGTCCATATATTGCTGCACTACTTCTAACGTGTTGAAAATACGATGAAGGCCACTCACTAGGAAAATGGAGCTCATCGAGCTAGCCAATCGATTGATTTTTAATGGAATGAATATGATAAAATAAGCACATGTTTTCTTATGGTATGAGAGACAACAATGAAACACCTATTAATGTAGGTAAGTTCACTGAACAATTCTATTCTTTAGATTCGCTTTTAAAAGTTGCAATTATTAAGAAAACAGATTTGAAGTAAAGTGAGAGGTTCTCGTGTCAACAAAGAAGAAAAAAGATTGTAACAAAGGGCGGTCGCATTGTTGAGCTCATTGTCGCGGCCGGCAACAGCGAGCAGCGAGGCGCGGGAAATTTTCAGGATCGGAAGTAGCTATAATTGAGTGAGTGCTATACAGAAACATACACGCGAAACATTGTGCTGAGTTCGAGCCCCGATAAACTACGAACAAAGCGATAACTAAGCATGGCAAATCTTACGAGACTAGGAGACATCGAGTAAATGACAAAAGCAAACCACAGAAGGTAGCTACAACATTGCATTAAACATATTTATTTAATTTTCATATAAATATGTGCTATATAGTGAAATAAATTTGTATAATGTATATTACTGATAAAAATTAGTTAAATATTATACTTGTGATAAAGAAAGATGTATTTGCATATAAATTCTAGCCCTGAACATAACATATGCAGTATGTAAAATAAATGTTCAATTTCTGAATTTTTGCTCACCCCTGGTGTAGGGGCAGATAATTAGATTTTACTACCTTGTATATTTAGTAATTAAATTAATAAAGTTGCATATAACCCAGGAAGAATAACATTTCTCTAACATATTGTTCATATTCAAATTATGAATTAAGCAAAAAGGTTAAAAAAAAAAATTGGAAAATTGATCAAAGTTATATCTCTTTATTCATCCGGAATATAGCCTTCAGTTATCATTAAAAAATTAGCTTGCTTTAATAA
This sequence comes from Metallyticus violacea, assembly GCA_030762175.1. NCBI lineage: Eukaryota > Metazoa > Arthropoda > Insecta > Mantodea > Metallyticidae > Metallyticus > Metallyticus violacea. Next base: position 16,792,111 of record CM060845.1, read on the forward strand.
TGGAACAAGTAATTATATTTCTTCCGATTATTTCGCCGCTACAACGCGACTTCCAAGCTACATTGACGGAATACACAAGAAAAAAGAAGAGATAAAATCCTAGTGAAAGAAAACAGACTCCAGTACGTCAGAACGAAAACCATACTAGAAGCGGAAAACAGACAATGTAAACTCCCAAGTGCCGATGGAGGTTTGGGAAGAACACTTGTCTAAGATTTTTAATAAGTCAGAAATGTTCCCAGTGTGAAACAACGTTATACCCAAACACAACAGAAGAGGTCTGGTTGGCCTTCCAGGGAGACAAGCAGCAGGATCAGACACTCTGACTAGGAGTCGCTGTCAACTATTATCCAATCTGGACAGCTCTGTTCAACGAATGTATTACACAAGGAAACATGCCTGAAAAGTGGAGAGAATTCAGATTCGGTACAAAGAAAAGGACCGAAAAACATGTATGTGTGGGAATCCCTCGCCGGACCAGGGGAATATGTGCAGCCCAGTGGTTTTTTGCATTTAGGACGGTACCTAATTTCTTAAACCGACCCGCCTTTCGGCCGTAGACGATCTCGTCGTCCAAGCGCGCTAAGCGAACTTAGCTACCAATGTCTCACTGGTGGATAGGTCACGTCTAGCATAGACCTACTCGTATTTAAGAGATGAGTCACCCCAGCACTGAGGTAGCCACCACCCACCCCACACAAGCACTGAGTTAGGTAACCCCCTGACCCTAAGGTACATGCCTTAGACACTCCCCTGGGACACACCCATTTTCCTGTGAGTTACGAGACCTTTGCCTGGTCGAGTCCAACCCATCCGGACAACTCCTCGCAGTTAGGGCTCGAATAAGTCCGGCCCGACTACTTCTAGTAACGTCAGAAGTACCACAGGTACTCAAGAGTCCGCACCTGAAGCATCTGTAGAGCAACGGCCTAAGTCGCCCTCCCAGATGCTTATTGTGGAATTGGGCTGAATGTGCTCCCTTCAAAGTCCTCTCAATATTACATTAACATGTATTCTGCCTCTAGCCATGACACACATTCCGGATGAACAATAAGGTGGTAAATCCACACTCCAGGCCATTGAGAAACACCATATGGGTCGCACTAGAATATTTATTCGTCGCCTTCATCGACATCACTAAAATCTTCGATGAGTAAATTGCAGCACCGTGATGAGAAAACTCTCTGCCATTCTGGGACAAAGAAACCCTCTCCTGCAACTAATTGACAGCATACTGGCGTTCAACTTTCTATCAGTTACTGACAGAATAAGCAAATCTAGAACCACAGTCCAAACAAAGGGGGTTCTCCGAGGAGACCCACTCATTCAACTTACTGACTCATGATGTAGTCACAGAAGTAGCAACAGAGGAAACCTCAATGCTTCTCTAAGCAGACGACATGAGCCTTCTCTCAAAAAACTGACCGGCCTGCAGGAAGAACTGAACAACTTTGCAAGTGTCGCAAAGAAATTAAATAAATATAAATACCCACAAAACAAGAGTCATGAAATTCAGGAGAGAGGAAACATCTCCAAGACAGACAACTTCCATGTGGAAATGTTCAATTAGATTTGGTAAATTCTTATAAGTATCTGGGATTAACACTTCAAGTAACAGGAAAACTTTCTTGAAGCATATAAAAGAAAGATTAAAGCCACATTCGACATTAAGAACATGGACAAATTATCACTTGAGCCTTTCACATCAAGATTGCATACTGTTAGTCACTAAAATTTGGAAGCGCAAATCTAACGTACAATAAATATTACTTATCTATGATGGCAGAAATTAGTGCAATGGATTTAAGCAGTGAAAGTAGCTTACCCACGAGCCCTTCCATTATCCCGAACGACAAGAACTAGCCTTCAGTTGGCCACCACAGACTTCTTCATCAGGGAAGCAGCAATAAAGTACAATATGAGTATATGAAAACCACATAAGAGAAAGGGAACAAAAACTTAAGGTAATAGACCAAGGATTTTATCTTACGCCAGTAATGAATATAAGGAACTATTTTCCCGCGTAAACAAGAATGGTAGCATTTGGCCTTCACTTCAGAATCTGCAGCCGAAGAGGATTTCATCAACACTTCAGTGTTCCTGCACTCTATGTGGACAACATTGTGAACAGTATTACCTACTTGATTGCAAAGCAAAAACAAACTTCCTAGCGTTTTATGCAGAAGACAAAAATTTTGTATAATTATACAATTTACACGCACACAGTGAGTTTAATAAATATTTAATAATGTAAGAAAATCACATGGCCAACTGAGACGTGAGATGCTCATTTGATACAATGCAGATACTTTGAGCATGTTTTTATCATCAATTTCTAACCTTGAAAGTACAACAATTTAATGGTATGTGCTCTATAGGGTGTGTGTAGGCTACTACCATTTCATATTTCATTCCAAAGAATAATAATTAGGGTAAGGGTGGAGCAAACGGACATTTCCTACGAAATTTAAGAATGTTATACTAATAAGTTGGGCAGTTCCTCTTTCGTCATTGTGGTATGTTAAAGTAATTTGTCGTTACAAGCAGGGCTGAAAGCATTAATGCTGCTAGTGGAATCTTCCCATCTACTGCAACGCCCGAGCGGCTGGCCAGTCCCAAGCGACAGCGGAGAGAGCCGAAAGTAGTGACTTGCACAGTTATAGCTACATAATAAGACTTCACAAGCAGTGGTACGATAACTCAGGCGGTTAGAGCGTCATGCTATAGTTATAAAGATAGTGGTTTGCAATCCTAACATCTCAATGTTCCCCCCCCTTTCCTTCCTATTGTGGATAAAGAAGATTTGACACAATTAAAATGATTTACTTGGTAACATAGTATCACGCACAGAATGACTTAAAAATTTATAATGGTCAATTTTTTTTCTGCTGCAATCCAAGGATTACAATCCAAGCATTACAATGATTTACCCGCGCCTACCTTTTTATACTTACGAAAATGTGCAAACTACTGGTTCCAGGTTTCTAGCTTTTATCCGAGGTTAGCGTTAGGGTTAGTGTGTCTGTATATATATATATATATATATATGAACTAGTTGCGACTTGGAATAAGAGCACGTTTTGCACTGTTACAGTATTTCACCCGCCTAACAATGCCTTCATTACAGTGATTTACCCGCCCCTATAAATGTATATTTAAGAAAAGGAGGCGAGCGTAGGGCGTTAGGCCGTAGCGAGCCGCAGCAAAGCACTGGATCCACCAGTTTCTAGGATTTACCCGAGGTTAGCGTTAGGGTTAGCGTGTGTGTATATATAAATTAGTTGCGAAATGGAACAAGAGCACATTTTCCACCCGCCTAACAATGCACTCATTGCAGTGATTTACCCGCCCCAATAAATTTATATTTACGAAAAGGAGGCAAGCGTAGGCCGTCAAGCCTAATATTTTATTTGCGTGACAATTCATTATTAATTATTTTTCAGGACAACACAGAGGTTACAATACTTAAAAAAATTACATTCAACTTGAGACACAAGTGCGTGGAGCGAACTCCGCTGTAACTTGCGACAGGCCAGCCGCTTGGGCATTGCAGTAGCTGCAGCAGCACTAGTGCTATCAGTCCTACTTGTAACGTCAAGTGTTAAAGTAAGCTGTGCGTGCAGTGCGGCTAGAATTATCAACAAATACCTTCAAGTTAAGGCCTCCATCCACATATTTGAGTATAACAGATAAGAAAAGTGCTACTTTCTTTTACCTTGATTGCAAAAAAGTTGCTTTAGATAATAATGCTAGCGCCTGTTAAAGTGATCTCGTTTAAGTTATGCTTTAGGTTAATGAACCATATGACTTGCTCTGTTGGCCATCATTGTGGTGAACTTAACTGTTGCTATCTATGGCGATTTTTTATATTTTGCACAGGCGCTGAAGAGGTAAATGGACATTTATGAGTTTTATTATTTTAATGTGTATTTATCAGACTTATATGAACGGGTGAATATAAATGTTGGTTGAAATTTATTGCACTAATTTCTCTAGATAGCGTCTTGTAATTAACTGAGTGTTTCTTTTTAATTAATTTTATTACAGAATGTTGAGAAATCGGGTAAGAACGAGTGGTCGATGTTCATGAGCGGAAGAAAATGTGCAGTTAGCAGTCAAAGCGGTGAAAGTAGATGAAATGCCACTGGGTACAGTTGGTAAGCATTTTCTGTCCCAGAATTAGTTCTTGGGCTCGTATACCGAAATTTGGGCTACGTGCCACATTTTAAAAGGAAATTGAAGATTAATTACTGGAGTACATTTTAAAACTCGATTAAATGTACGGAATGACTCATAATGACATCCATAGTCTAATATTTCGCTACACTTTTATAAATGGCATGAAACTTCCCTTTAGCTACGAGACTCAAACTTTCTGATAAGAACTTGATAAGAGGATTTCTTAGCCGACCTGTGCCAAGGCTAGAAATGCCACCCGCAGATCATCTGACCTCGTGGATGCTTCACTGTTTGTATTATGATGGAGTCAACCGTTCTTCACCACTTTTGCGATGCATGTGCATTTTCCCATCGGAGTTATGCAAGTTAAATTTAAACTCATCTGAAAAAATTACATTTCTCATCTTTATTATCCATGCTGCAAGCTCTTTTATATACCGTCTCATTGTTTTAGTCAACAAAGGTTTCTTTATGTGTGGACAGGCAGGAAGTGTTGCTTCAAGGAGTTACTTCTGATAGTTCTGCTGATCACTGAGACGTCACACATGTCTTTACAGTGTCGCTTCAGTTCTGAGCATGATAGCCAACGATCACTGAGACAAATTCTTTTTAATATCCTGTCTCTTCCTTTCACCTGGTCAACTTTTCTCTTCTTCCTATATTTCTTTAGTACTCTTGAAATGGTAGACTGATGAAAACCTGTTCTAGAGGCTGTCTCTGGTGCTTAGACTAATAGAAAAATAAACATGAACGATCTTCCTACTTTGCCCATCTTGTCACCACATTGTCTAAACTAGAAACGAGTCTATATTGTATTTCTGCAGTGTAAACTGAGAAAATGACAACAAATTGTGTTGTATTGTTAGTAAAAATACACTTGAAAGTCCAACAATGGAGACAAGAATACACAAGTAACTAATGAACCTAAGCTTTAAATGAGTCATTGTCAAAATTAAGAATGTGAAGTCAGGTGATGCAATACTTTTTTCCACTGCTGTACTACAACAAGGAGATAGTGCGCATTTGTAAGCAACTTTTAATACATTTTCAAATGGACAAAGAGAAATTTATTGACAAATTTGTAACTATGGAAGAGATATGATCCTAAAACGCAACCTCTAAGAAATGCAGCGTGTAGCTAGTAGCAAAATAGTTTATACAGTCTATTTCCTAGGACTGGTATTGGTTGTAGGGAGAAGCCACATGTCATTATTATTATTATTATTATTATTATTATTATTATTATTATTATTATTATGTGCACCTAATTTTGATGCAATCAAAGAAAATCTTCGTAGAAAATTAAGGCAAAGTGTTCTTTCTTCAGGACTAAGCCTCAAGCCATAAGTAACATTTTTAATGTTTTATTTGCTGTAGCTTTGACTTCATTGGTCTTCTCGCGAAGTCTGCAGATTGTGGACTGAATACTATAGATATAAGTCTGTAAGAATGAATAAAATGAAATGAATTAATGATGACGCAAATGAGCTCAGAGTTCTTGGAGTCTTAAAGCAATCTGATATTCGTCTTCTCAGAGTGAGGAAAAACCCCGGAAAAATAAATACCCATACAGTTTGATCCAACCGGAATTCTAACTCAGGGACCTCCAGGTTAGTAGTCACAAACGCTACCACCAGACCAACCATAAATCTTGTGTTGTGAGAAAACAACGTTTGAATACTGGAACATCCTGCTTTTGGAGGCCTTGTGCATAACATTGCCACAAGTGCTTCACATCAGCTGTCGATTTTGTTTTGCACAGGAAGTCCGTCTTTAAAACATGAGTTGATTTATCTGTTGGTGGAGATGGAATTTGGGCCCACAAAGTTCTTTACTGCTTTTTTCAATAAATGACTCTTGGTGGCGAAATTAACGCTTCACTTGAACTCTGAAATTACCTGCAGAAGCTGCGTAAACTAAGCGAATTCCTCGCCTAATAGAGTAAATTTAGAAAAGAAAATGACATCCAAATTAGGTCTTATAAATTCATGAAATGAAATAAATTATGACATTACTGTGTGATGTTAGGGGTACAAAATTACAATCTTGCAATCTATAAGTATTACAAAAGAGAAACCACATTTTTAGAACTATTATTGTTATCATTATTGACATTAACCTACAAAAATTAATGGTATACTATTAATTAAATTAATAGACAAAGCTATACTGAGTGGGTATTTTTAAACATTTTAAATGTAACCATGTTTATGAACTGAGCCGTTAATACCATCTTTACATTCACTGAAATAGAGAAAAATAACAGAAAGTTTCGAGTTACATTGCGATTTAAGATGTTCATATGTTTCAATAAAACAAAAACATGTTACTATTTAAAAACAAATAAATGTATTATGCAAATATAATATATGCAATTAAAAAAAAAAAGGAAAGTTTCATCGATTTTCATTGGCTTTGAAATTTAATTTAAATGTTATTATAGTAAAAACATGTAACGCAAACGTTTTCTGAAGGCTATTACAGAGCGCTCTTACGTAGAAATATAATTATCACACACATATTACATTAATATTTCACGTTTTCTATCTTCACCACGACACTTTTTGTTAAATATAAAACACATGAAATGTTATAAATATAGTTTGTATGATTAATTAATTTGTCATTTTATTTTAAAATAATAGAGAGAAAATTAAACGAAAGAACAGTTTTTAAATTTCGGGTTTCAAATATACCCCTGCTCCCAATGGTCCTATTTATCTAATTTTTAGAAACTATTATTATTATTATTCAATTTAAATGGTGTATGTCGAGTTTTGTAGTGAACAAACAATATTAACACCCTAGAGGGAGTTTTAAATTTTGATTTTCAGGTAAACCCCCACTCCTAATGGACCACTATCCTCGATTTTCAGGAACTATTATTCTTGTTGGATTAAAATGTTATGTGCCGAAATTCATTATGAAAAAACAAATATTGTGCTACTAAAGCGATTTTTAAATAATGACTCGATTTCCCTGATTTTCAGAAACTGTTTTTCTAAATAGTATATGGGGAGTTTCGTTGCGAAAAACAAATATTATTGCCACTAGAACGATTCTTAGTAAAACCCCCTTCTAATAGTCTGATTTCCCTGATTTTCAGAGAATGTACGCCTTATTTTATTTCAACATATGCCGTGTTTCGTTTAAAATATATATATTAAATTGCGGCCGCTAGAGAGATTTTCAAATTTCGCTTTAAGCCCCACTCGTTTTTCAGGTATACCCCGATTGCCCTTATTTGGAGAAACTACCTTTATCAATTTATTTTAAAGAAATATACCGAGTTTCATTGAGGCAAAAAAGGGGGGGGGGAAGGAAAAAAACGGCCTCTAGAGCGGTTTTTATTTTATTTAAAAAATCGCTTTGAGTTAACCCCCACCCCCAATGGTCCAATATTTTGCTGAACGAACTCGACAAATCGTTTGTTAATTGATGGTTATATGCCGAGTTTTGTTGAGGAAAAAAAAACAGGTTTGACCGCTGGAGCGTTAATTGACTCACACCTTCGAGTATATGTGTGTATATATATTTCCATTATCATTTTCGGTGACTATTAAGCAGAATCGATGGAGATTTTAAAGAAAAATTAAAAAAAAAAAAACGTTTCATGGGTACAATAAGCTTACATTCCTTCGGAATTCGCTAAACACATTTTCCAGATCTTCTTCGACTAAATCTGGAAGCTATGTAAAGGCGAGGTTAATCAATAATGTGTGTTGTAATTTTAAAATTCCGGTCATATTATTGACCACATTGTCACTGGAGAACCATTGACACCTTAATAAGAGTCGTTCAGCACTCATCAAACTACTAACAGTAAAGTTACAAACAAACTTTTACACATAAAGTCAAACTACAGACTACTATCTGGTTCTGTAACTCGCTAACATACATCAGCTTATCTAATGATAACTGCGGCAAGTGAAAGGGATAGAAACACTTACCCTTACAAGCCGAAGGCATCTGCAGCCGGCAGTCCCGAACCGTAGCGAACAAAGCCGACTATTTACGATTTTAGTAGAAGCAATTACTTACGGCAATTAATGTTCACTCCGTGCATGAAGCCCTGATAGCTTAGTAGGTTAGAGCATTGTGCTAATGACGTGAAGGTCGTGGATTCGATTCCCCATGGATAATTTTTTTCCTGACCTGTAATCGTTTTTCTCTCAGAATAAATGCTATTTTTCTCATCGTAGGTTAAGTTAGATTAGTAAGTTTAACAAAAAATAAAAAAATAAAAAAAACAAAACAAAAAAACAAAACAAAAACAAAAACAAAAATTATAGAACAAGAATTTGAATCCATAATAACACTTTTTTCTATACAATTCTTAATCCAATAGTTACTTTTTCATACGTCAGGTACGTTAGCAAAGTTCAAGTTAAAAAAAAAAAAAAGTTTTCGAGAATAACACTTTTTCTACACAATTCTTAATCGAATAAATGTTACTATTTCTTATGTTATATCAGGCTAGTTTAATTTAAGTTTAACAAAATTATAATATTAATAATATTACTCCCTATTAACACTTTCTAACACGTTACTTTCTTTTTTAAATCTTCATTAATTTTTCTGCACTATTCTAAATCCAATAAATATTATTTTTTCATATGCTAGGCTATTTTAAGTTTAACAAAACAATAACAATAATAACAGAACAACAAATAAAAGTAATATTACTTCATAATAACACTGCTTATCGTATCGTAACCCCTCGGCTTTCTTCGTTACGGTTCGGGAGTGCCGGCTGCAGATGTGTTCTGATTGTATGGTTAACTTAAGAGGAAGTAGCAAAGAAAATACAGTTGGTTTTAAACAAAAATAGAACACGTTTCTCTTGGATACCAGAGTACTTTTAAGCTTGTAGTAGTTTACTTTAGTATCAGTAACAACGCCGAATATTTAAGCTTTTGTTTCCTTTAACTATTTACATCTAGTTCTATACACTATAAATAATGAAACTGAAGAGAGAAAATATTTATACGAGGGTTGTTCAATAAAGAATAAATACAGCTTTTTAAAGATATAATTTGTTAGCTTAATGCGTAATGTACACGTTGTACTAGTTCCCGCCTGTGAGAGGAGTGCAAGTTGAGACATGTTCAGCCCCGTCCTCAGCAAAATGGAGTGAATGACACGCGATGAACAATATGCTGCTCATAAATTTTCCTTATTCTCAACAAATCTTCAACTGAGGTCCATGGAGAGTTTGTTCTTGCCTGTAGCACAGCCCACCAAAAACGGAACATTGTGCGGTCATTAGTGTTTGGTAAAGACGGTTATGAATGCAACAGAAATTCAGATAAAGATATCACCAACACTCTGAGCATTTTGCACTCTCATTTTCAACCGTTTTTAAGTGGACCACGGAGTTTAAACATGGCCGTGAAAGCTTTGAAGCGGACTACCAAAATGCATCACGATATAAGATATTATCGATATGGCTCTGGAGTTTCGCCGATTAAAGGTGACAGAATTTTCTGAAGTTTTGGGGATTTCAGCAGAAAGTGTATTTCACATTTTCAAGTAGGAACTGGGTTTGAATACAATTACTTGGGTGTAATGACTGCTGACTCACTTTTTAATTATTTGTTTATTTAGGACACTCTTTAACATCTCAGGTCATCCGCGTCCCATTCAAATCAAGGCTTGAAACGGCCGACAAATATTGTTCAGAGGCCTCTTCTTTCAGGCTTGAGGTTTCTTTTTCGGGATCGAACCTGCGATCTTGGGTTTAGAAGGCAAGTATGGTTACCACTAGACCACCAGGACCGACAATTGACGGCTGTGAATCAGAGTACAAGTGTTTCAGCAAAGTTTGGATCATTTTCAGAGATCTCGCCCATTTTATGCGTCGAAATGTGGCCAGTGATGAAACATGGGAGCACAAAACAGCAGTGTAAACAATGGAAGCTTACAATTCTCCAGAGCCAGGTGTACAAATCATGGCGTCGGTTTTCTGGGATGCCAACAATGAACTGCTAATTGATTATTTCCTCATTAGAACATCTAACATTGGAGCTATTATACAACTTTTGGATCTAATGAAGACAGAAAGAAGAAAGATATTTTGCATTAAGACAATGCTCGCCCTAACTAATGTATCGTTGCAATAGCGAAAATCAATGAATTTACAATTTGCTGCCGCATCCGCCTTATTTCCCTGGCTCCATTTGTTCCCTAAATTGAGAAAAGACATTTTCGTTCATTGAAAAACTTAAATCATCAGTTGAGGCATATTTTGCAGGCCTGGAGATGTAACTTTCTTGATAAGATAGAGGTTTAGAAGCAATCTGGACAAAGTGCATTAGGATCAAGGGGCTACTATGCTGAAAAATAAGAATAATATAAAAAAGCTATGCCTTCATTTTGTGCTTCATTGTGAGAACTTATCTTGTACTAAGATAGAAAGAAGAATTTATGTCGGTCGAAGAGGACATATTTGGAGAGTCTTTGTTGGAGACGCAACAGGCCTATACGTCCAGAAGATAATTACATGCGTAGGAAAGTTAGTCAAACTTGCTTAATTAGCGAAAAAAGTTGTAGATTTAAGATTATATTAAAAAACAATTAGCGTGGTATTTTCCCACAAATCCCTGCGCATTTGAACCAGCTCAATCGCGCCAGTTGCTGACCACTATGAGGCTGTTAATTAACCCAGTAAGTAAACTCATTATGCCAAGAGCAACGCATGCAGCCGTCTTTATTCCCAAGAATGAGAACAGAACACAAACAGAATGGCAAACTAAAAGGAAGCGCACAGAAGAATAAAAGCGGGAAGGATGTCAGAATCGAACAAAAGCCCGAGACGGAGGCAAAGAATCTTTTTAACTTTAGAAACACAACTCGATCCTGCCATGTAAAAGGAGCTTCAACTAGTGACTGGCTGTCTGCTGGCCGTTTTAGATTAAATGTGTTCAAAGAATATTTTGCAGTCAATTTTAACATGATTTGTGTTTGAACCTCAGTTATGGAGTACACAGAAAAAACTGTTAAAAAAAAAAAAAGATTTCGAAAGAGGCCGCGACAAAGCATTGAAAATATAGCAATTCACTCATACAGCATACAAAGTAACTCATTATTTCAACAAACGGGTTCCCTGTACCACCAATACTATAGCTACCGTGTTTAAATAATGAGGTGGACAGGTATGGCTGCTTTATTTGTGATGCTCTACCGTCATTGTCGATTTTGTTATGTATATAGGGGTTGGGCAAACATCCGCCATATAGAAGGTCTTCAAAAAGTTCTCGGTCTGACCAAGAAAATACAAGACTTAAGAGCAAAAATTTTTAAAAATATTTTTCAACATAGTCACCTTGTAAATCAATACAAGGGGAAAAAAATGAATCGCTCAGAGCAAAATCGACAAATGTGACGGATGTGGAAGCACTTGGAAGCGAAGGTTATGCAGTTTAGGAGCAAAAATCGTAGACGTGTGTGAAGGCGCACTATCGTGTTGAATTACATTTTCTATTTCGCAAGATGTGGACGTTTAGCCTGAGTAGCATGCTTCAGTTAGTCCAGTAGTGAAGTGTAATACTCCCCCGTGATGGTTCTGCCCTTCTGGAGGTAGTCTACAAGAATCACACCACGAGAAACCCCCACTCTCCCCCCCCAAAAACCGTAGGCATGACTTTTCCTGTACAAGGAACCGCTTTTGCTTTCTTTGGTACACTTTCACTTGTTGCCACCCACTGTTTGGGCTGCTCCGTCTCTGACGTGTAGTGATGAATCCATGTTTCATCTACTGTTATGAAACGTCGGAGAAACTCACTGGAATTGCGTTTAAACAACTGTACACACTCTTGTGAAATGTTCATTCGAAAGCGTTTTTGGTCTATTGTTAACAAATGCGGCTCCCATCGAGTGGAAAGCTTTCTCGTTCCTAAAACATCATGTAAAATGAGTGGAAACGGCCTATTCAGGCCTTTGCAAAGTCAGTCAATTCGCGTATCTTCAATCTACGATCATTGAGTACGGCAGTGTGAATTTTTGTCACAGCCTCATCGGCCGCAGCAGTTCTAGGACAGCCTGAATCTTCATCATTTTGAATGGATATACGACCACGCTTAAATTCAGCAGCACTTTTTAACCGTCAAAAACGAAGGCGAAGAATCCTTTAATGTGGAATCTAACTGCTTTTGTATTTCTGTTCGGGTTACGCAGTACTTTACCTCAACTCGTATTTCAGTTTTTATCCATTTTATAGAAAATATTAACAATAGTTTGTTTACACGATCGTCACAAACAGTGACTACCCTTACGCGTCTGAAACTATACAGCGCGCCATCAAAGCGACGATACTTTGCAACTGTCATAATGATTTGGCGATCTTCACAACATCTCCGAGTCAGGCCGAGATCTTTCAGAACACCTCTAGTATGCCATAGTAATAACTTTGACATTGATAACAACCTCAATCCTTCTGCATCGACAGGGTGGCCGAGGTCGTCAAGAGGCACAGACTCGTGAGCAGAGGTCTGAGGTGATGGACCGTTCTCCCAGTGGTTTTTCCAGGTTTTCCTTAGTACTCATAAATTGCAAATGCCGGGAGAAACGTAAATTTAAGGTCAAATTCCCGTTTTTTTAAATAGTTTTTAAGGCCCGTTTTCACGGTTGAGGCATCATGGTGGTTGATAGTGATGATACCATGAAATGAAATTCCAGGTATATTTTTAGGGTGCCTTTTCGGCATTTGTCATTTATGAGGATTGAGGAAAACCTGGAAAAAACCTCAGTCGGGGAGGACGACCCAAAACCTCACAGTCACAGTCCGTGCCTCAACGATCTTTGGCACACGTTGGGCGAATGTTGGGATGGATATTTACATTCCACGAATTTTCTGCACTCTCATTTTTTATACTTTCACTCCGTTGGTTCTGTTACAGAGACGAAAGTGCCAGGGAGAGGTGGGCTGGCGCTTTGGAAATGTTTCTGCCTTGGAGTGTGGGTTGGAAGTGGACCATCTGAGGAGCTTGAAGAACTCAGAGGAAACACAAATCCCCGTCTGACCCTGGCCGGCCGGTGTCTCCCGCACCTCATCCCTTCCTTCTGGAGATACCCCACTGGGAGCTTAAGACACAAATGGCCATCCGTGAGCAAGGCTCAAATCTAGAAAATATCTTCCTCCGTTCCAGACCATTCATCCTGGGAATTGGTGCATTAAAATCCTGGATGGTGGTCAGTGAGATTCTATACCAACCCCCCCCCCCAAAAAAACCCCACTGCAGCAATTCCTTAAGAGAAATGTGCCATTGCTTTTTCCCAATACAGACATAGCTGTATCGATAGGACTAAAATCAGACAAACAGGCCAGAGAAGGTTTGTAATTTTGTCTTCGTGTTTCTCAAATGAGGACAACTTCAGCTATATGAATGAGGACATTATCATATTGAAGGTTGGGAAGATTTGCACCTGAGACTTTTATGTTCAGAAAACCACATCGACCTCGGCCGGGTTTGAGCCCGTGAACCTTGGAACCACATAAAAGCTCGTTATCCCTTGACCACGAGAGCGATTTAAACTGGTTTGAACGCATACGCAACAGTCAAAAGACAACAACGAAGAGAAGAGGGAAATAAACTGTTATGATAGCTGCTGGAGGATATATTCAAAATTTATTACCGGAGGAAGAAAGCGAAAAACATAGAGAGAGAAACTTATCTGCCTTAATGGTGTAACAACCGAGAAACATGAGAAAGAGGAAGAAGAAAATAAGAAAATGGAGACGATAGAAACCCCTTTGCTTTAAGGCCGTTACAGCACCAGGAAGATGACGAGAGTGACGGAAGAAGAAGGTGATTGATAATGATGAGGGCCAAACATCTGCTTTAAGACCATGAGAGCATTTTATAGAAGGGAAAAAAGTATAGAATGGAGAAAGAGAACATCAACAAGAGACCAAGAACAATAACAGTAACAACATAAAGAAAGATACAAGAAAAGAGATGCCTTAACACCAAGAGAAGAAAGATAATGCACAGAAGAAGGAAAACGAAGAAAAGAGAGCTTTAAACGAGCAATCAAATTCAGAATTAGTTCAAAGAGAAGAAATTGAATCGCTAACACGGGGGGTGGGCGGGCGGCCGGCACTTTGACAGCATTAACATTTCCGGAAGAATTGCCAAGAAACCACTGAAACAGCTGAGTGTCTCTTTAAAATGAAATACAACATCTTAACACTTTATTTATACCACAATTCAAGGGGATGCATTTGCAGCCAAAGTGATCTCTCTTATTTTTCACGCACATGCTGAACTCCAAGGTCACACTACGAAGAACAAGGAACCAATAGAGAAAAGTCCGTTACGCAGGAGCTACCTAACTACGCGAATTCCTCAGCAACTTGAATAACTTTAAAAATGAATATAACATCCATATTAATTAATGAAATAAAATAAGTTATGGCATATGTTATTAGGGGAATAAAATTAGACTTCTTGTAACCTGTAAGTATTACAAAAGAGAAATGACATTTTAGAATTATTATTATTGAAATTAAACCACAAAAATTAATCGTACACTATTAATTAAATGAAATATATGACAAAAAAAATAGACAAAGCTATACTGTATGGGTATTTTTAAACATTTTTAAATGTAGCCAGGTTTATGAACTGAAACCTTGTTATCAACTTTACATTCACTAAAATAGAGATAAATAACAGAAAGTCTCGAGTTACATTTGCACTATTAAAAACAATTGCAATGTACTAAGCAAATATACACAGTCAACAATATACAATCGAAATTTCTATCGATTTTCATTGGCTTTGAAATTTAATTTAAACGTTATTGTTGTAAAAATGTGTAACATAAACGTTTTCTGAAGGTTATTACAGAGCGCTCTTACATACAAATATAATTATCACACAAATATAACATTAATATTTCATATTTTCTATCTTCACGACGATACTTTTGTTAAATATAAAACTTATGCTCATTATAAATACAGTTTATATGCTGAATTAATTTGTTACTTTATTTTAAAACAATAGAGAGAAAATTAAGTGAAAGAGCGCTTTTTAAATTTCGATTTTCAAGTATGCCCCTACTCTTAAAGGTCGGATTTCCCAATTTTTAGAAACCATTTTTTCAATTTTAATTAAATGGTATATACGGAATTTTGTTGTGAAGAAATATTCGCGATGCTAGAGCGATTTTTAAATTTTGGGTTTCAAATAAACCCCCACTTCTAATGACTCGGTTCCCTTGATTTTTAGATACTATTTTTTTTATTTATTTAAACGGTATATACAGAGTTTCATTGCGATAAACAAACATTAGTGCCGCTAGAGTAATTTTTAAATTTCGGGTTTTCACTCCTAATGATTTGATTTCATAAGATTTTCAAAACCACGATTCCTGTTTTATTTCAATGGCATATGCCGAATTTCATCGAGAAAAAAATAAAAATTGTGAAGGCTAAAGCGATTCTTCTTCCTCTTCTTCTCCTCCCTCCCTCCCCTCCTCCTCCTCCTCCTCCTTCTTCTTCTTCTTCTTCTTCTTCTTCTTCTTCTTCTTCTTCTTCTTCACCCCCACCCAATTTTGCTGGTTAACGAGCTCTACAAATAGTTTGTTAATTGATCGCTATATGGAGGGAAAAAAAAGACCGCTAGAGTGTTAAAAAAAAAAACCACACACACACACACACACACACACACACACACACACACACACCCATAATATTCATAGTCTCGCGTCGCGAACAAGAGCCGGTGCAGTGGCCTGAAATGTCGCGTTTTAGTAGTGTTCTACAGCGTTAAGTATTAATCTCATTTTTAATTGTGTCACTTTCTAATGTATTTTAAAGAATTGTTAGATTTCCACATGGTATATATATATATATATATATATATATATATAGAGAGAGAGAGAGAGAGAGAGAGAGGATGCCAAAAAAGTATACACACTTTCACGATAGATATCTATTTAATGTATTTCAAAGTTGCACCGAAAAACAACAGTAATGTGTAGTATGATGTTCTGTAAACAGATGTGACCCACATACATTATGATAGCGTTGCTACGTGACAGGTAAATCAATAATGAACAAATGAAGCCAAGATTATCGTATGATGTTCTGTAAACAGACGTGCCTCACATTACGTTATGCTAGCGTTGCTACAACAAAATGGAGCCAAGATTATCGTTTGAATTTCAAAAGCATTCTAGGTTTTGCAATGCCACTTCAAAATTGCTTTCCACTCAATTTGTCGGTAGTTTCAGGAATTTAAAAGTAGCAGAAGATCTCTGAAAGACAAGGAGATGAGTAGCGGTCTGCCGCTGCACTGACTGAAGAAAACATCACCACTGTTGAAAAATGATCTGTGAAAACAATCGGGTAGCATTTAAAGACAATGACACGACATTGCAGATGCGATAGCTGATTATGTAGACAATCATGCACGATTATCTTAAGAGTCAGGATAGTTTCCTTCAGAAGGGTGCCTCACAATTTGACAAATGCGCAAAAGCTGATAAGATTCAACGGGGGAAACTGTTGTCGGGTGGCTGATATCATCAGTTGGATTTACCAGATTGATTCACAGACCAGCAGTGTGGATCTTTCTGGTGAACAATCCCACAGTGAAAGTGAAGGGGCCCCGAAGTTTCTGCAACGATACTTCTGGAGCAATGAAATACAGTTATTGTTCAATGGTACATCACAGTTTGCCTGTCAAAAGTCTTCCAGAAGATTCAACATCAGGACTGTAAGCAATTTTCCTCCACACATTATCATCGGGTTCTTGGAGTCTACAGAGGCAAAAGTGCTGACTTATCCACTGAATATTTCTGATGTGATTATTTCCTGTTCCCAACAGTGAAAAGTCGCATGCGTTTTCCAGCCCTGAAGAAGCTGTTACAGCTTACGAAACAGAAATTGCAGCCCTTGAAGAAAGTGAGTGGCATGAATGAAGAAGTGAATAGTTTGAAAAGTTGCAACATTCGAAATTATTTTCCTAGTGATAACTGTGTCTCTCTTTTGCAGTGACCCTCACATATCGGGCAGGGTATCGAGAGAGCTATTCCTGCAATCACGGCGACCTTCACAAAGACACAACAGGGAATCGCCTGTCTTCAGTTCTCTCGTCAACTTTAGAAGCAGAGCGCAGTGAGTTTCTTTTCCATCAAATGTAAGTTTAACAGGCAAAGTGTCTGGAGAGTCTACACATTATTGGTTGGACATCTTCACGGAGTGTTAGAGCCTCAATGTTCACTGTTCACTGCTATATTGGAGAGATCCTACATGAGTTTTTTTGTTCCATTTTTTGGAAGATAACGCAAGGATGAAAAGACTCTTCTGCATGCTTGATGCAATACCACAGTACCTTGACACGAAAGAGATGGCCTATAAACAGTTCCGACCTATGGAACAGATTAGCTAGTCTTGCTGACAGTGATACTCCAGTAGGAATAGCGCAATATCGATCAGAGGTATCAGAGCATTCATCAAAACCATGCCAAAGATAATAGCTGCTGTAATTAGAGCCCGAGGGGTATACGCCAAACACTGCATCTTGTTAGTGCAAATCTCTATGTACAGTTGCATTATCATCATTCTAAGTAAAGTTAAGTGAAGAAATATCGTCAAGAGTTTGGATTAAAAATCCTCACACGGTCACTGTGTAAAATTCATGTAAAAATTGCCATGGGTCACAAATTTCTACGAGTATGATGTTTAAAGTTAATGGCATTGTTTAGATTTACACTTGAATTAAGTGTAATAGCGAAACTACTTTCTATGTAGTATAGCCATTGACGCGCTTTGGTGCTCATCAATGACAACAGGTAAAGCAGCCGTTGCCATAAAGACGGTAAATCACACGAAGCAGTTTGTGTCATGATTTCAAAAGGGTTGATAGTGCAGCAGGTGAGTACGTTTCAAGACTGTTACATCTTGAGTAAATACGAGGGACTCGCAGACTACTGCAGCATTTCCAAAGTACTTTTGTTATCAATACCCGCCATCTTTTATAGAACCATTTGTGCAAGGACTGGCTAAGAATCGTAATAGCTACGGCTGTTTGTTGAAGTGCATGGCAAATATAGAACATCGTGTAGTTATAAAGTACTTGGTAAAGAAGAATATGAATGCAACAGAAATTTATATAGATATAACTAGAGCCCCGATTATTAGGTTTCAAACTATATAATTATTCGTTTTTTATCATGGAAGTCACATAATGGAATATTATGAAACCTAAAAATGGCTAAATAGGACGTTGAAACTTAAAAAATGGCTAAAATTAATCGTTTAAAAATATTAAAATTAAATTTAAATGTAATTACTTTTAAATTATTAAAATCAAATTACTTAACCAACAATGCGCATTTTGTTGAACTTCAAAGAGAAATCATTGCATTTACTTTTGTAATAGCATTAATGTCATGTGTTAGTAGCATTGTAGAAATTAACTTATTTTTAGAAGCAAACTGAATTTAATTTTGTAATATCATTGTTGCCAGTCCCGTTCAACGCTATTTCTCTCAAATAACTGTTGAACAGACAGGCGTTTTCTTTTTTCTTTTGTTTCTTTATTATCAGTCAAGTTCTGTTAATGAAAACTGTAACTCGGATGTAACTCTTATTTAAAAGCAAAATGAATGTAGAGGCCCACATTTCCAATTTATTAACAGCTACAGCAAGATGTCAAGAGGAGAAGTTTCTTAAAGTTGGTTGATTAGACAGGGGGTCGGCAAAGATCCCAATTTTACCACAGGTGGTAATATTTTATTTTTATTTATTTATTTTGTAGCTAGGTGTGCCAAAAGCAAATGAGACTGACCAAATATCGCATTTTCTGCACCATAAGTTTGCTGTATCGAGAGGAACATGTCAGCAGCATTGAGAGCAAACAGAGAATTCAGTTTCAACCACTAATTTCAGTTTTTTCTGGCTCTTCCGAAGACAATTTTAATCCACGTTTATGCGAGGCGCTAATCTCGGCAATTGTACCATGGCAAGTACTACAGAACCCAGTATTCAATAAATTCTTCAAGACTTCTGTGGCCGAAAGACACCAGACGAATCAACCTTAAGGAAAAAATGTTTGCACCAACTTTACGAGAAAATGATTGAATTCATCAGAACAGAACTACAGGAATGAACATCTGGCTTTCAGTAGATGAGGCCATCGATAGCTGTGGCCGCTTCATCGCTAACGTCGTGGTGGGTAAGTTAGACCCCACAGAACCTGGTAAACCCCGCCTCGTATTATACAAGATGCTGGAGCCTAGCTGCACATCATACGAGATGCTTCTCGCAACCTTTGGCAAGCAGAAAACCTTGATGAGAAATTTCTACTGCTTGGGACCGACAGTGAGGTCTACATGATCAAGGAGTGAAAGACAGTGACACTTTTCTACCCTAACATGCTGCATGTAACTGCCTTGCTCATGGCTTACACCGATTGGCTGAAGAGGTTAGAAACAATTTCCCAGGTGTGAACAAATTATTTCATCCGTGAAGAAAGTATTCCTGAAAGCTCCACTCGCATTCAGATTTTCAAGTAAATGCTATCACAAACTCCTGTCACCATAAGCCGTCATCAGCCCTTGGCTGCAGGCAACTATCTACTACGACAACTATTTTGAAGACATCAAGAGTGTTATACGTACATTTGACGTCAACAAAACAGCTTGCTAACAAAGGTTAAAACCGCTATTTACAACGTCATTTCACTTATCTTTATTAAGGGCAATTTCAATGATCTTCCTGCATCTATTTAACGCTTGGAATCCGCATCTTTACCACTAAAAGATGCGACGGAAATCATTGACACAATTTCAAAGAAAGAAATACCACGGCCAGTGGGTGAGCCTGTTCTTTGAAGTTCACCAAAATTCTGCAGCAGAACTCAAGAGTTGGCAAAAATGAAAAAGTGTCTGCTGTTCTTCAGGGGAAACAAGTTTCCGACGATTTAATGTGGGGACCGGCACCACTGGGGATTCATTGAAATTTGTACCGATGACTTCATGCTGTGTCGAGAGAACATGTCCTTACTATAAGAATGTATTAAAAGATAAGAGTGTTTTAAAAGAAAATGTTTCACCAAAGAAAACCTATAGCAATAGAGTGCAACAGTAAACTAAATAACTAAAACTGTTTTAGTTGAGTTTTATTAATTGAAAAGTATTCTAAATGAGTTTAATTAAAATGTTTTAGTCAAGTATAGTGCTTTACAACTTAAACATTAAAAAAAAAAAATAAATATATAAAAAAAATTCAGAGTTTTAAAATTTTTATAAAAATTCAGTGCCCTGACATTATAAAGGCTTGAAATTTTTAAGTAAGTTTAGACTTTACAGCTTTAAAAAATGCAATATGCTAACGCTATAAATATTTTAAGTGTTCAAGTAGTTTTGTGTTTCAAAACTATGAAAAATACAGGTAAAATTAAATTAAAAAAAAAGTATACTATCGTATATTTGTTTCAATGTGTTTATTTTACTTTAGCTAAGAGAAGCTTAAAAAAGCTAAAAACTGTTAAAAAAAACTATTTTAGCATGTTAAAAAAAACTAATTCGGGGTTTATAAAAACCTAAAAATCCGGGCCAGGGATATAAAACCCTCTTGCGTTGGGCTGTCCAAAAGGCGGCCCTCCGATCTTTATGATGCTGCCCTTGCCCTATAAGCAATTGTTTGATTCAAAGATCAAAGATTAATCTACGACTAATAAAAATTCTGCGCCCTTCTCCAAAAGTACGATTAACTTACTAATTAGTTAAAAACGTTTCTGCAGTATAATTCTAGATAGCGATACTGCAGTATAACAGTCTCGCTCAACGAACACCTGCAACAATGGTTGCTGTAACAAACAACTGTGCTATAAGGTTCAGATTATTATGCCATTCCTCGTTAGATTAACCATAAGACATGGAGATTCTTTCCTTCAGAATAGGAAGGAAAAGGCGTTGGAATTCTTCAGACTTTTTTTCCAACGAGTGTTTTCCTAATATGTGCGACTTGGGGGGGGGGGGGATTACTTCAATATTTAGAAGCGCCTACTTATGTTGAAGTACATTCTCCACCTTGGAGTTCGTTACATTACAACAGCTGTCTCATAGACTGTTTTCACCTGAATACTCCCCGTCTTGCAACAATAGAAAATTCTGTAGACATCCCGGCCTTGTGAATGCTGCCGATCGTCCTCATCTGTCGCTTTAAATGCCCACTGCTTCAGGTAGGTCACTAATATTTCAAGTACAGCTGAAAATGGTTAATTAGTTTAGGATGCGGCCCGCCATCTGATAGTAAATACTTTCATGACCCCCAGGTTAACAGTAATTGGACACCACTGCAGAGAATTCTGCGCCGTCATTTACAATAGTTTCCAAGTGGAGTACGGGGTTTAAACGCGGTAATGAAAGCTTGGGAGATGACCAAAATCCTTGCGGGTCTACCATCCCGACTTAGTTTTTTCATGGTTTCCCCTGGTTACTTAGGCTAATGCTGGGTGCATCATTCCTTTCCAAGATTTTTCCACTCTCCCATTTCAATATTCGTTCCGTTGGTTCTGTTACAGAGATGAGATGGGATGGTGCGGTGTGATGGTGGGTTGTACTTTGGAAAGTATATGGAAGCAGGCTTCTGAGAGACTCGTATATCTTGGAGGCCGGGGCTTCACCGGCGTCGGTGTGTTCTATCTGAAAATGTCAGAGACGCCGATTAGATCCGAACCTCACCGTCCATGGATTCTGTCGGCGTTTTAGGTGCAACAGGTACAGTCCGGCTGCACCAATCTTTTATGCAGTGTAATTTCATGATTTTCCGTTTTTAACTCTTTCTGATCGTGAGTGCCGACATATTTATGTCGCTGCTTTGACACGATTCTCACACCTGTATCCTGCATTGTTAACGTGTTACTTTAATTGCAATTGCATTTAGCTCCAGCTATACTGAAGCGATTGATGTAGTATAAGTTCGTTTTCACCAGCTGTAGTACCTCTGATGTTTTGTATTTTATGTTGAAATACAACAATTTGTGCCTTTGTGTACGTTGTGTAAAACAGTGAGTTCAATTAATTGTTTTTAGGTCTGCACATTCTTATGTCACGAGCCGCCACTGTCTCACTTCTTTTCGGATTTTCTTTTCTTTTCTTTTCTTTTTTTTTTTGTGTCCCGATTTGACTTATTTACAGACATTCTTTTAACATCGCAGGTCATCAGCGTCCCATTCAATTTCGGGCGTGAAATGGCCGACAAATTTTGCTCAGAGGCCTCTTCATTCAGGCTTGAGGTTCTTTATCGTGCCCTAAATGTACGACACAGGACCCACGGCTTTACTTCCCTTCCGAAGGAAGCCATACTAAGGATATTTTTACATCCGAAAAAAATCCATCGATTCTGGCCTAGACTGAACCCGCGATCTTGGGTTTAGGAGGCAAGCATGACTACCACTACACCACCAGGACCGACCCTTTTCCTGGAGATGCACCTACTGGAGGTGTAGGCATAAACGGGCACACCTTTAGCAACGCTCAAATACCGACATATCCTCTCCGACGAGAGGAGAGCCAATGAGAAAATTGTTTGTTAAATAATTTTATTTCAACTTTTTAGAGTGTATTTCGTCCATTATTATGATCAAGAAACTAGGAAAAATGAGTAAAACGTGGTTATGATTTTTTTTTTTTTTTTCAAATTTCTTCCATCTTGTTAATGTGCTTTCGTACAGCGATGTGCCACAAAGTTAATTAATGGAGTTCCCGCTAACCTTCAGATTTTCCTAAAAATATATTGAAAAGAAAGAAGTTTTCACTGAACAAGTCCGTCAGAGTGTTTACAAAGGAAGAAAACGGCAATTTTTAAATGCACACATGTACTTTTTACTATAAAGTAAGACTTAAAACTTTGGTATGTCGAATAAACAAAATTCTATTTTTAGACACAGTAATTTTGTCATTTTGCTACGATAATACCGTGCAACAAAAAAATCAGAGTATTTAAGGAATAAACTGCTAAAAACAGAATGCGATACAGTAATAGCAACTTAAGGCATATTTTAAGACTTAAAACAATAACTTAGCTGCGCATGGCCGACCTTTACATCAATCTCTATAGTTGGCCATGACTCAAGACTATGAACGAACAAATTGATAAATTCTAATCATATTCAGCACTAACTGTGTTCTTTTTATTTCCCTACCGACAGCAGACTTGAGGCTAAAATGCCCATTTTACCTTTTAAAAGATTTAAACAGCATATAAACAGCGGTAAATTTATCCTAAATGCATGCAGACCCTTTTCGCCTCGCTACGTTGGTTGTGACAACTGACAGTAGCACTGGACACTTGTTGAGTACCTGTGTGTCTCAAACGTGACAGATTGGATGGGAAAGCGTGTTCCTGTTATTTTCTGTATCCTAGAAGACGGGTATATTCCATTTTATTACATGTAAAGCAATTTTTAATGGCGTAGAGTTAAATGCATGTACATTTCAACTATTGTTAGCACATAGTTATCTATATGTTAAATTATTAAGAAGCATTGTTAACAGCTGCTTGCAAATTTCTATGTACAGTATATTTAACTTTCTTACTTTTCCGTAACGAAAAAATTTATGTCACGGAAAAGTAAGAAAGCGTGAACTGCAATTCCAACTGCTGATTAGAGCTAACATACTTAATCTTTTTTATATTTATTACAGCGATATATACACATTTTATACAATAGGAAATTACTGATAAGTTAAATTTTGTAGCTTTTAAATAAATATTACTATATAATAATTTATGGGAGAAAGCTATTTTATACTTGGCTATAATGAACTATTCATCTGGTCACACAAGTTAGTATATTCTTAAAAATAAAGCTGAAAATTAATTTACATTACAAATAACTTAACAGTTTGAACAGGTTTTGGCATAAATAAAACATGCTTTCAACACCGATAACACTGAACATACCAATGGTTTTGTTTGCTCTCAATGTAGTCCTGAAATAAATCACAGACTTGTATGCCCTTACATAGATGAGAAAAGCGTTTACTTACCCTCTAACTAAGTAAATGAGCAGTAGATATTGTACTAAAAACTTTAAGCTCTATTACTATAAATTCAAGGAAAATTCAATTACGAAAAAGTATATAGTTATTTGTAACGTTTTAAATCCTTTATGACTGCAATAAAACTGTTACCCATGAATTTTATTTTCATAAAAAATTTCGTTTCATAAAGTAATTTAACTTTGCAAGATTACTAAGGATAGTCAAGTATAATTTGAAAATATCTACAAACACTGTAGAATTTTCTTAGAATTTAGCACACAATGGACAAAAATTACATGAAATTAAATGCAGGCTGATCTGTTTGCAACTGAAAAAATAAAAGACAAAAAATGCTTCTGGAACATTCTAAAAACAGCAGTTCATTTTCCAAAATACGTATTGGAAGGGTATTTAATTTTAAAAATGTAGGTACTAAAACTATAGCAATAGCTTATACATTAAACATGTTCATAGCTAAGAAATTAAACCAAATAACAGATCACACACTTATTGAAAATGAATGGCAAAAGAAGGGAAAATATGCCCCCATTAAATATTAAACCTATAAAACAGAGTACCTCAAGTCACATTGTTACAATACGAAAACAATACACTCACTAAAAACACATTTAATACACACTGTTTGCGCAAATAATAGCTGGGATGCCTTTTGCCGCTTTCAGCATCGCTTTCCACTTTGATAAATAATTCCCCACCATATGCCCAGTCAGCTGATTAGCCGTTCTCATTAGGGAACGATATACCGCGAAAGCAATTAATTCTAGGCTTTTGAATATTAAATACTCACTATGCAAGGCGGATTCAAAAAGCCGGAGCGAGAGAGAGAGTCGACTGGCAAATGACTACAGAAATGGCGTTCCATGCACGTGCAAATTGTCAAAACGCAGCTGTTATGACGTATTTCACACTACAACAAATCTCCGTTGTGTTACGCAACGCACCGGGTTAAAAATAACACTCGCGATCCTGTGATGCTTTATTGTTTTATACAGCGCGGTGTGCCCAAATTGTCACAGAGTTTAAATACCCGTTATTAACACGCCGTTATTTTTTTGTTTTTCTCCATCACCTACCTCGTGAATGGAACAGATTAATTTACGGGGGCTTTGCTTTAATGAATTTGACATTTAACATTCACAGAAACGGGTTTTCAGAATTATGAAGCATTTCTAGATAAGATTTTGAGATATATGTACGTATCACAACGCCATTATCACCCATAGTTGCACAATGGCATTTTCGGTGTCCCATCTTAGAAAAATGTTCTTTTATCTCTAGTAAGTGTGTAGAAATGTAATACTAAAGGCGTATACTGCAGCAATAACGTAACTCTTAGTAATGCACAATATTAAAGTTGCATCTAAAATTATTGTATTGAAAAATAAAAAAACAATGTTAAAGGGACTTAGAAAATATAAATTAAAGTACAAGAAATTGGTTAGTTATTTTCCCTTGCCTTATAAAACACTTTTTAAACCTATATAAAATGATTTACCACTATTCACTTCGATAAAAATTAATAAAGCACTGGAAAAATCGTCTAGCTATAGAATTTCTGACAGATTTATATCCTTAAGTAAATGTTATCGCTTTATCAGACTGGGTAATAGATTTAAAAACCTGTGATAGGGGTTCGGGGTGAAAGAGCGGTTTCCTTGCACTGACACTGTATGCGAATCGCACCCTCTGCGTGTCTGTATGAGAGCACAGCAGTACGAGGCGAATCCACATCGATCCCCCACCCCAAACACACATTCCCCCACATCACAATTAGTGCACTGTCCAAATGCCCCTTATGCCCAATACTGGCCACTTTTAACAAACTTCTGGTTCACAATAACTCGGCCACTATGCACCAAACAGAAGAAAACTTACGGAACAATACATTAAATCGTGTATTTACCTGCCAAAAACACGACACGATCGGCTCCCTGCCTCGCTTCCGTCACTCCACTGCTTTGCCAAAATGGCGCGCGCATGGTCATGGTATCTTCAACTCACCCTTATGGTCGCGAACCTCATGAATTTTATCGCTAATTTACTGCCTCGAGAGGGGTAGAACGAGGCATGAATCACTTGCTGATGCAATTTTGGCAACAGATAGCTGCAAAGCGCTTCTTTCTGGCAAAGGAATATGCTCCTTTATTGCGTGGAAACTAACCGCTCTGGCCAGGGCCGAGAGGCATCGCTGCGACATCTGTGAGCGAGCGGCAGAAGCACCTGAGCACATGTCTTGTTTACGGTAGCGGGTCAAGGCGAAATCTGTCAAGCTAACCTACTTCCGAGAACACGAGCACTATCGGCGAAGTTACGCCCTTAGGCACGATCTGAGACAGACGCCTTCTTTTTGGTCCTCGATTTCAATTTTCCGAGCGAGCGATGAATTTAATCGATTTACTTATTTTCGCGAGACGTTGGAGAGCTTTGCAGTGCTACGTGATGCACTTTAGCTCGGAGAGGGTGGCAGATGTTGTCAACACACCTGCACCTATTGGCGCAGCAACTAAATCTACTCGCGTGCTGGATGGATTGCCGGACATCAAGGCGCAGATTTTGCTATTTAATATTTCAGCCAAGAGCCAAGCTATATATATACTTCTTGTAAGGAGGTATACAGCTGATTTTGTACACTGTGTTCGGAAAGACCGATGATACAAAGACCACTAGGTGGTGCGATTGAGATGTCATTACCATTTTCGAAACAATTGACATTTGTTACTGTGAAAACAGTTGCAGCTTAGAAATGGACCAAGTATTTTCTTTACAGTGAGAATTTTGCGGAAAAAAGGAACTTTCGCGTAAAGGTTAATTGATTGGACGATTTTTTTACGACTTTAGTAAAGGCCTAACTCAACAGCAATGCATAAAATCACTTTGTTCAACTTTTCATAATAAAGCATCATCAGAAGAGACTGTTTATAATCGGTTTGTAGAATTTTGTCGTGGTCATGTGTCCGTCAGTAATTAATTTCGTGAAGGTGGACCAAAATCTGCTGTCATTTAAAAAAAAAAAAAAAAAAAAAAAAAAAAAAAAAAAAACAATCTAACATGCTTGAAGATCGGCTGGTGACTTACAGTGAGATAGAGGTATCCTTAAGCATATCGAAGACTGCAGTACATTCGATTTTGCATGAACATTTAGTTGTGAAAAAGATCTGTTCCCGATGAATTCCGTATAATTTGACCGAAGCTCAAAAACCCGCTTGTG
Source organism: Metallyticus violacea (assembly GCA_030762175.1). Classification (NCBI taxonomy): domain Eukaryota; kingdom Metazoa; phylum Arthropoda; class Insecta; order Mantodea; family Metallyticidae; genus Metallyticus; species Metallyticus violacea. The sequence goes on from CM060845.1 coordinate 16,819,523, forward strand.
TTAGGTGGTGTAATAAAATGCTCAAAAAATTCCACTGAGGAACTGCAAAATCCGTTTACAACATCGTAACAGGTGACGATATATTCGTATGAACCGGAAACTAAGCAGCAATCCACTGCTTGGGTGTTCCAAGATGAACCGAATCCCACAAAAGTTGTTCGTTCACGAAGCATTTCCAAGAAAATGATCGTTTGTTTCTTCGGTTGTACTGGACATGTCGCAACCATTCCTTTAGATGATCAAAGAACAATTAATGCTGAATGACATACAGCAATTTATTTGCCAGAAGTCATCGACGAAATCAAAAGAAACAACCGAAAACGTCGCATCATTCTTCATCATGACAATGCCAGCTCTCATACAGTACGTCAAACAATTGATTATTTCAAGGAGAAAAACATCGAATTAATGTCCCATTGCCCGTATTCACCTGATTTATCGCCTAACGACTTCTTTTTGTTCCTGAATGTCAAACAAAAAATGCGTGGACAGCGATTTTCATCACCTCAAGAAGCTGTTGAAGCCTTTAAAAAAACCATGGTTTTGAGATACCAACTTCAGAGAGGAGAAAATGTTTCGAGAATTGGTTTGAACGGATGCAAAAGTGTATAAATCTGAAAGGCGAATCTTTTAAAATGCAATAAAACAATTTTGCTTGTTTCTTTTCTAGTTTTTGCAACAATTTAAAAGGCATCTGGTACCCATATCTGTACTTTACTAGCATCTTATTAGCATATCGTGTTATATTGTAATTATTAGCAATATTGTTGGTGTATTGTGACATTAGTCGCTCAATCGTCATTATGTGAATTGAAATAGCAGACAGACATAAACTCATTTTCTGTTGAAGAGAGGTTAGTCGCGGAAGAGACAGTTAGCATCATCATACGAGAGTAATTTAAAGGAAGAGCCTCCACCGCACCGACGAAAAGTACAATAATTTCCTGGTAAAGAAAGAGGTTTATGACAGAAAGTGTTAAAGACCGACTGAGAAGTGGAAGAAAGAAAAGGTTCTTGAGACAAGTGCTGAAGTTGATAAAATCCATTCGCAAACGGCAGCTGAGCTTGACATTCCACGATCGACTCTTTTCGATTACATGAAGAAGGACTTAAAGGTGAGGTTGTATGAACGAATTGTCTGATGCAGATATGAACGGCGTCTTGATGCATTTGACTCTATTCTAGTAATATTCCAAACCGAAATCAAGGTCCAAGGTTATGTTCACATAACCGTGCCATATACTGCAGCACGTGAAAGAGAAATGTGGTTTATCTGTTGAAGGAAAATCTTCGCTTGACATCTTATGATGTACACGAATGCTGACAACTTGGCTCATCCCCCAACTGAAAGACAAGAGCTGTAGACACAGCAAGATGGAGCTCCAGCACAGTTCGCTTTTAATGTTCGTGATTTGTTAAACGATAAGTTCCTTGGATGCTGGCTTAGAGTGGGTCCGCAATATCTCCAGCATCACTCCCATGGCCCCAACGTAGCTCTGACCTGATGACACCTGGTCACTTGATGTGGGGTATTATCAAGATGAAGGTTGGCGCTTGTCTCTACGCAACCAAGCTGAACTTGGACAAACAGTATGGTATGCACCTGTAGTTTTGGGAAAAATGTCAAAAGAACTTGAAGACGCATGTGTCCAACATGAAGGAGCATATACGGACCTCTTGGACAACTAGCTGTAAGTTCATAACTAAACTCATTAAATAAACGATAGCGTATAGGATTATACCTCTTTTCGGACACATTGTACTACTTTCTACAGGGACAAAGTACAAGACGTGAAGTAAATTTTTAGGTTTGTCCAGAGGCGGCTCCTCCAGAAGTTTGACGGTTTGCGCTACCCTCAAACGTTTCAACATTTAGTTTCCTATAAATATTACCTATCTTTGTGGTGATTATCTGTAGCCCCGTTCTCGGTAAGCCTGTGGAGTACTTTGGCTGGGAGAGTTGTTGAGGAGCGAAGGAAGAACTGTTCTTCATAAGCGTCATTATGTGCATGCACCACCTGAAACGTCACCATTCGTCTCGCATGTGTTCCCAGGAAAGTTTACCTCGAGTTTTATATAGACCAATAGTTGTTGCTTAACAAAGTTAAATAAAATATTTTAAAAGAGTATTAGATAACTACAGTGAAATAGTACATTAATGGGAACCCAACAATAGGCTGGAGGGGTCTGTTTGGGTATGGATAAAATGAAAACATTTACCATTGAACGTTACATTTTGAAACTTGGTGTGTACAACATTGAAAGATGAGAGATTTTTCAGAACGCTACATGAGTCCCATTGCGCCATCTGCTCAACTCTAAAGGTGGTACAATTCAGCCCACGTCTTTGTAACATCAAAGGGGTGATTTTTTGAAAACGCTTGAGTAATTTTTAATTTCACATCATCAATGTTCCTGGGTTTCTGTGAATAGGCAGCGTCTTTAACAAAACCCCACACGAAGAGGTCAGGAGGAGTTTGATTGCGGAGTTTGGGGGGAAGGGGAAGAAATTGGCCCGTCACGACCACACTACATTAGTTAAAAGCGATATTTAGAAAATGACGAACATTCCAAGCTCAATGAGAGGGTGCACCATCTTGCTGAAATACAATTCAATTGTCTTCCTCAACAGAAACAACTGCCTCATATCCAAATAACGTCCATAGTGCACTGTCTTTTCTGCAAAGAATAATGGGCCATACACTTTATTGCGGCTCACTCCACACCATACGTTAACTTTTGGACTTTTGACATATTTGAACGGTTCCCCAAAAGGGCAATGAACGATAAAAATACGACAAATTGCAAATTATTAAGACAAACAACTCTTCACATTTGTGCAAAAAGGTAAACGAAACAGAAAAATGAATGCTTAGAAGTATAGTCCTTATATTCATTTTACTCCGATAGAGTTATCGCAGTCTGTACTCTCAAATCAAAGTAGAACAGTTGACTTTTCGCTACACCCCTCATACATGGAGTAGTTGTGTTACAAATATACTGGTGGCCATTGAACTTGTTCATAGTAGTCATACGGAAGTTATCTGTGTCTTCTCTTTCGAATGTTTGAAGGTACTGTTGGGATCCTTCACATCTGTGTGCTCGTCCTATCTCCATCCATTGATTTTACATTTGTTTCCCTGTGAAAGCATTTCATCCTACACGAACAGAATGACATCCCACACTCTTAGTGTGCCACAGTTCTCCCTTATCAAATACGGACACCAGCTGGTATTGACATCGCATTCTGAGATAATACGGGGTCAGTTCAACGCGTATCTTGTGGGCGTTGCAATTTTACGTACAGCATTGTATAACATACAAAATTATTTTTATCACAGTTCTTTTTGACGACATATAAAAAGAATAAAGAGATAGAGAAATCTGGTTTTACAATTTTTTCGTGGAAAAGTAGTTTAACATGAATTACCTAACTAGTGTACAAGGGAAGGTCCATAAGTTTCCGTCCTAACTATTTTCTAGGTATGATAAAGACAAAAACTGTATTTCACTTTTCAATACAGTTACCCTTTATTGCAATACATTCTTACAACTTTGAATTAACATTTACCCCCCCCCCCCAAATAGCCAGAAGTCTGGTCTGCAAAATGGTCATAAACAGCATCCATCACTTCTTTGTCATACCTAAATTTCCTTCCTCGAAGATCCTTCTTGACTTTTGAGAAGAGGAAATTGTCACTGGGAACTAGATCTGGGCTGTAGGGTGCATGGTCGATTTCCTTGAAGCCACATTTCTCCACAGCTTCCTTTGCAACAAGAGCTGTGTGCACATGTGCGTTGTCGTGAAGAAGGCGCACATTTAGATTTTCTCGCCTTTTCTCTTTGATGGAAGCAAGTGGCCTGTGCAGTAGGCCAGCATAGTACTCCCCATTTACTGTGGTGTTCCTCTCCTTGAAGTCAATGAAGAGTATTCCTTCACAGTCCCAAAAGATTGTGGCCATGATCTTCTTGGTTGACTGAGTGATCTTGACCTTTAGAGGCGGTGCTTCGCAGGTTTACGTCACTCCATTGATTCTCTTTTGGACAAGGGATCATAGTAGAGGACCATAGTTTCATCTCCTGGTGAGTATTGGTCGTTCATCAACATTGCGGTCTCCCGGAATGTCGAGTTGATTGTTACTGATAGGCGCTAACGTTTCATGAACTGGAATGTCAATGCAAATCTGCATATCATTATTCAAGACGATTTGAACAAGAAAAATGTAGCGCACAAAGAGTTCCGCGGTGCGTAACACAAGTTTCGAACGTAAGGGTTCAAGTCTGTCGTCGGCTATTGGAAATGCATAATGAACATCCAGAATTTTTTAAATAGCTGGTTACCGGTGACGAGTTCTGCTATCACTACCAGAGAAGGAAGTCAAATCCATGCCAAGAAGCCCCTGACCCAAAAATTTCCTGCACATATCACCGTCTTTTGAACGTTTCAGGTGAACTGCTAAAAGACGGGACTTCCTCAAGGAACGAGGTGTACTGCGAAACCCTTACACGTTTAGACACAGGGCTCAGCAACGGCGAAATGGTCGCTTGACAATGCGCGGCCCCACACCAGTAACACATGACCGCAAAGTTGACATCGCATCTACCGTACTCACTGTATCTCCCTCTGATTATGCCTTATTCGACAACATGAAGGAAGCACTGCGAAGTAAAAAGTTCCACAACAACAAGGAAATTTAGGCAGCTATCCACAAGTGTGACGCAGTACTCTCAAATAGTGATTTTCGATGTCATACTCAAGATATCAGCAACATGGCAACGTTACAATGGCGTTGGCGAGCAGAATATTGACAGATCGTGAACCATATTGCATAACAATTAACATAATGTAAATTATTTATGAACACGCTTATATAATATCAATGTCTTATTTAATGTCTAATACTAACATTCAAAATTGATTATATTACATTTATCGTATTTAAACAAAAATCTAATGACTTAATCCTCTTAGTATAAGGTATAACGTTTTTCAATACTAATTTATAAGGCTGTATGGTATCAACTTTCATAATTACGGATTTTTCCCTTCATAACACGGACACTAAACAGAAAATAAACGATTTTGATCCTGTAGATTCCTCATTCAGATATTTACTATCAATGATTAAAGGGCGAATAAACTTAGCAACAGTTGAAAACGCAGGTTTTTATTGAGTCTAAATGAATTACGAGGTTGGTATCTCTGGAACAACAAACAGAAGCTTACCTCTCAATCTTACTGTCTTCATTTGTTATTTTGTGCAATATTACGTCCGCTTCCCTAATGATTGCTTGCGTTACCATAGTAACGAGGTACGCAATATCATTCTATCTTTGAAATATTTTAAAGGCCTGCTGTCTGGTTGCGAGATTTAGGTGGGGCAAACGAGAAAGTGACTCACATTCCTGAAGGCGACCAAGGAAGTATGAAGCATGACAACAGCAGATACATATCGCCTTGCCTGGGTCAGCGACATTGTTGTTTAGGTATCAAATTAACATGCAACGTTTTGTCATCTTAACCCCACAGTGGCGAAAAGAATTTGAGGAAACCAGCCGCAGAATACAATTTGCGGTTTTGCATCTCCTTTGCATGCACCTCCGAATTTTAGACACCTACAGTAGCTTACAAAATGATTTAATTAAGATTGTTTTTTTAATTTTAGGTTAGAGAATATTTGTTTTTGGTATCTAAAATGGGCCACAAAATATTAAATTAGATACTACTTATTTTTAATTATGCAAAAAATAAGCATTTTTATACTTTTACGAGTATACTATAAACGATATAAGCATCACATTTATTTGTTTTCATAATTTAAAGTGCAATAATTTTTTCAAGATTTTCTCCAAATTTTCAAAAATAATTTTAATGGTAAAATGATTGCTACAGATCTTGTAGAAGCAAACTTATATTTTTCATACTCACTTCTAAAATTTCTCCGCCTTCCCCCACCAAAACAATTACCATAGGAACCATTACATTGCGGGCTTTTGTTTTAATTAATTAATTAATTTATTTTTTTCAGCACAGTCCCTCTGCACCTTACCTTATACTCAACTTCTCCCTTAGGAGCACTGATTTTCACTTCAGCTTTTTGCACCACCGACACTTGATCCGACAAAGGTTTCCTTTGCGTTCCGGCTTCGCTATTGTTGAGAGCAAGAATGAAAATTTTGCCTTTATGTAAACAAGATCTCTCTTAAATGTTGAATTTTCTAACAGTTCCCTTGCAGACAAAACACAAGCTCTTTCACCATAGCAACAATGGTATCTCGTAAGTATGGCTTCCTTCGGAAGGGAAGTAAAGCCTGGGTCCCGTGTCGTACATTTACGGCACGATAAAGAACCTCAAGCCTGAAAGAAGAGGCCTCTGAGCAAAATTTGTCGGCCGTTTCACGCCCTGAATAGAATGGGACGTTGATGACCTGTACGTTAAAGAGCGTCCTTAAATAAACAAATAAAAAAACAATGTAATCCCATTGTTTAACATAATATAGAGCCTTACCAATCAGGTGTCCTGGCGTGTTAAATTAGGTTGAGGAAGAAGAGGAGTTTCTGGAAGTTTTTTCTTGAAGATTGCAATGCAGAAATTTTTCTTCATATTGGAGATCAGGGAACTGACTTACGGAAACTCGTTTCTTGTTGTTTTTCTGAGATTCGGTGAGAGGCATGGGCTAGATAAATGACGTGTATAAGGGTAGAATGCTTTCAGAAGAGAAGAAGCTGAGATCATATAGGTAGTGGTGTTTGTTCAGGGAAGAAGAACCCTACTTGTTCAGCACCACCAGGAAATAAACATTGTAGACTTTCGTTTACAATGAAGACTTAATGACGCTCTCTGGTTACTACAAGATGCAGAGGGAAAGGCGTATTATCGAATTTGCAATGTATCTGTTGAGAGCATCCGTTATCTCGTCGACATCTACCCAGGTTGCAGCAAGTGTTTTCTGATATTCAATGTCCAGATTTGTATTCCTGAGTGTGGACTCAGATGAAATAAATTTTTGGCAGTACTTTTCCAAAAATTTACGGAATACCTGATTTTGCATCATGTTCCCTGCTATCATTGTCTGCAAAGATCTGAACTGAACTCACCAGTTTTTCTAAACTTGCGGAAGTTTAAATCAGTAGAGTTTGTTTCAGCAAATTCTTTCTTTAGCTCTTCCTGTATGTCCTGCGACATCCACATGTTGCCAAATTGAAGTTTTCTCTCATGCGTAATCTGAAAGAAAGTATGGCGCTTGTAAGTATGAATCGGAATTAATAGTTTTAAATCATCATCGTCGTCGTCGTCGTCGTCGTCGTCGTCAGTATAACTTCACTAACAGAAAAACAAAAGAACAAAATTCAAATATGCCAAAGAAAAATGCAACGCAAGATCCTGGAAATAACTTTGAAGGACAAAATACCTATAGTATTAATACATCAGTTATCTCAGACAACAGAATCGCACAAATAGCTACCAGAAGCAAGTGACAATGGGGCGGTCACGTCGCAAGAATGCAGGACAATAGGTGGCCCTACAAGATCTCCATGTGGGACCCCCGGATAGGAAAAAGGACACAAAGCAGACCCACAAGAAGATGGACAGACCCCTTCAAGGAGCATGCAGGTGCACTGTGGTCAAGAGTAGCAAGAGGAAGAGAAAAATGGAAATCTCTCGAGAAGCAACCAGCGCAGTGAGAAATGGAGTAACCAGAGAACAAACCAGTCAGTGTCTTAAACAGCATACGAACAACTGGCGTGGAATAGCTCACCACGTTAGGAAAAAGCGAGCTTTCCCTACTTGTTAGGAGACCTTCGCCCTTAAGAACACAATACGTTGTTTTTATCTTTATCTTTTTATTATAACTCCAAAGAACTAAAGGTCCACGATTTTACACTTTTTAAAAATTAGTTACCGGCTTGCCTACCGTAACAAAGAAAATGTTTCGAGAACCTTCCTCAGGGAGTTATAAATTAAAAATTGAAATAGTTCAGAAGGTGGGGAGGAGGCGTAGCTGTAAAACTTTGCACATGTGAACAATGAAATGAAATCAAAATTTTAATTGTGACCAATCACAGCCGAATATCCCAATGAAATTATCGTAAAGTTTTATCAAGACCATTCTATCATGGGAAGTGCATTTGTCTTGTCAGTGTAGCCAACTCTGTATTTCCACTATATAATTCCTGAACTCGCATCATTGACACTTTACTGTGTTTTCAGTAATTGTATATTTAACTAACTTAATGTATGTTCATTCAAACAATTGTTTCTGCGTATGCAGCCAAACAGTTTGAAATTATTTTACCTGCCTAAGCAACCATAAATTTTAATAAACAATTTGTTCAGAATGGTAAAATGTTACCTCTGTTTTGTTTTTGTTTTTTTTTTTTTCAGTTGGTATTAGTAAATCGAACGGTAGAGATTGTAACAGCCGACTTTAATCTATTTCAGTCTCAGGGTTCCAAAAGTATAACATTTCATACAATTGTTAATAATATGTGCGCGAATTTCAAATATGTATTACTTTGATTCTTATTATATTCATGAAATAGTCCTAAACCCATATTTGGCTCTTCTCTATTGGCATCGAGATTCGTCTGTTGCAAGATGGCTTAAAATGTAAGTATTCATAATACAAATATACAATTATTACAATATTGTAAGACAAGTTTAAGGGAATTATATTTAAATTCTTATTTTATTTGTGAAATAGTCATAATTAATATTACTCGAGGGTCTGAGCTTTCCAGATAAATTCGGCAATCTCAGACCCTCTTGTGAAAAATGTTATGCTTCAATTATCTAAAAAATTGAAAAGTACAAATATTTCGTTTAAAAATTGCAGAAACTACAGCATGCTTTATTGAAAAATAAAAATTGTGTGGAAGTTTTTAATAAGTTTTCATAAAGCAATTCGAAGCACATTTTCTAAAAACCTAACAAAATATTTAAAAATATACAAAATTAGATTTCATCTTTGGATTTTTTGGAGGATTTATTTCCTGGTCACTATGGCGAATGCTGAGATGAATATTTCCTTTTCGCATTCATTTCATGCCGTTAGTTCTGTTACAGGGTCGAAAGTGCCAGAACGAAGTGGGCTGTGCAGTGTGACGGTTGCTTGTGTTTTGGAAAGGTTTCTGCCCTTGTATCTGGTGTAGCTCCAGCTCCTTGCAGGGCTACCACGACGGCGATTATGCGTTCTGTCTGGAAACATGTCACAGACTTCATATTTCACTGCCCTTAGACCCTGGCCAGCCGATGTCACCCTCACCACATCTCTTCCTCCCACTGGGGCATACGCACAAACGGTCAGCCCTTGAGAAAATCTGAAGTACGTAATCATATTCCTCTGTCCTAATAATTCAATCCCATGTTCCACATGTGAGTGGCTTGAATAAAGTCGAAATCTCAACCCCATCGAGGTTATTCTTGAACGTCAACATTACAACCGTGTTAATAAAATACAGGTAATTCTTACTTAAGAATGAGATACAGCTCAGAAAATCAACATTCACACCCAAATTTCGAGCTCAAACTCCAGTTCAGAGGTTATTGAAACCGTTAAAACTGTCCTATAATTTAAATAGAAATTTAAAGTAAAAATTTATACGAAATTTTGTTCTTTCCTAAAATAAAATTGAATAAGAGTTAAATTGAAATGATTTTAATAGAATGTAAGTAACATTGTATTGTTATTTTTCTTTTAAAATATTTTACACCTTTTTACAGCGGTGTATATTTAAAAATTTAATATATACACACGTTTTCCAAAAGGTCTGTAAGCTCATTGCATATCATGAAACCAAACTCCGTATACAAGATGATGAAAGTAGGCGGCATGATCACAACGCTGTAAGATTACACTTCTTGCAGCGGTGCTCTGATTAACATCTTGGCTACCTGCTTGCTTACTCACTTTCCAAAATTAATATGTGATACTTTCTATGTTTATCTTCTGACAGAGTCGATAGTCATCTTTCCTACTTGTCTACTCAAGTGCAGTTTCTCTTCTCTACTAGCGCGAGCTTGAAGGTGATAATAAACAAATATTTGCATTGTCGTGCCAGCGAGAATTCGGTTTTACAAAACAATAAAAGAAGGGACTTTGGGAAATGATGTACAGTAGTTTTGTATCTTATTTATTAAGCAACATGTTTCAATGCACATGAAATCTCTCAATATGCTCCCCACCAACGTCAATGCACCGTTACCACCTTCCTGATAATTTCATTATAGAGTCATGAAACCTTTCCGTGGACAGCTCCCTGAATTTCCTTCTTGTTGCTGAATTTTTTCACCTCGCAGCGATTCCTTCATATTGTCGAGTAGGCGTTGCGAGATCCGGTGAATATGGTAGGTGCGGCACAACAATGAACCTCAGCGGTGCCAACTTTGCAGGTATAGGGGTATAGTGTTGATGGTGTGGCCGCAAATTGTCATGCTGGAGGAACACTCCTCTTTCGCCGTCGCTGAATCCTGCGTCTAAACCGTGTAAGGGGTCTCGCTGTTGACAATCGCTATACCTGCTGATCCCCAAAGAAGAAATGCCGACTCGCATTCGGCAGTTGTTTTTCGACAAGCTTTTCGTTCTCGAAGCGAATTTTCACTGTTTTCCTCAACTATGAAGGACCATTAGAGGTTGATTGTCTGCCAGAACGAATGTCAATGAATGGAGAATATTATGACACTTATGTTTTCGATTCTGTATTTGATGAACTGAGGCGACGTCCTAAGACAGGAACTTCAAGGCTGTTGCTTGTGCAGGACAATGCGCCTCCTCACATAACAGCTGCAAATTTGAGGATATTAGAAGTCGCCAAAGTCCAGTTGCTTGACCATCCACCCTACAGCCCTGACATTGCTCCCGTCCGACTTCTGGTTGTTTACTCGAGTGAAAAAAAATGTTTAAACGAATGCAGCACCTTGCTCAAGCTATAAATTCAGCTCTGTTGACATCTCCGAGTACTATAGTTGTTTTGACAAGTGGGTGCACCGCCTACAACTGTGTGTGTGTGGGGGGGGGGGGAGAGATAGAGAGCCATTTGTGAGTATAAGTTTTCGAATTCCTTACCTTGGACTATAGATAACACAAAACTTTCGGAATGCCCCTGCATTATGGAAATATGCAGAGCCCGGAAGCTGGGCAAAATGCTTTTTCTATTTAAGGGTCAGATAAAAATGAACACGTTTCCGTACATTTGGGATCGGTAGGGCCAGTTTTTATTTTGCTTTTTCTTTCTTTCTTTTTGAATTCAGTTGCCTATTTTAAAGTTCAAAGCCTCTTTGCTTGTTTTGAATCGTTATGGATTTTTTCTGCGATTATTTACGCATTTCAATTTAGAACAAACAATTTCAATATATAGAAGCGAAAAAAGTTATAAAAATTAAATGGCACGTTTATCAACTACAACATATCTACTGAGAATCTTGTTATACATTTATTTCTTTTCAACCAGTCAAAAACATTCTTCTCAACTCGTTCACTTAGTCTCTTTAAATAACAGAACGTTTATTAAAGAAAGGAATGCACCGTTACCTCGGGAATAAGAATATCATGAAATAGAGAGGGTGAGAGAATTACTGTAGTTTTGAATAGTCCTGGCGAATGACCTTGTATCGATCTACGCGAGACAGCTCTAGAAAACGTGTGATGGGGTAACTTCTCATCTGCATAAATGTAACAAACAATTGCAAGCGAGAAAGATGAGACCGGTACAGCTGTGAAATAAACCGTCCCTACAATGTGTTCAGTACGGAAGTAAGAGAGACAATAACTTGATTCCCCTATAAATGCATAAACAGAAAATGAACTCGACCACGAACCACTGCGCATCTTTTGCTCATTCACCAGGACTATTTAAAACTACTTTACTTTTTCTTGATCAACATTTCTATGATGTCCTGAAAGTTGAATGTTCAGTTGTAACTGGTATGAGTCCTTCCCAAATAGCTTGTTTTAAATATGACCCAATCGCTTCAGTGGAAATAGAACGTTCTTTTACATTGATGAAAAATGTTCTTTCAGACAAGCAGCCGACTATGACAGTTGATATCTTTGAAAAAATATCTTGTTGTTGCTTGTAACCAAAAAAAGTAAGCTTAAATACTTTAACTATGTAATAAAGAAATTATTAAGTCTCTTACATATCTTAATGAGTGATATTAATGCTTTCACTTTAAATAAATACCTATTTGAATTATATTACTGCCTATTTTCAGTATTTTAGGTGCCTTTTTGCCTACATGTTTTAGCCAAAATAAATGCCTTCCGGGTTTTGGTAATTTGCAATGATGAAATTAATTTATTTGAACAGTATATTCAATTGATAATGATTAATTGCTTTTAAGGGTGTTCTTAAACTCTAATTTAGTTTACACTAGAGCGAAGTCCATATGATAGGTTGGTAATCATCTATAACTGTTTTCACCTCCAGTTTTAAGTAATTGTCAACTATAGAGTAACTGCGCGGCATGTTAATAAAATTACATAAAAAGGGACAGTAAAATGTGTAGAGAAACATCAGAAATTAATTTCAACATTATTTTATATATCTGCATAGAAAATATACCAGAAGATTGAGCTCATATATAAATAGACTTAAATATGGAACACGAGCTATTAATTATTTTTATTTGTTTTATTTACGGACGCTCTTTAACATCTCAGGTCATCAGCGTCACATTCAAATCAGGGCGTGAAACGGCCGACAAATTTTGCTCAGAGGTCTCTTCTTTTAGGCTGAGGTCCTTTTTGTGCCGTAAATGTACGACACGGGACCCACTCCTTTACTTCCCTTCCGAAGGGAAGAATTTTTTTATGCCCGAAAAAATCCATCGGTCATGGCCAGGATCGAACTCGCGATCTTGGGTTTAGGAGACAAGCCTGGTAACCACTACACCACCAGGACCGACATGAGCTTTTAAAATATGGTATGTAACTTAATTTAATAATCGCTTATGTTATTGATAATCACAATGCCATAATTTTCAACATAAAAACTGTGTAACATTACAAAGTCATTTTAGTATATAGGTAACAAATTTGATTTTTTATTAAATTTCGATATCATATCTCAGCCTACTCTTTATGACAGGTCCCGCTTCGTTACAGTCTTATACTGAAATAATTTCATTGTTTTACTTTATACGCATATTATTACTTAGGCTTTCAGTTTAAATTTGTTGACATTTTTCTTACAATAATCATTAGACTGTTGCATTTAATTCAATTATTCTACGATATTCAGCAGTGTACTTTTTGAAAATAAGCAATACAAATATGTGAAATAGACGTTAGAAGATTTTATATTTATTTTTAAATTTTTGGCACATTTCTACAGTATTAATATGAATAATGAACGTTTTTATGCAAGTGCGGCTAGAACTATAAGTGCGACCATACACTTATATTATTTCAGATAAATTCCAAATAATGAACATGCAAAGAAAGGAGTAACTAAATAAAACTGCGAGTGCCTCAAGCTGACGCTGTTAATGACATGGAAGTTCACCGATGGTTGACCTACTTGTCTTTCGTCGATTTGTCCTAACGGCACTTCGCCATGGCCTGACCTGGCTATAGCAGTTGTTTGTGCCTCACTGACGATGCGTGTGCGTGAGTGACCTTGTGGCCTGCAGGCCCAGCTGTGACCTAGTACTGTATTTCCTTACCGATACATTCAATGCGCTTAGAACGATATTCGGATGTTTAAAGCAGTTGCTGGAGCTCTAATGTTTTCACGAAATGTATGTGTTTATAGGATCAATAAGTAAATTTATGAATGAAAATAATAAAACTACTCATATACTGAGAACTGTCATATACTAACATCCTTTGACATAAATAAACAAATAAATAAATAAATAAATAAATAAATAAGAGAGAGAGAGTCATCTCTTGAACGCAAAATTCTTCTATGTCCTATTCGTTACAACGCGCGGTTCACAAGGTAACCAGCAAGGCTGTGTAGTCATTGCAGTAGTTGTGTTATTGACATACACTAAAGACGCTGTTTAGCGTGTACGTTTCGTTAACTCTGTGGCATTGTGTGCAGTGATGTCGTGGTAAAGAATGCAGCTCGCCTCCCGGCATGAATCATGTTGAAGCATGATTCTTTAATAAATCTTTGTAACGTATTATGACAAATTAGCTTCGTAATATTCTTCCCATACACAACAAGCTTTAACGTTAACAAATTATATATATATATATATATATATATATATATATATATATATATATTATAATGAATATTATTATATTTCCTTCGGTATTTGTTCTATCTGAATGCAATATGCTGTACCTGCAAGAAGGACGTGCCCAACGATTGGGCAATATTCATAAGAACAGCGCTATTAAATTTCCGAAAGTTCTTCTTATGTTCTATTGAGAATTGAACAGATTTTAATTTTCAGGATAATTTTCTGTTATGTTTTCTCATTCATATACTGAGAACCTAGAGGTTTCTGCATTAAGGGATTCTTCAGTTAGAAATAATAAGCCATGATTAAACATTCTAACAAAGCTGAACACTATGTTTTTGTGAAATGTTAAAATCCTGATGACGTATGTAAGGCAAGTACTACTTGTCTATTGAAGGAAGAAATGCTTACCGCAGGAGAGAGCGTGCTCAGGGATAAAACGTTCATCATTAGTTTCGCTTTGCAGTACTTTCTCCGTATTCTAGGTTCACTGACCATTGAAGTTACCTCTTTGCTTATTTTTTAGATAATTATCCTTCAATTTAAGCAACCCTATCATTATCTGTTGTTATTTCTTTGTTTCCTAAACTTTATTTCGTCCTTTATGTTGTAATATTTGTGGCATGCCTTCTTTTAGTTCCTTATTTATTCTATTATTTTCTACTATCTTTATATATTTCTTTCTGCTTGATTATTATTATTATTATTATTATTATTATTATTATTTAATTTCGTAGGCAATATATACAGAATGAGGCATTTATAGTGTCGCAACCATCATTTTCCGAAAAGAAGGAGGAAATCAAAAAATGTTTCAGATAAAATTTGAAGTGCTTTTAGGGGGACATAAGATAGCAACCTTAACTCGTCCTTGAAACGTCATTCTCAATGTCATTTCAAGGTCAAATTGATATTTTTCAAATGGAATGGAAAGAGCATTCAAGTTTCAGTATAAAAGTTCTAGAACATCAACTAGGGGTGATAGATGTATCACTAGATATTGGACAAATAACACACCAAATGTTTTTCACTAACTTTCACTTTACTGGCATCAATTTACACATGTTGGAAAAGTTACCGTTTGGTATTTGTAGTACAGTCGTTGGCAAAATGCAACACGCTTCTAGAAATCATCCCCATGAAGGCTTGATGTAGGCATATGTGATATGGATGGTATTTGTGACGCTTAATCTCTCGCCTTTGAGAGATTCCCGAATCGCGTTCTAGTTAATTGGAAGTTCGGTTAGGATTAGCGGTAACTGCAGTTAATACAGCGACTTCCGAATTTCCCCCAGTAGCACTTCTCATTCTATGGCGTTTTCTTGGTGCGACACCTCCCGTTTCGGAGAGTAAGTTTGCAAGTGGTTGAAAATTTCTAACAGATGACTGCCTCCTTACAGGATGTCGATCTCCGTATAAGTTGCAAGCTGCTCTAGCGTTCTTATGAGCTTTGCCATAACTGCAAATCATATCGATCTTCTAGTTGATCGTATATCGAACATCCGTGATTGAAAAACGAATTGAAACTGGCTGATAGTCCTTTGAGATTTGAATTGCCAATGATGAGCACGTTTGTGTACCAATGTCAACAAATGAGCATCTGTGTGTAAACAAATGAGTTTCCTTCATAGCAACATCAAAATAAAAGATAGAGGTGAAAGTGAGTGAAAAACATTTGCTGTCTTATTGTCAAATATCACATCACGTATCACACCTAGCTGATAGATGTACTAGACAGTATACTGAAAATTGAATGCTCTTTCCACTCGCGGTAAAGAAAATATACCATTCCATTTGAAAAAAAAGATTAATTTGACCTTGAAAATGGCATTTCAAGGAAGAGTTAAGGCCACTGTCTCATATCCCCCTAAGAGCACTTCAAATTTTATCTGTAGCATTTTTTTTATTTTCTCCTTCGTTTCGGAGAAAAATGGCCGCTACACTATTAATGCCTCACTCTGTATATTGTAAACGTGGGAAGTTTTCATTAAATATATATATATATATATATATATATATATATATATATATATATATATATATAAACCAAAAAGTGCATAGCTCGGAAATGTTGACCTCTAAACATTCACAATATATATACACTACGTCATTTAAGGAATCTTATCTCTAGACCTTATGTGAAAAATTCTAATTGCACTTTCTATGGTAGTATTTTAGTTTGTGGAATTAAACTATGGGAGAATGGCAGTAAAATATTGAGAGCTTTGTATGTTTAGAACAAGGCTATATATGTTAACTATAATGAACCTTGTATCACTCTTTATGTAAGTTAGAGAATTTTTATCTTTTGTAAATTTATAAATATTTTATTATTCATTAAACATTAAAAAATGAGATAAGTATATTTACTACTATATTCTATTCCTCGTAAAAAAATAACAAAAAAGGAGAAACTTAATTGTAGGTAGTTAAATATCCCTTTGTGCTTATTTCTAGATTGTTGCAGCGAGCTATATATTTACAATACAATCGGGCCAGTAGTTCTATGAGAGCGTTTGCTTTTTAATTACGAATTATGTACGCTTTTTTGTCATTCATTCTTAGAGTTACAGTATACTTTAGGATGAATTAAAGTATAAAGTATACGAGGGCTGTTAATTTTTTTTCAATCATCCTCATAATTTTGATGATCTTTCTAATAAAAAAAAACCATGCTGGAAACAATTTTTGTGACAGGTCCTTAAGAATCGCCCCCACATTTTTACCACGGCTTCTTGTGATAAAAAAAAATGCCTTCCACGAAGGTGTTTCTTCAATTTGGGGAAAAACAACAATTCACAAGGCTATAGCTAGAGTAAATACAGGACGAGGGACACACCTTAAATTGATTTTTGTCAACAACTTTTGCGATATGCGGCCATGCACGATCGTGATGCAGTACCGAGTTTGTTACTAGGAAATTTGGCCCTTTGCATGTGATGTGACTGCGCAGAGTTCATTGCTCACATTTGTGTGAGCAGGTTATATGCTGGTTAATCATTCCTTGGCTATCGAGAAATGAGATGACCATAGCTTCCCTGTAGAAGCAAACAGAGCTCTGCTGCAGATGAGAGAGTCCTTTTGTTCGGGAAACCACGTGCACAAAAAAATCTCATGTACAGCTTTCCAGTTACCAGTGAAGTGTTTAGAATTTCTGAAAGGGTTGTTAATATTATTCGCCGATCCTTTCTTACAATGACAGCAGCGGTGTTTATGTTTACTTTTGTTAGAGCACAAACTGGAGTTCAGGCCCTACATTCCTTTGAAATTTGCCTTCACTATTTAAATGTTTTAAATCATCTTCGAACACTCTCCATACATCTCTTGTAGCATTGCATAGACCTCAACTGAAGATTGCTTGAGACGTAAGCAGAATTTCAGAGCAGCAATGTGTGTGTGTACACACACACACACACACACACACACACACATATATGTAGTTTTATTGCTTAGGCATCACAGGCAGTAGGCACTGATGATACATGAAATGAAATTATATACTGGAAGAGAATTTCTTTTTTAAGGAAGTGCTCTAGGCCTAAATTTGAGATACCTCCCCAGCATTTGCTATTTGTGACTGAGGAAAACCTGGAAAAAACGTCAGTCAAAGAGAACGATCCTGGTAGGAATCGAACCCCAGATCTGCTGATTCTGCTGAGTTCACGCCTCAACGACCTCGGACCTCCATGTAGGTGCTCGTCGCGTGTCACCCCCATTTTGCTGTAGGCGGAACTGAACATGTCTCAACTTGCACAACTCTCACCGGCGGGAACCTGAAGTTATAACTATGAAACTAGCAGGTCGGTCCTGGTGGTGTAGTGGTAACCATGCTTGTCTCTTATACCCAAGATCGCGGGTTCAAATCCGGCCAGGATCGATGGATTTTTAGGGCGTAAAAATTCTAAGAATGGCTTCCTTCGGAAGGGAAATAAAGCCGAGGTCCCGTGTCGTACATTTACGGCACGAAAAAGAACCTCAAGCCTGAAAGAAAAGGCCTCTGAACAAAATTTGTCGGCTGTTTCACGCTCTGAATTGAATGGGACGCTGATGACCTGAGATTTTAAAGAGCGTCCACAAATAAACCAAATAAAAGAGACTAGTATCACGTGTACATTGCGCATTAAGCAGTTTTAGCGCGAGAAATTATGCGTGTAACAATTATGAAAACAGTTTTTATTGAGCAGGCATCGTATGCACAACGCATATGTGAAAACGGATTCTTGCAGAGAAGCAGAATAGTAGTATCCAATTAGAGAAGCTGTTGGCCACCTTGTTAAAAAGTTACAAGAGATAAGGTCTCACAATGACAAGAAACGTGTTTCGAATCAACATATGTTTATGAAAAAAAAAAAGTGCATGAAATACAAAAATTTCCTAGGCATATGCTAGCAATGTATTATAACTGAGGAGCAAAACAAAGATTAACCTTCTTATTAACAGTTTTATTTACACTATGACTTGGAACTGGTAATAGTGTTGGGGCGCAGTTGTTTAATAGTCCCACGTTGAGGAGTCAAATATCGCTGTATTAAAGCTGGGTGCGTTGGAATCGATAATTACCCCCAAGCTAGTGAAGATTTATGTGCGGGACCGATGTTGGTTGGGCCAGCAGTAGATGGCCTCATAGCGTAGATTCTCGTAGTGGTGTGTAGCCTCGTCTTCTAAAGTTCCTATACTACTTCTGTCCCATTTAGGAGTAGTAAATATCTCAGGGTACAATGGGTTAATGAGTGTTGCTGATGCAAATATATACGCGCAGGGAAGTATACTGAAAATATGATTTATTGAATAGATCACATTGTAGTGCCTAAGTGCCGCAGTTTGTCGTATGAGTGAGGAATGTTGGTAGACCAAAATGATGAATGTACAAAACTGAACTGCACTGAACAAATTAGATAAACTGAGTGATGCAGCGTGCCGACTTCGCAGAGTAAACTACGTTTTGCCTGACTGCGTTGAGTGAAATCACTGTGTGCCCACTTCTGAGCGAGAGTAGAAAGTAGAATGGAGTAGATTAGAATCGAAAGGGGAATGAAGCTCGGAGCTGAAAACTGTTTTTTATACACAGTTTGCATCTGTATCGTTGGAACGCTAAAGTCCCGCAAACCTTACAAAAACGTTGCGTCTAACTGGCTACACTTTAAATATGCCTCGGTTGGTCTCATTTGTTCTTTAAGCCACCTCTTCTCTTATACGAGGATTTAAAGGTCTGGACAGTTAGGGTGGTTCGCCTCTAGCGTGTTTTTTAACTTCCACACATATAAGTAACTTCTGGAAAACGGTAGCGTCTTCCTTAACAACAAACGTTTTAAAAGCTTGAACAAAAGCACCGAGACCTCGATTCTACAAAGGAAATCCTTCTTTCACCAGTCTCGTCATTGTCCAGAGGTTTTACTATCGGCAAACGGCAACAGGCTCTTCCTAAGTTACAAGAATTTTGATATATATAAAACAGGTGTATATTGATGCATATTGATACATCGTTCATAATTGCTACATATTACGCGAAGAATTTTTTGAATTGTTTATTTAAGAACGCTCTTTAACATCTCAGGTCATCGGCGTCCCATCCTATTTAGGGCATGAAACGACCGACAAATTTTGCTCAGAGGCCTCTTCTTTCAGGCTTGAGGTTCTTTTTCGTGCTGTAAATCTACGACATGGGACCCGCGGCTTTACTTCCCTTCCGAAGGAAGCCATACTCACGATTTTTACACCCGAAAAAATCCATTGATCCTGGCCGGGTTTGAACCTTGGGTTTAGGAGGCAAGTATGGTTACCGCTATACCACCAGGACCGACACGCGAAAAAATAGATACATTACTAATGATAATAATAAAGACAATAATAATAGTGATAACAATAATAATTGTTATATGAACAGTGACATTAATTGTAAGGTTAATAATAATAATAATAATAAAGGGGTGAAACCGTCAACATTCTTTCAGATTTTACTTTCGGTAAAAGTATAAGTACTATAATAGAAATACTACTTTTACGCGCGGCGACTCTCCTTTTTTTGGTTGCAGCGGCTGCACTTCCCTAAGTTACGGGCGCTCAAATTGCCCATAACTTGAATAACGTCACTATACTAACATATTATAAGCGCTAAACATATGTGAATTTTGCTTTATTAATAATATTGTCATATTTGTACTTATGGCAAGGGTCTGGGGTTTAATTTGGGTTAAAATTGAGCCTACCACATGAAAACAGAACATTGCAAGGTAATTTTTATTTTTACACTAGTTTACACTGCTGAGGCATCATAGGTTTTGACATTGATGATACACGAGATAAAGGCGTTTTTCTAAGGAAGGAAACGTTCCAGGCATGGTACCTCCCCGGCATTTGTATTCATGGAGACTGAGGAAAACTCAATCAAGGACGTTCCTGGCGAAAATGGAGCCCCAGACCTCCCGCTCACGAGTTCGTGTCTTAACGACCTGACACCCATTGTTTTTGCTGGAAATAATACAGTGCCTTAACTTAATTTATTTTGTTTCTTCTGTGGTGATTATTGATATAGTTGAAACTAGATTGTTTCAGAAATTATAATCAAAATTGAAGCTGAACCCTTGACTTTAGAGTAGGAACAACCGAAGACGGGGATGAGATGAAAATGTGCAGGAAATACGACTAATTTTATTTATTGGTTTAATCAAGGACATTCTTTAACATCTCAGGTCATAAGCGTCATTCAAATCAGGCGTGAAACGGCCGAAAATTTTGCTCAGAGGCCTCTCCTTTCAGGTTTGAGGTTCTTTTATGTGCCGTAAATTAACGACACGGGGTTAACGACCTTGCTTGCCTTCGGAGGAAGCCATACTTAGGAAATCTGAATACTAAACTGATTAATTTCATAAAGGTTGGTTAATACATTCGTTTAAGTCAATGATTTGTATATGAAATTTATAGATCGCATTTGAAAAATTGGCCGACCTATGAACCAGGTAAAAAAAATCACTCAGTAATTTTCTTAATACTCAAATTTATATTTATTTTTGTTTTCTGGTGACTGCGCTGAGTAATATATAGTCTTCCACGTTTGTGCGAGAGCTGTTCGGTAATTGATTACAATACGGAGCTATACCCTAAAAATGGTTTCGTGATGTCTTAATGCCGGTGCACTGACGTTGGTGGGGAATAAATTGAGTGATCCCTTATGCATTGAACCATGATGCACAATAAACAAGGTACAAAAAACTGTTGCAAAACATTTCTAAATGTCCCTCGTAATTTCCAAGTATTCCACGCATTAGACTATAACGTTCTGAAATGGATATTAATTGTGAAAATACGGGGGTAGTCCACAAGTTTCCGGCCTTACCGATAAGGATTGTCACCTTCACAAAATCCTTATCTGTTTAGTAAATAACTGTACCTGTAATTTTCCCTCCCTGTATTCAGTTGTTTAGATATAGATGCATAAAAAAGGCTATGTGTAGAAGACTGTCACATGTTCAAAATGGAGTATCGACCAGTTATTAAGTTCTTCACAAAAGAAGCACTTACTCCAAATGAAATTAAACAGTGATTGGACGGTGTATATAGGAAAGCATCCCCCTCAAAAGAAAGAATGGACCATTTTTTTTCGAATGAGTCGAGAAAGCATTGAAGACGAACAGGGCGCAAGTCGGCCCTTGGAGGTGCTTACTCCTGAACACATCGCTCTTGTGGAAGGAGAAATTATGGAAGACCGTCGGCTCAAAGTTATAGAAATAGCAGCAAGGTTGGGCCTTTCTAAAACAACGGTCCTTCGAATTATTCATGAACATTTAAACATGAATAAGGTTAATGCAAGATGGGTGCCTAGACTTCTTTCCTCAGTCTAAAATCAGGAAAGAGTCATCTGTTGTCAGGCATTTTTGGAGCTCTGCCGTGGAAACGAGAGAGAAGTTCTGAAAACCATTTTTACAGGAGATGAAACTATGATCCTCTACTATGATTCCTTGTCCAAAAGAGATCGAATCAATGGAGTGGCGTAAACCTGGCGATGCACCGCCTCTAAAGGCCAAGGTCACTCAATCAACCAAGAAGATCATGGCCACAATCTTTTGGGACTATGAAGGAATATTCTTCATTGACTTCAAGAGAGGAACACTACAGAAAATGGGGCATACTATGCTGGCCTACTGCACAGAATACATGCTTCCATCAAAGAGAAAAGGCGAAGAAAGCTGAGTGGTGGTGTGCGCTTTCTTCACGACAACGCCCCTGCGCACACAGCTTTTGTTGCAAAGAAATCTGTAAAGAAATGTGGCTTCAAGGAGATCGATCATCCACTCTACAGCCCGGATGTAGCTCCCAGCGACTATTTCCTCTTCTCAAAACTCAAGAACGAACTTCGGGAAAGGAAATTTAAGCATGACGAAGAAGTAATGGATGTTGTTTTTGCCCATTTTGCAGACAAAACTTCTGGCTGTTTTCGGGGAGAGGATTGAAACGTTAATTCAAAGATCTGAGAAGTGTATTGCAATAAAAGGTAATTATATTGAAAATTGAAATATAGTTTTAGTCTTTATCATACCTAGAAAACCTTTAGACCGGAAACTTATAAATCTACCTTTGTATATCAATTGCAAAACAGAATGAATTTGAGTTTGCTTTGTTACCAGCTTCAAGAAACAAACATTAATAATAAAATGCAATGAGCAAATAAAAGATTTCCTGTTAGTATCAATAAAGGTTGTTTTTCACCAATATTAATCCATCATCAAATACCTGCAGTGTCAACATTAAACATTTCTGCACCTAGGCCAATACGATCTGCGCTGCCCGCTCAGGCAATGAGTTCAGCTGACGTATGTTGTCATAGCAACGAGTTTATTCCTTTTGTGTTTTTTACCTACGTTATTCCGTTGCAGCATCAACAGATTGAAAACACCACCTTCATGCAAATTGGAGTACCTACACACATAGGGTAACTCCAGAAAACAATACGACGGAGCTGAGAAAGAAAATAAGAAAATAAGTGTTAAGATATATGTTTTTTTTTTTTCCAAACATAGTCGCCTTGGAAATCAATATATTTAACCGAGGGACTTGCCATGCTTTTATTACTCTCAGTAAAGTAAGATTTGTCCAACTGTGAAAAACAAGAATCTATCTCAACCTCATCATTTGATGTGAATCTTCGTCCAACCACCAATTTCTTCAGGTTTGGGAACAAACAGTAATTGCTAGAAGTCAAATCCGGCGAATATGGCGGATGTGGAAGCACTTGGAAGCGAAGATCATGCAGTTTTGCAGCAACAATGTCAGACGTATGTGAAAGAGCATTATCGTGATGAAAGAGAACTTTCTTTTTCGCAAGTGTGAACGTTTAGCCTGAACAGCACCTTTCAGTAAGCCCAATAGTGAAGCGTAATACTCCCCGATGATGGTTTCGCCCTTCTGGAGGCAATCTAAGAGCACCACACCACGAGAATCCCAGAAAACCGTAGCCATGACTTCTCTCGTAGATGTAACTTTTTTTTTATTTATTTGATGCACTTTCACCGTTGCCCCCCCCCCCCTGTTTGGACTGCTCTTTGTCTCTGCCTGTAGTGATGAATCCATGATTTATCTACTGTTATGAAACGTCGGAGAAACTCCTAGAATTGCGTTTAAACAATTCTAAACACTCTTGCGAAATGTTCATTTGAATGCTTTTTTGGTCCATTGTTAACAAACAGTAATTCTGTAAAATGTAGGTCAATATTGGCTGCGTAGCTAAAAATAATCCTCTTATGATTTGAATTTCTGAACAAAACAACCTTCGTGATGATATGGCCTTGCAGAGTTTTCAGGATATCTCTGTTGCATTTTCCAGTTACAGTTGTATGTGTAACATTCTGGTAAACCATTCTTTGACTATCGAAAAATGATGTCCATTACTTTCCCAGCAGAAGCAGCCCACCTTTGCTTTTTTCTGATATGGGTGACGAAGAAGATTTTTACTCAGAGCTCTCGGTATCGAAATGATGTAACCAAGTTGCATTAGCAGTGATTACCTTTGAAATAAAATCTGCATCTTTCTGGATATCTTCCTCGACTGTAGGCAAACTTGCACGCAACGTCTTTTTGTTCGGGAATCACAAGTTTTGGGACCCACCGTTTTTTTTTTTTTTTTTGAGTGGTGTTTAACGCCCGTTTTTACTACTGAGGCACCACAGGCGGTGGACCCACCGTGCACAAACACATCTCATATGCAACTTTTCAGTTACCTATGTATAGGTGACAGCCAGTGACATTGAAAGTGATCTTACTATTATTCGACGATCCTCTCTCACAATGACAGTAGCTGTGTTATTGTTTTCTTCTGTTAGAGCACAAACTGGGGCACCAGGCCCACATACCTTTGAAATTGATTATCTCCCCTCTTTTTATCCAGCTGTGCTATAGAGAAGAACAAACGTTTCATAGATCTCCTGTAACATTGCATAGGCCTCAGCTAAAGATTTTTGAGACGAAAGCAGAATTGCTGAACAATATTTGTTCGTCGCCTGTCACCTCCATTTTGTTGTAGGAGAAAGGAACATGTTTCAACTTGCACACTGTTCATAGGTGGCAACCGAAAGAGATAACAATGAAATGTGTAAATTGTGCATTAAGGTAACAAAATATCGTAAAGTGAAGTTTTAGCATGGGAAATAACGCTTGGAAAAAGGTATAACCATTATAATCATCGTTCAGCTTCGTAATAAATTATTAGTCGCTGCAAGAAGTTGAGGCTACAAGAGTTCCTTCCTTGTTACTTGGACATAACATATTTTGTGTAATAGCGCCCATTGCCCTAACAAGTAGCTAAGACGCTAATAACACCTTCACTTGTTTTAATTTCATTCTCCAACCGGTTTCAAGGCATAACATGGAATGACAAAGCAAAAGTGTTTTGCTCGCTACCCAATATCGACTTGCACGCAACAAAGTAATAAAAATAAAAGGTTTTCAAAGTAGTTCATTGGCCATTTTTCATTTCGCACAAGAAGTTTTATTAGTGCCAATGGATTTCCCAATGAGTATCACTGCATATAAAAACCTCCTAAAAAGCCGTTTATATAATGTTCACGAATTTTTATTTTGAAATTCTTTCCTCAATACGTTTATTTCGCGTAATTTGGAAGGCCTTTAATTTTAGTCATCGTTTTTCATGTACTTTTTATTCCTTTTACTTATTGTCTCTTTCGCGTTTTCTTTCGGTTTTCGAAGAAATTTAGCTATTGCGGGTGTATTCATGAAAAGATTGTTGAAAATTTCTTCAAATTTCCATCGATCCTACTTGCTGAGCATCAAAAATGACAATGAATATATATATTTGTTTGTGTTAACGTTCTAACGGTCGCAATTTTTGTTTCTTCTCAACGAAACTCGGCATATAATGATCAGTTAACAAACGATTTATCCAGTTCGTTAACCAGCAAAATTGAATTATTGGGGGACGGAAATTTACCTAAAGCGAAAATTTAAAAATCGATCTAACGACCGCAGTTTTTGTTTTTCTCAACGAAACTCGGTATATACCATTGAAAAGAGATAATAAACATAGTTTCTGAAAATCAGAGAATTCAGACCATTGTGAGTGGGGGTTTTCATGAAATCGTAAAATTAAAAATTGTTCTAGCCGTACCAATATTGTTATTTTTTTTTCATAGAAACTCGATATATACCATTTAAATACAACAAGAAAAATAATTTTTGAAAATAAGGGAAATCGGAATATTAAATACCTGAAAGCCGACATATGAAGATTCCGGTTTAATCTAAGGCGAAAATTTAATAATCGCTCTAGCTGCTCTAGCTAATTTTCAGGGACTGTTTTTTTTTTAATGTTATTAACCGAATTTTGTTGTAAAGAGCAAATATTGGTGCTGTTAGTCGATTTTTAGATTGTGGGTTTCAGGTAAACCCCCACTCCTAATGATCGGATTTCCCTGATTTTGAGGGTATATTTTTCTTATTTGATTTAAATATTATTTGTCCAGTTTCATTATGAAAAAACAAATATGGTGCTGCTAGAGCGATTTTTAAATTTTGACTTTCAGGTAAACCCCAATCCTAATGGCCCGATTTCCCTGCTTTTCAGAAAATATTGTTCTTGTTTTATTTAAATGATACTCACGGAGTTTCGTTGAAAAAAAACATTAATGCCGCTAACGATTTTTAAATTTTGGGTTTCAAGTAAACCCTTTCCTAATAGTCTGATTTCACTGATTTTACGAAAAAAAATTTCCCCTCATATATATGGATTTCACGTTAAAAAAAATTAAAATTGCTGTCGATAGAGCGATTTTTAAATTTCGCTTTAACCCTACTCGTATTTTAGGTAAATCTCCACTTCTTATGTTCCGATTGTCCTTATTCACGAAATTACTTTTATCAATGTATTTTAAAGAAAATGGAAAAGTTTTGTTTTAGTTTAACTGCACCCCAATGGTCCAATATTTAAGGAAGTCGAAAAATTATTTGTTAATAGATGGTTATATGGCGAGCTTCGTTGAGAAAAAAAAAAAAACTTGTGACCGTTAGAATGGAAAAAAAAAAACGCGCGCGCACACACACACACTCGTCATTTTCTGGCGCAGTAGGTAGGATTGATAGAGACATTTTAGGAAAGTTTTCAAAAATCATTTCATGGATAATACAACCGCAATAGCTACATTCTTTCGGAATTCGCTTAAATATTAAGATATCTTATATTACTAAAATACTGTAACGCTACTCATAGCAAGAGTAGGAATTTTATACCCAATTCCTAAAATATTGTTTCAATTTTTGAGAATTTCTAGTCTTTCAACTCATTTTATAAGTATATTCTAGTTTCTTTTAGTTACCATGTCACAGCTCCCAAATGAACTACAATGCAACAGAGCTCTTGCAACACTAAACTGAAGATATTCGCCCCGCACTACTGAGTTTTGTCGGGAAGTTGGGTGAAAACGAACTGATACTGCTAGCGAACCGCATCCTGAGAGAACCCCACTGGTGTCTTATATACAGCTGTGTACTCAAAAAGGTAAAATCATCCAAGACATTGTAAAAACTAACGATTGGTGATTACTGTAACAAAATGAAGCGAACAACCATAAAGTAAAGAAAACATTAAATAAAAAGTAAATTATGCAAAGTGGAAAACATCGTTGCTCAGCCTGTTTCAAAACCTTAAGCAGAAAACAAATTCGCTACCAAGAAAATAAACGGTTAATATATAAGGATAGAAACATATCATATCTAGTACGAGGGTCACTGTGAGTTTTAAGATGAGGAAAAGCGAACGGTGACCCACTTAAATTGAATGTGACACGTGACAGTCCCATCCCTTACATGTAGAAACCCTCCCCACCCCCACATTCCAGAGTGTGAAGATAAACAATGCCTTCGTGCACAGGCAGCCTGTCGTTACGATGGAGCTGCAGAGAGAGAGCATTTTCACGCTAAATTCTTTATGATTTCAAGAGCGATTTAAATGAGTCCCAAAACTTTCAGTGCTTGGAACAGACTATCCGGGACCTTGCTCCATTTAAGGCAAGAGTATTCCTCTGGTTTGCAAAATTTAAAAGGGACCACCGAATTTCACTGCAAAATGAGCAGAGGAGTGGTCGTCCGGCAACGGCAGTGACTGAGGAAAGCTTTGTCGCGGTGAAAAACAATCGCGTAACATTAAGGACATCGAGGCAGTCCTCCAGATTGGGTCGCCAGCAGTGTCAAAAAACCTGTACGATCATCTTCGTGTCAGGAAGGTCTCCTCCCGTTTAATACCCCACATTTGACAGAGGCACAAAAGCACAGCCGTGTCGTATGATGTGAAGAAATGCTGCAAAGATCTGACGGAGCGAGCTCAAGGTGTGTTTCTGATTTCATCACGGGTGGTACCGCCACGGATGGTCGAGGTTGTTAAGGCGCGGACTCGTGAGAGGGGAGTGTCTGGGGTTCAAATCCCACCAGGACGTCCTCCGTGATTAAGGTATTTTTTCCTGGTTT
The DNA here is from genome assembly GCA_030762175.1 of Metallyticus violacea. Taxonomy (NCBI): domain Eukaryota; kingdom Metazoa; phylum Arthropoda; class Insecta; order Mantodea; family Metallyticidae; genus Metallyticus; species Metallyticus violacea. The sequence goes on from CM060845.1 coordinate 16,847,686, forward strand.
TGCTCAGTGCTCATAAATGGCAAATGCCGGGGAGGCACTCTAAACTTAAAAAATCCTTTCCCAATATATTCATCTCCTGTATCCACCGCCTGTGGTGCCTCAGTAGTAAAAAGGGTGTTAAACACGACTGAAAAAAAATCATGGGTGATGAAATATGGATTTACTAGTTCGACCCGGAGACTAAACGACAGTCGCCAGTTTGAATCTTCCCAGATGACGATCCACCAACGAAAGAGAAGAGGAGCCGAAGTGTTAGGAAGAAGATGAAGACCACAATTCCTCTGAAGAAGCAAAGGACGGTTACTGCTCCGCGGTATACCACAGTCTGGCTAGAAAGTTTTCGACACGTTCCGAGAATGCTGTCCAAGGACAGAACTGGACAATGCTAACACCAATTCCTGGAGCGCACAGAGGTCAGACTCAAGACTCATCCTCCCTACAGCTCTGACCTGGTCCCATGCGATTATTTTCTCTTCCCAGTGGCAAAAAATCGCATGCAAGGAAAGTGATTTTCCAACTCTGAAGAGGATATGGCTGCATATGAAAAGGAACTTTTCACCCTTGAAGAAAATGAGTGGTAGGGTGTTTTGATAAGTGGTTTTTGAGGATGAGAAAGTGTACAGAGTGTGGTGGAGAGTACTTTGAAAATATGCAACAGTCGGAGTGAGTCTACCCACTCCCAATTTGATCAGTCTCAAAACTTTCTTAGAGACCCGCCTATAATGTGCACACTTTAGAACTTTTGCTGTGTTCCTTCAATTTATTCCATCTGTAACATTTTCGTTACAGATCTGAAAATATTTTATATGGTTACCTTTATACTTAAAACTGTTAAAGGATCAAACCTAAATTAAGAACTGGAAGTGCGTACCAAGAGGAAGTGGCAGAAGAAGGCGAGAAGAGACTTTTTAACGTGAAACATTGAAAAGAAAATAATTTTAAGCTTAGTGGAGGAGAGAAAAACACTTGTTACTGTTAAGGATAATAATTTAATTGCTTCGAAAAGCAACAATGAAGACTTCAAAACAGCCGATTCTTTCCACTAAAACCGATTTTCAAAAACAAAAAGCCCCATCCGGGACCGAGAGTTCAAAAGAGAACGCCATATAAAGTCTTAACAGTTCCGAAACGCTCACTAATTGGTTACATGACGGCCTATGTTATAGCATCAAAGGGGTAGAGCCACCTGTTGGAACATCAAATGCTTGATACGATCATTTGATCCGATCTTCACGCGTTTTCTCTCTCAACTCTGACCTGAACATCCTTGAAAACAAAGGACTGATTTGTACGCGAACGGGAATGTCAAACAAATGACGGTGAACAGTGCCAGTCCTTTAGACAATTTTCTTAAGGGGACTATGAAAGGGCTATTCTTGTAATGTTAATTGTACCACCTGCAGTTCCCATATTGTTAAAGCTAATGAAATGAAACTTTTACAGCACACCAAATGCACACAACTGAAATTTGCTGATCTATTTTCACTACAGTACCATGACTCCGAAGCAGTTGTGTATAATTTTCAATAGTTTCCTGCTTTTTTTTTTTTGTTCTTTTTTTTTTTTTCCCTAGTGCTACCATAATAGATCTACGTCGTAACAATAGCATCATGAATAAGTGACAAAATTTCGAAGTGATAGCTTATACAGATGCTAAAAAAATGGGAAACTTAGGGCTGTTGTAAACGACAACCAACCACGGTTTGAGGTCTTCATCTTTGGCTGAAGAACAGGACATGTATGTTCTGGAGAACCGTACCCGTTTTACGCCTGAAGTGGAAGAATCATGAAGACTGACCTCAGCAGGTGTCTCATTTCGTTCAGCAAGTTGATAACCAGCGTCTTTTCTAGTGAAACCGTAATATTTACTTTCCATTGACGAGTTCTTCTTCTAACCCAGCAGGCAACTCACTTCTTAGATATGACATCCTCTGCAGATGTCTCCGTTTCTGCAACAAAACGTCTTAAAGTAGTCTTAGGAACTGAACACTCCCGAACCGCTTTTTTAAATCTCATTCTTTTGCCCTGAGGGCCTTAACAGCTTTGATCATTGCTTCTGGATCCCACTGTTTCCTTTTCTTAGGTTGCGGGGGATCAATTTACTTTCTAGGAATATCTGAAATATTTTTATCACTTGGTGTTTAAAAGAGCTGCTTGCAATATGACACCCCAAATATGAAGGGGTGCCATATTATCATCACCGCCATGTTATACAATAACAAACACATTTTCTACTAAATATGCAGGTTTTTGAGTTAATTATTAATAAAACTAGTTCATGTAGTACATTTCTGGGAACACAGGGTCCTCAGTAGTAAACAAACCATGACATCATACACAGTTCTTTACATATAAACACTAACTTCAATACTCCGTAAAACTGAAAATCGCACAATTTGTCTGCAATACTTGCACGAAGAGCTCATCAGCATGCTGGTGAGTAAATGGTCGTGATAAGAATAGTCTGAAGTAGTATTCACTACATGTCAACATAATACAAGGTTCAAAATCAGGGCTGCCATATTACCACCTTCTCCTGTATATAAAACACTATACCTGTATAAACGTAAAGTTTTAGTTTTGTTGCCGCTAAACGAAGTCTGAACAAATAAACATTTAGCAAGCTGGTAATGCTCGCCGGCTCGCGCATCCTTTCGAGTTGCTATGGGAACGGTGCGGCCAATCAATGAAACACATTTCTCCCCGCGCTAGATGCTGCCTGTTGTCCGACTCTCAGTTTCGGCTGTACTTGCTATTATAGAGCACAAAGTGTCTACTGCGCTGGTCGCAAGTGCTGCCAAATTCGTTCTGTACCAAAGAGTACAGGTGTAAGGATCACGGCAAAGCAATACACTGTTACTAATAAATATGTCAGCAGTCAAAAATAATTTAAATCTGAGTTTAAAACGGAAAGCTATGAAACTACCGGACTATATTTGCTGCACTTGGCTTGCGATCCAACACGCAATGTTGGTGTTGAAATTGTGTCGCGTTGCCGGCCTTTCAATTTGTATGTATAGAGGGCATCAATGAATAAGACTACGTGACGCACACGTATGTACCTTGTTGCCAAGTACTGATCTGCCCTCAATACTATGACTCTTTGTTTAAAACTATTTTATTTCAAGATTTATTTACTTTTTTCAAATACGAAATTCGAAAGTCTTAGAATTATAAAAAGAATTAAACACATAATAGGAATTATTAAAAAAGTGAGGAAATTTTTGAGAAATGGGTTGGAAAAAGAAACTAATGAAGCATTTCTTCATTTATTTATTTCCAAGTGTAAAAATTAAACCAGATGAGCATAAATAGAAGTCAGGGGAATTATACTCATCAGAAAAAACTCTGTAAGCACAAAACAAACTGCATAATTGAAGGTGGAACAACAGCGTTACAAATTCTTACTAAACAAGAGTGGTCAAGAACCGTTGGGAACATTGCAGGCAATTCGCCGTTGTATGTTATCTTATGGTAAAACAACGCCATGAGAAAGTTTTCTGGTATATGTTTTTATAATACAATGCCATTACTCCAATGTGAGGTGTTGAGCCCTTGAGAAAGGAAGCAGGATAGAGTAGGTTGGGAAGAAAGAGGACATTTGAGCAACTGATGGGTTTTTTGTACTACGACCCACTCACAGAGGGATGGAGATACACTGAAGAAAGCGGGGTTCGTATTATTTCCTGCAAGACCCGTGACGGTCTCACCAACTGCGGGCCTCCAGCTTAACTTGCCAGATTCAAGCTCCAGATCACTTTTCCAACTCTTAGCGTGACAATTTTGACCTGCAACGGATAATGAAATGAGATTGTGGAAAATTCCTGTAAGAGATATCCATCCCAGCTTCGCCAGGTAAAACCACGAAAAAACCAATAGCCGGGATTTCCGAATGCAAGTCCTAAGCGTTAACGAGCGAGTCATCCTATTCGGTTGCACGTTCGGAACCGAACCACGAATCCCTGGCTGTAGAAAAAAGTTCGGGCTACGGCCAAACTTCAGCCTAATTTTTGGCTACAGAAAAAAAATCGAATGGTCGAATTTGAATCTAATCTTCGGCTATAAAATTCAAGGTTGACTAGGACTCGATCTTCGGATATAAAAAAAAAAAATCCGTGTTATGATCAGCACTGAATCAAACCTTTGGTTACAAAAAATTCCAGGTTATGGTCGGGACACGATCTTCGACTATAGAAAAAGTTCAGGACATGACCGAGATTGAATCAAGTCTCTGTGTACAAACATTTTTAGTTATGGTCAGGATCGAATCAAATCTTTGGCTACAAAAAATTCCAGATCACAGCGGGGACTAGAACTTCGGGTACAAGAAAATTTTCAGGGCAGGGACAAAATCTTCGACTACGGGAAAAAATTCAAGTTATGGCAAGGACTGGATCAAATCTTCCACTACACGAAAAATTCCATTTTATGGCAGGGACTTGTACCTATTGTTTGGCTATTGAAAAATTTCTCAGATTTGGCCGGCACTTGAATCAATTCTTTGACTACAGAAAAAAAATTCAGGTTATTGCCGGGTCAAAACAAGTTTTTCTTTGTCTAATGGAAAAACTGCACAGCTGCACGGATCTTCGGTTTCACAGCAGGGTAGATCGGCTTAAATTGGCTCTGTTCATATTCAGAAAAATTACATCAACACCGATGCAACTAAATTTCCCTAGCACGCTGCCAAAAATTGTTTAGTCAAGGTTGTACAAATTATGGAGAACGCTGCTACTGATGTGGTAAAAATACTGGGAACATTTTAAGTTATCAAATATGCAATTAAAATGTGCAAAGATTGATCTACGTGAACGAAAATTACTAAAAGTAATCAGCGAAATGTAAATAATTATTTGCAATGTTTTCGAATAGTTAAATGAACATAAACTGAGAAAATGTATAACTGCAAACCAAAAGCGACTTAGGTGTTATGGTTAATAAACACCAATTGCCTGTAATGAGCATAAGTTGCCGTTAAGTTATCCGCTTGAAAATTGATTCTCAAACAATTATGCCGCAGCAAGAGTATTCGGAAAATCTGTGCAAACTCAAAAAGTGGTAACACTCATTTTTGCAAAGTAACCTTATGTACATGGTTACAAACATTTGGGTTTGAGACTCATTTTCTGCTTAAATTTGTAAACAAGCGTTCAAAATGAAGAAACATGAATTTTTGGTAATTAATAAAACATTACTTTGTTGAAAGGGCCAACGACCATAGAAACTAAAGCAAAGCTGATAAACATTACGGCGAATTTGCACCTTCGCTCAGAATTGTGTATAGATTGCTTGGCGAGTTTAGGTATGGCCGAATTCGCACAAGCGATGCGTTTTGCTAACGATCGACTAGAAAAGAGAAGGGTTTTAATTTGCAGCTATTTAAACGGAATCCAAGTAAATTTCGGAGACGGTACGTGAAGACGGAGAAACCACTCTGAAGAAAGCCTAAACAATCCCCTCAAAAAGGAAAGCTGATGACAAAGGACAAAATCATAACCGGTAAATATTATGCTATGCTACTGGAGCAAACCGCCACGGGTGGCCGAGGTCGTTAAGGCACGGACTCGTGAGCGGGAGGTCTGGGTTCGAATACCGCCAGGACCGTCCTCCCTGACTGAGGTTTTTTTTTTTATGCAGGTTTCCCTCAGTCCTCATAAATGGCAAATGCCGGGGAGGTACCCTAAACTTAGGTCTGGAACGATTCCTTCCTTAAAAAAATGAATCCTTTCGCAATATATCATTTCATCTCATGTATCATCAGTGTCCACCGCCTGTGGTGCCTTAGTAGTAAAAACGGGCGTTAAACACTATTCATTCATTCTATTGGAGCATTAAACGACCCGATTAAAAAATAATCGTCTTTATTCGGCGAAGAAAAAAATTTTGTGCTCCCTTACGTGTTAGTGCATGCGATTGCAACCTCAAAATAATTGGACTTAAGGTATGAAATACTTCCTCATCCCCCAACTCTCCGGATTTAGATCCCTGTTTTCCAACATGAAGAAATGGATAGGAGAACTTATCATTAAATGAATGGATTGTCGCTGAATCAAATACATACTTTGCAGAGCAGAAAAAATAGTTTCTGGTAGAATAAAAAGAGTAGAAAATCACTGGAATAGTGTATAAATTCGAGAGAAGCTTGTATTGAGAAATAAACTTTTTTATTCCTCGAAAAAGTCATGTGTTCTTTATTTTTCTACTGATTTATCAAACAGCCCTCGCCTTTCTTTTAATGCAAACGCATTCTATACCTGCTTTCCAGCTATACGAGACAAAGGAACATCGCTTCTAAAACTACAGAGTAAACGCTGTGCTCGCTGTTTTAATAAAAATCTCGGCACACAAAGTCTGCGCCGTCGATTACGGTCTACAGCGCGCAATACAATATTAAAGAGCGTCCTGGGGAACCTCATTTGTGTATTTTGTAAATAGAAATGAGCTCCAGTGGAAAACGGGCGCTTAAACGCTAATGAGATTACAGTTTTGATCTCCGGAAGGAGGAACAAGCGTTTAACGCTCCACGCTTTCTGTATTTATCAATGTAGGCTTTCGTTCTGGAACAACAGGTATAGGTGATCATGTTGTGAACTTTAATACAAAGAAATATTTCTTGTATAACGTAATACGTAAAAACAGTGTTTATAATTTTCTAAACCATAACTTCTACAATAAAAATGACTAAATTTTATTTATGGCTGTGTATGGTTGTGACAGTACTTTAAAAATTAAAAAAAAATCATAAATAATATCACAAGAGGGCCTGAGTTTGCCGATAAATCACGAACGTAATAAATGAATTTATCCGAAAAGCTTAGATCCTAGGGCTGTTTCGCGAACAAAATAAGGAATTTATATATAATCCCCATAAACTTGGCTTACAAAATTGTAACAATTGTATTATGGATACTTTAGCCTTTCAAGTCATCTAGCAACAGAAGAATGTCGATTGTCAGTAATGCCAATAGAGAAGAGCAAATACGTGTTTAGGTGTATTTCATGAATAAAAGTGATATATATTTGAAATTCGCGCACAGAATGTTAACACTTGTATAAAATGTTATACACACTTATGAAACCTATTCAGAAACAGTGAGACGAAAGTTAACTATTAAAATCGCTACCGTTCGATTTACTAACACCAATTGAAAAAAATAAAAAGATATAACATTTTACCATTCTGAATAACGTGTTTATTAAAATTTATGACTGCTTAGGCAGATATTGTTACATAGTTAACAAAATGATTTCAGATTATTTGGCTGAACATGCAATAAAGTTTTAGTGAACACATATTTAGCTGAATATAATTAATGAAAATACTGAAAAGTGGTCAGAAATGCGTGTTTAGGAATTATATAGTGAAGGTATAGAGTTGGGTACACTGACCACAAGACAAATGCACTTTGTGTGATAAAATGGATTTGAAAAAAAAACCTTAGGATAATTTCACTTCGATATCAGGCTGTGATTGGTCAAAATTCAAAACTTTGTTCCATTTCATTGGTGGATTTTATGATGACGTCACATAAGGGAAATAGTCGCTTTAATTTTATATACTTTTTACTTACATTCACTAGTGTCACAATTATCAAACTTTCAGTTTTCAGTTTTTCTCTTTACATGGCGAGTTTCGTCAGATGGTCTTATCATTTTGCAACGCACCTTAATTCCTATAGCTGGTGGCGAGACACTCTCCAAAATATGTCTAGAGCACATGATGATATCAACATCTTCGATTGTAATCACAGTTCCAGGGAGGGGAAGGGGGGGGGGAGACAAAGCTTGTCCCGTATTATGCCAGTTACTCTTTCATTAATGGAGTAAATGAAAGAGAATGGAAATTAAACTCACTAAATACAACTACTAACAAAACAACTTTCAACAAATATGTAGATTTGATACTAATGAAAATTGATTATATTACAAATCGCTAACTTTTGCAACTCAGTTTATTTGAATAAATTTGAAACTGAGTTACATTTGTCAATCTCCACCCTAGAATGCTTATAACTCATTTTGCCTTTTGAGAATTGCGGTCCTCTCGGCGAGGACAGCAGTGGTAACCCACCTTGCAAATATATTGTTCCCCAAAATTAACTTTTCATGTCACAGGATGCAATTAGTTGCGTATTAATATTCACTACAACATAACACGCAATGAAAGGAAAGTTCCGGACGAAAAGCGGTTTGCAACCAGCTCAGTCCCTTCAAGTGCACGCGATTATAATTACAGCAGAACAAGTACATCAGACAGTACATCGCCATAGTAACCAGTCGAGGTCGTCTGCCTCCTGGCTCGCATCTCTCTTCAACTGTTTCGTGCTCACTCAACGTAGACCATTTGCAAACAAGAGACTGATTTAAGCTCAGAGTTTGTCACGAATTAACGCTGATATCACCATCATTATCCACAGATAAGTCACGCATTAACATAGAAATATGAAAAATATTCTTAGAGGTTTTAATTTTGTATGTAATGAAAACACATTATCTTCTTTTCAATATCCCATTACGTAAAACCTTTCGTGCAGTGTTGTCGATTATGGTACATACTTGCTGCTATTTGTTACTAGACAACAGAAGCTTTGTTTATACACTTAGAGGGTTAAAAAGAAACACCTACAAATTTTGTATATTTTCAGTTTTAAGCATTATATGGAATAATTCCATTCATTTTTGAACATTAATTACTTTTTATTCAAAACTTTTGCAACCACTTTTATGTATTCGGACATAATTATATGAGCATGAACTTGAAAGCAAGTTAATCACATTTCATAATCTCGTTTTTATCTGCAGGGTAACACAAGGTAACATAACGCCACACCTTTCAACACTCACTGACACACTCAGAAGCGGATGTTTCCTCCTCTGGTTTGTACCACAGCTTGCAAACTTACGGGCATGCTGCGGATCAAGGTCCTTAGCTTTACTTGTGGAATGGCTTCCATTGCTCACGCAAAGCCTCCCGAAGCTAATTGAGGCTCTCAGGAACACGTTGAAAAACGTTTTTTTCCCATTATATCCTAAACATGCCCAATGGGGTTGAAGTCAAGGCTTCATTGAAGGCCGTTTACTCTGGATGAACGTGGTCGAAGAAGCACTGAAGATGAAGTGCGCTCTTGCCGTCCAGTTGTAGTCCTCACAAAGGACATCATTGAAAAAATCCATGTTAGCGTAATGCAAGACCACCGAGTGAAAGTGCACGAGATGGAGGAGAATAATAATAATAATAATAATAATAATAATAACAATAATAATAATAATAATAATAACCTGAAATACACCATCCCGATACCTTATTTCCTACACCGGGACCGTAAAGGCTAGTGAGCGGGAGGTCTGGGGTTCGAATCCCGCCAGGACCGTCCTCCCTGACTGAGGTTTTTTCCAGGTTTTCCTCAGTCCTCATAAATGTTAAATGCCGGGGAGGTACCCTAAACTTGGGCCTGGAACGATTTCTTCCTTAAAAATCCTTTCCCAATATATTTCATCTCATGTATCATCAGTGTCCATCGCCTGAGGTGCCTCTGTAGCAAAAACGGGCGTTAAACACTATTCATTAATTCAACACTGGGACGTATTTTGCAATTCTTACACTTTATTTCTAAATTACCAAATTACATTCTTAAATTATTATTTTCCCGATGATATACGAGACGTGGTGTTTTCTTAGCCGGGGAAACTTTTTCTCCTCCTTAGCTCTTAGCAGAGGCACCCGTTCATCTTGGGCTTACGTCCTGTCCTAAGTCTTAGGTTACAATTAGAAATTTACAAAAATAATAAAAATAACAAAATTACATTCCCTTCAATTACTTCCTAATTGCTGGAAACCAGCCACTACTACTATTTTCACTTAATCTTTAATTGTAAATTAATAAACTACTATTCACCGGTATCCGGTAGAAACTGTACTGCTGACCAGTACATTTCTTACGTACTTTGACTTTACTACTTATATCTATTGCTGTAAACTATACATTATATATTCATTGATCTTTATTTTCCATATTATATCATATCATCTTAATAAATATATTCGTGTAAGTTTTCACATTTATATCTTATATTAGCAAATTTTTTCAACACTAATTATATTCTTTGTTTGCAAATCTGACATTTATCAATGCAACATATACCCTACCGATTCATTATGTTGACATCGTTAACAATAGTAATAATATAATGTAGTAGTAGTAGTAGTAGTAGTAGTAGTAGTAGTAGTAGTAGTAGTAGTAGTAGTAGTAGTAGTAGTAGTAATTATAATAATTATTATAACAATTTTTATTATATTTTACTTTACTTCTTCTTTATGTTCCTCTTCTTTTTCGTCTTCACTCTTTCGCCATGGCATTTTCCACAGTCACTTTACCCTCCTCTCATTCTGTATACACAATGCTGTTTTATATCCTATAAAAAGTTCCCTTTCGCCACTCTGAGACTGTAGGCATCTTAACTGAACTAATGCACAATATCCTGCAGAAAAAATTATGAGATGTGTGCACGTTGGGGACCGCGATTGCTGACTGTTGACCAAAAAACACAAGCGAAAGAACATTTCAACACAATCTGCAGCTGTTTAATGGCAATGCGCAGGATTTCTTGCCCTGATTCGTGACTGTAGATGAAACTTGGGTCCTACATTACATTGCAGATATAAAATAACAATAAAAAAATGTGAGAATGAGCCAGAGAAGGCGAGGAACCTTTTGTCGGCTGTAAAAGTGATGGGCAGTGTATTTTTTTTTTGGGGGGGGGGTCCAGATTACTTGAAAAAAGGCAAAAAGGCAAAAAGGCAAAGCTTCATTATTGGATCGTTTGAGACACGTATTGAATGAAAAACGACTTACATTGACACACACAAAAGAATGACAATGCTCCAGCTCACACAGCAGAACTGGGTTTTCAATTGATTCCTCTTTAACCATGTTGTTTTTTCCTACTCCCGAACATGAAAACTTGTCTTGATGGGATGAATTTTTTATCTAATGAGGAAGTCATCGGCGCCTCAATGAATGTTTTCTAGAGTTTGACGAATTCTCTCTTGAAAAAATTGGAAACTTCTGGACAAAGTGTATAGACACACATGAAGACTATGTTGAGAAACATAATTTGTTACGAAAAAAATAATTTTTACCAAACTTTCCAAAGGACTCTGGTAAATTTTAGTTCACTCGGAAGTTCTTTTAAAATTTCTTTCGACACCATTTTCACTATTTTTTGCTTTTGATGAAAATGTGTTTGCTGAACAATATAAACAAATCTGTATACATATAAATGATTAATTGGATTAATAAATAAATAACCGGACACAATTGGGGAACTCGAATTTTCTGCTATCTCTTGACAACTGAAACTGATGCTCCTGTATGAGATTTTCGTCTCAAAGTGCAATATTACGCTTGAATATGGCAAATACATAATAAAGTATAATTCTGAAAAAGAACACAAGACCCATTTAGCAGAAATGACAATAAACCGTTCTATATATAAAAAATACAATTTAATTACTAAGGAATGAGCTAACCTAATACAAGGCATGGCAACATGAGGCAAAAAACTGTCCCTCCCTCCTGCGTATACGTCACTGTAACTTTTTACTACTACTTTCTAAGAGTTGCACATTCTTTCGTGAAGTTACAAGTTCATACTTTACAAGGAGTTGTGTTAATACACTTGTAATATATTAGGTCACCCTTTAGTGCAATAGTGCCAGTTAAACTTTTTTTTTAATTTATTTATTGTCGATTGGACTGCATTTCTCTTCTCTCGCGATGTTTGTAGATTGTATAGTGAATACTATAGGTGTAAGTCTGCAGGGATGAATTGCATTAATAATGGGATATATGAGCTCGGAGTTCTTGACGCCTTAAGGTAACCAGAAAGTGTAAATTTAACAAATAATGCAGCAGTATACATTTTGCACTGTATCTCAGAAAGTTTTAAAGCTATCAATATGAAAAATATATGAGACATTAAGAACATATACATAAAGATGTTTTGTAACTTTTAATTCTCTAATGCAAATAAAATGTTTTTGAAAGAAAAATAAATTTTATTTCACCGATAACTTAAATTTTGACATAAATTTGCATTTTTCTCAGGATTGACTGGACCAATCTTGTTGAAAATTTGCAGTATTTAAATAGTTGATAATAATGATAGTTGATAAAAATCAATACCAATAAGAATTGTTTTTTAATTTTGAAAATTAATTTCTTTTCAAGCAATTAGCATAGATATATTATTCTAGTTCCCAGGATAGCATGTTCTCTACAGTTTAAGAAAACAAAAGGTAATTCTAATTCCAATAATAGTTTATAAGAAAAATGCATGGTTATGTCAAAAAAAAAATTTAACAATATTTTATTTTGATTTAAACTATAACAAAAAATTTTATGTGCATTTGAGAACTAAAATTTACAGAAAATCTTTAGTTACGTTTTCTTAATATTCCTCAAAAATTCATATTAAAACTTTCTGAGATATAGTGTAAAATGTTTTTGTTTCTTATTTGCTAAATTTACACTTTCTGGTTACCTTAAAGTTATCTGTCGTTCACCTTCTCAGGGTACGGAAAAACATAGAAAAACTCTTACCAAGACATCTTAACCTAACCGGGATTCGAACCAAGCATCTCCAGGTTAGTAGACGCATTTCCTGTAATAGATGAAATCCACTGCAAACATTCTTTACAACTGCGTTAGAAAAAACAATTAGAAGCGCTAAACTACAACAGCAGAAAACAATAAAATTAATTTAAAAAGGAGAAAAGGGCAGGATAGTACGATAAAGCTAAAATAAACCTTGTAGCAGTTCACGAATATGAGTACCATACCCTTAAGTCTTTTCTGTCGGCCTCCGCTAGAAATCCGGGCTCTAATTATTACGTATGTAATGTTGGCCAATTGAACTGCACTTGAATAACGGACTAAGTCCCACTGCTGTTTGTATTAGACATAACGTCAGGACCGCAAGCAAGCACATTTATATAATCTTGTGTGATTATAAAATTATATTAATGTTTAACTTAGCTATTTGTGCATTAGAAATGGGACTTTTAAAAGTTGAGAAGGCGTTTAGAACCATTTTATGCATTCAACCCTCGTTTTAATAACATTATTTGTATCAGGGCTCTTTCAAGTATGGTCTAATGTAATATTACAGGTGTATTGGACAAGTCCTTGTAAAGTATGAAATTGTGTAGCACTTGTGAAGCATTAACAGAACATTTCCCCCAAACATGGTCATTGGGGTTGAGGTGAGGGTTTCATTGAAGACCCTTTATTCTGGATGAATGAGTATAAACGTGGGCGAAGAAGCACTGAAGATGAAACGCGCTACGGCCGCCCAGAAAACAGAAGGAAACTGCAATGTCAATACACCACGGCCCAGTATAGCTCTGCTTGAGACCGGCAGTAATCTGATTGATGTCCTGTTGCCTGGAATTCCGGTGGGGAGCATCCCAGATACCGCGCGTCGGAGGAAATGAAGATTGTGTATATTAAATTGCATTAAAATTGTAAATCAATTAATTCTAAATGTAGTAATAGCTACTGGGTACTAGTTATAGTATTAGTACTGTAGATTTTAAACTCTGTAGAATTTAAATTGTATTGGATAAGTGTAAAAGTAATAAATAAAAATTAATCTGGAATATTATATCCTGATATAGAATCAAGATCAGGATTTAAGCACTGCAGAATAAAATTAAATGAAAAAATTAGTGGAAGTATCAGACGTCCCTTAAAATACGGGATGTACCGTATTTATAGAACAAAAATTGTTTCATGTTTGGAAATGTAAAGGGCCATCAAAAGAAGAAATACAAAACTGAAAATTTATAATATTTCCAACAGCGTTACAATCTGGTTCGAATCTTAAATTAGTGAGCGTCAGCAATAGCTGATGGCGGCGCCTCATTAAGTCAGGAGCTCCCCAGGGTTCAGTACTCAGGCCACTACTTTTTATGTTTACATCAATGACATTGCTAAAGAGATAAAACACTCCAACTACCCTGCGACCTATAACTCTACTTTCTTACCGCTCCTCGTCCTATGCATGACGCCTGGACTGTAGTAAGTGAAGATTTAACACATATCTCCCTTTGAGCAAAAACTTTTGAATCCATTTAAATCACAAGCTATAGTCTCGGGACATATGTGTACTACGTAAGATATGCCGCCCATCATGATAAACAATAATGTCGTTAATTATACCAGTGCCGCAAAAACACCTAGGTGTTTATACAGACTCCGATCTAGAATGGCACGTAAGGTATCCCACACATGCAATAAAATATTTTCTTTGATTCACACATTAAAACATGTAGCAAAAGATCTACCTCTCAATCTCATTCAAGTGTTTGTTATGCCTCACTTTGATTATTGAGGTGTCTTGTATTCTAATCTGGATACTGAACAGATCTACAGATTACAACGTTCATAATGCTTGTGTTCGTTTTGTCTTCAACACTCATGTGAACACCCCTAAGAAATCTTCTGCAACGGCTACCTCTGAAGGAACGTGGGCCTTTCCATTCCCACACGCTCCTGTTCAAAATACTCCATAGCTCCACCCCTCAGTACATCGCCTCTCGCCTCGTATTCCTATCTCTATTTATCGTCATTCAGCGTGTCAGTTTCCAGAATTTGGAACTCCCTTCCTCCTGAAGTCAGAGATTGTCGGTCAAAAGCAATTTAAATGTAGACTAAATGTCATCTGAACTCTAAGAATTTTCTCCCGGTGCCTATGATTGTAGCCGTAACGTTTACATGCAAAGCGCCCAGTGCACTGTGCCAGTCGCTATATGCAGGTTGTGAATTCGGCGTTTCGAGCGTCCCCGAAGTTTTCCGATCGACGCGTAGAATCTGGGGGGTTGTCAAAGGGTGTACAGTAGTTAATTTCGCTTTTACCTCTGGTTAAACGGAGTGTTGTTACTACTCTAGATTCCTAGGCTCACTGTTGTTACGGTCATATGATCTATGAATTAGCCGAAGGTGTAGAGAGTTTTAATGCTCGCCGGACAATGATACTCCAGGGATACACCAGCGCATCAGAGAGTCCATGCGACGGCGGGTTGATGGATTTGTACACTTCATATGATTTTCTGTTTCCTACAGTTCTGTTTTTTGATTATTCTGCTATGTGGTTTAGGCGCGGCATAGGTGCTCTAACAGGGAAATAAAGCAATTTCGGACCCATGTTTATATACCATTTTTATTCTGTATGTGTGAGTACCCCGATAAAAATAGCTGGAACAATCCTCACATAAGTGAGCGAATATACATACCTAGAACAACAAATTTCCTTCCGTGATACAATGGAAAAAGAAGTACAAAGAAGTATCTCATTAACCTGGAGAGTATTTTTGGGTACTAATTTATATTGTTAGACCAAACACTAACTAAGAAACTCAGATTTCAGACGCTGTGTATTACTACATGCGTGCCAACGTGGTCAATAACAGAAAAACAAAAGAACAAAATTCAAATACACCAAAGAAAAATGCAGCGCAAGATCCTGGGAATAGCTTTGAAGGACAAAATACTTACAATAGTAACAAACCAGCTATCTCAGACAGCAGACATCGCACAAATAGCTACCAGAAGCAAATGGCAATGGGGCCGTCACGTCGCAAGAATGCAGGACAATAGGTGGCCCTACAAGATCTCCATGTGGGACTCCCGGATAGGATAAAGGACACAAGGCAGGCCCAGAAGAAGATAGACAGACCTCTTCAAGGAACATGCAGGTCCAGACTGGTCAAGAGTAGCAAGAGGAAGAGAAAAATGGAAAACCCTCGAGAAGCAACTAGTGCAGTAACCAAAGAACAAATCAGTCAGTGTCTTAAACAGCCTACGAACAACTAACGAGCAATAGCTCACCACGTTAGGAAAAAGCGAGTTTTCCCTACTTGTTAGGGGGCCTTTGCCTTTAAGGGACACAATAGGCTGTCTTTATATTTTATATGTGAGTAATGTTTCCCCAATGTACTGACAAAAGTTACATCCTATGTATGATAACGAATTCTTGCAGATGTGCTAAGGCAATTCGCAAGAAAATGTGGCAATCGTGTTCCAGATAGAGAAATTGTTCGCCATTTTGTTGAAAAGTTGCCAGAGACAGCATCTCTCAGTGACAAGAAGAAAGGTCGCAGAAGCCGGCGTGCTCTTTTTCCATTTGTATAAGAATAAGTTGATAGATTATCTACATAAAACTTGTGAACCTATAAGTGTGACGGGACAACCAATGAAACCTGTAATGTATTCCAATGACACGAGAATTCACTGCTTCGCTCGAGGGTGATCGTATGATCACAAGCGACTGAACAGGGATAATAATGCCCCGATGTGGTGGGAACAGGCCCCCAGAGCAAGTAATAAACACACATCCCGACAGAGCAATTAACTCTCACAACGATCGTGTTTTGTCCCAGGGCAAAACAAAGAGGCAATTAGTACGTTTTGATGTGTGAGAGAGACAAAGTAAAATCCAAAGATATTACGTCACATAGAGTCACCTTTAAAGTAGACACCGCATTCCTGGCATCTACCCATGTGCGAGGTCTCACAGTCGAGCCCAGCTGCATGACGAGTTCTCCTGTTGCCATAGTAACTAAACGTTCTTCTCTTACAACTGACACACAACTTAGCCTGCCCATACGTTTATCCTTATGAGCAAAGCTCAGAAGATCAGGCGTTTATTAAAAGTGAAATCAGAGGATAATAGCACTATTATTAATGAAAATAGGTATTTAAGACACTTAATACTTTCTTATATTTATAATT
Source organism: Metallyticus violacea (assembly GCA_030762175.1). Classification (NCBI taxonomy): domain Eukaryota; kingdom Metazoa; phylum Arthropoda; class Insecta; order Mantodea; family Metallyticidae; genus Metallyticus; species Metallyticus violacea. The sequence goes on from CM060845.1 coordinate 16,864,479, forward strand.
AAAGCACTTAAGCCTACTTTTCTTGGTTACAAGCAACAGCAAGATTTTTTTCCAAGGTATCAACTGTCATAGTCAGCCGCTTGTCAAAGAGAACATTTTTCATCAGGGAAAATAAGTGACTGTAGCATATTTAAAACAAGTAATTTCGGAAGGACACATAACAGTTACAACAGAACATTTACCTTTTAGGATATCATGAAAATATTGCTCAAGACAAACTAAAGTATTTTGAATAGTCCTGGCGAATGAGCGAAAGATGCTCAGTGGTTTCTGGTTGAGTTCATTTTCTGTTTATGCGTTTATAGGGGATCAGGTTAGTATCTCTCTTAATTACGTAAGAGCAGATAAAGAATTTCAATATAATGAAGCGAAAAAGGTTGAAAAAATTAAATATAATGTTCACTTCACAAAAACAACTTGTTAAACATTTATTTCTTTTAAAGCAGTCAAAAACTTTCTCCTCAACTCATTCACTTAAGTTCTTTAAATGGCAGAACCTTAATTAGTGAACGGAAAGCACAGCTACCTGTGGCATACGAATACCGGAAACAGTATGAGAGAAGCACTGTAGTTTTCAATAGTTCTGGCGAATTACCTTTTATCGAGCTGCGCGAGACAATTCTATGAAATTTGTGGTGGGGGTAGCTCCTCAGCTGCATAAATGAAACAAACGACTGCAAAGATGAGTACCGCAAAGATGAGAGCGGTACATCTGTGCAATAAACCGTCCCTACAATGTGTTCAGTGCGAAAGTAAGAGAGATATTAACGTGATTCCCCTATAAACGCATAAACAGAAAATGAACTCTACCAGAAACCACTGCGCATCTTTTGCTCATTCGCCAGGACTATTCAAAACTACTATACTTTGTCTTGATAAACATTTCCACAATGTCCTGAAAGGTGAATGTTCTGTTGTAACTGGTGTGAGTCCTTCCGAAATTGCTTGTTTTAAATATGCTCCAATCACTTCAGTGAAAGTAGAACGTTCTTTTTCCATGATGAAAAATGTTCTCTCTTACAAGCAGCTGACTACGGCAGTTGATACCTTGAAAAAACATTTTGTTGTTGCTTGTAACCAAGAAAAGCTAATTTAAGTACTTTAATTATGAGATAAAGAAATTATTAAGTATCTTAATACCTATTTTCATTAAAAATAAGTGATTATTACTCCCTATTTTTACTTTCAATAAATGAATATTTCAATTATGTACCTACTGTACATTTTCAGTATTTTAAATGCCCTTTTGCTTGACTATTTTAGCTAAAATAAATGCCTGAACTTCTGGGCTTTTATCTTCAGATTCTGATATGAAATCTCAAGACAGTGGCAGTGATTTCGATATAGTCCAAGGACAGGATTTTCAACCAATAGTTCACACAGATAGAACTTGACGATTTGGTTAGGGACTTAGCTTTGCAAAGGCTTCTGCTGAGATATTAGGAACCAGGCTAGAATTAAAAAACATTCTCTAGTTTCGGGAACGTCATTTTTTGGTACAAAAATAGTAAAGCTCAATTTGTTTCATGTTTCTCTCAGAAAGAGAATCTCACATCTTGTCATGATATTTGTAGTTTAATGATTGGGAGCTGCAGAATACATTCCAGGTAATTGGAGACTTTTATAGACTCCCCAAAAATTAGTCTGAAAGGTATACTGATAATCAGGGTGTCACCGAAATACTTTCAGAGAGTGTAGAGATGTCATATATAAGCAATTTGGGATAGTAAACATATGGCCTATCTGTTCAAATTTCGAAGCTATGGCTATAAGTTTCTAAAGCGCCAGTACACCACTGACTAATGAAGATGCCCCTCGAAAGCACAACAAACCATAACGAAGGCAAGTTTCTGAACGTATCACTCTGGCGCCATGGTCACGATATTAAGTTTTCGAGTAAGAGATAGTCATTTGTTTTCCAGCTGGACTCTTGTACATCACATTTTCTTATTTCGTTTGTTTTCTGACTGGCCTAATAATGCAGATTTTAGCCTACGTTTTTCAATTGATACACTTAAATCTTAACATACCAATTTATGTAGTAAAACCTTTGTAGTTGTTATAGTACTTACAGAATCATGGCCTCCTGAGTATGTGTTAGATAAATTATGCATCATGTAAACTTATTAGCCATTGTATGTTAGTATAATATTCATTGTTGAGAAAGAATAAAACTTGAAAGCATTAAATAAATTTCATTCATAGTGTTTATAGTATGCATATGCATATAGCAACATTTCATATTCAATAAAAATATAATAAAAGTAAGGCCATGCCAAGAATTGAACCCGTGGTTTGCGGAACGTCAATTTTTGCGTTATGCATTACGCCACACAAGCTAAGAGCCCCTTTTAGAGTAGGCTACATAATGCAAAGAGGCAGTTAATAGATCAGTGTCGCACTGTCACATGATTAGTTGGAGATTTGGTGGATTTTTATGGCATTAAATCTTGAAAACGCTGATTAACGCGTTGAGGAAGATCGATAATCGATATTTCTAAGCTCACAAGGCAGTTTTAAAGACATTCTAAAATAATTTTTTACTCGGTTTGGCTTTATCCCGACTTACCAGGTTTAACACCATAAAACTGCATTATGTTTAGTTGTGAACCTATCTCAAATTGCTTATATACGACATCTGTACACTCTCTGAAAATATTTCGGTGTAGTTCATTAACATCCTGTATAAAGAAACATATATGCATCATTCCAGTTTCCCTTTTAGTTCATTTCAAGGAAACATATCAGAATATAAAATTACTTGTAAAAAGTCACAATATGAAGCAGATGTGTGAAAGTTATCGGCATGCTGTTAGGTCAACAATCACGCTGTACTAAAACATGTTCCATATGTTTCATATGGGACAGTAGAGTCCGACCTGATAGTGGATTAGAAAACATTATAAGCAGAGAAACAATCTCGTGCAAGGAATGAAAAATATTTATGAATCAAAAAAATGTCCTATTGCCTCCTTTACATAAAAAATTTGGTCTTAATGAAACAATTGGTTAAGAGTTTTAACAAGGACGGCAACTGCTACAAATGCTTTTGCAACAAGTTCCCTAGAGTACCTTATGCTAAAGTTAAAGAGGGAATATTTGTTGGTCCACAGATTGGGAGCCTTATTAGAAGATACTGTGACACATACTGAAAAAAATCACTGTCATCAAAAACTTTCTAGGAAATTACCAAGATACTGTAGAAAATTTGCATGAGAAATTTCGAAAGCTGGGGTACAGTAGGGGTGCCAAACTACTTGCCTGCACTCTCATTTGATTGTGTTAGCGAGGAGCAGGGTGAACGATTCCACCAGGACATTAAATAGTTAGAAACACGTTACCAGGGAAAGTGGAATGTAAACACGATAGCAGACTATTGCTGGCCACTCAAATGAGAAGAGCCAAAGTTTTTTTTCATAAAAAGAACTCTAAAAAGCATTACTTTCAAAACAGCAGGTAAAAAAGGGCTTATTTTTAGATAAAGTAATTAAAAACAGAGGTCAAACAATAATTTATACCGCAGAGTGTTGTGTATTTATTAATTACAAGTAATTTGATAGGAACGAGTGTAAGAAAGTCTATTTTATTATTTCTTATATTGTGGAAAATTAGTTCGTGGTGGAGGAAAAAAGAGTTTATAGCATGGTATAATATTAAATATAAATCCCAGGAAATGCATTTCAATGTTAGTTAAGTATTAAAACTGTGTAAGGTTGAACTGCCGAAGACATATAGTTCAGAAGCGTGGCTACCAGTAGAGAGTGCGGTTTTCAACAAATGCTGCGGCACTTAGGTACTTACAAGCGCGGAAGGCAAACTTTCTAAGTTTTACATGAAACGTGATTTTGCTGGTATCCTTGGATACTTTCACCTACAGTCACGCAAAACCTCTTAATTGCTGTAATTGCGTTCTCTCTGTTATCTTATCACAGAATGTTTTGAGATCATGTGACATTCGCGGTAAAATGCTTTCCTTGCTCCAGTTAATTTGGGGAATATGGTTCGATAACTCCCTGCTCATTGCCCAATAGGTGCTGACTAGCATAGCAGACATGTCCTTGACTAGAAAGTCGCAGATTTGATTTATTTGTGCTGTTTGAAACGGTTTGGCATTGCTGAAGTCGTTGCTTATAGCTCGGGCTGTTGCCTACGCTTCTCTATAACAGAACCTCACGGGTGTCTTTCGCCCCGGTGCTCAATCCCCGAGAGAATGCTTTTCGTTAAAAGATTACATCGCGCAATATTCACATTAAACACTTAATTTATCGTAACTAAACTCAGAAAATAACCCAGGAGGTTATCCGATCCTCGTAAAATTTCCTTGCGATGGAAAGTAATTAGAACATGACTTTGATTTTAATACTGTCTGCACCAATCCTGGCGTTCAGGTCACCGGCCCTCTAATTACGATACATAACCGCGAGAAGTATTCATTTTTCTTAACGAACGAGTCATCACCAATTTAACTTTACACACACACCCATAGCAGATAAGATTACATCAAAGAAGTATGATGTTGACAAAAGTGTCGAAACAAGTCGAACTGCCTCTTTATATATCCTCCAGAAAAAAATTACCTCCACCTGGTTTGCTGACGCCGACGGGGTTCACAAATATACGCGCACGCTGCACGCAACGCTTTAAAAGTTCAAATACAGAAAGGATTGGCTCGCTCAAACCTAAATTCTTAAGTCATAAGGCACGCAAACTCAAAGATCAATTCATAACTACAACATGGTCATGAAAATACATAAAGCTTTCTTTTGTTATATTTTAATGTTTCATCATGTCGTAACTCATTCCTGCTAGCTGAGTTGTACAACATAAGTCGTGCTTCACATTCCATGCCGATTGTCAACTAAGGTCTTTGTTAATGCCAAGCTGAGACATAAAATAACCCTTTTTTCTGAATATCAACACAGAACTTTACTCTGGAATCATTGAACAAGCCAATAAACAGCAAGATTTTTTTAAAGAAACCTCTATTTTTTTAATAAGGAAGCTGTCTCTGAAATCAACTAAGAGGACAAGAAATTTTTCACAAATAAAATTCGACAGCAGGTGAAAAATTCCTTGTGTTGCTATGTTTGTCAAAACGAAAGAATTATTGACATGTATAGATGTAACATTTGTGAAGCCTTCATCCCTAAACTTCCAGAAAATAAATGTACATCTCTCTGTTGTTTGTAAGAAATAAGGACAATCTTTAAGTTAAACATTTGTAAAAAATGAAGGTACGAGTATATTATTTGTATTATATTAAGTTGCCTCATAAGAAATTTAGGTTTGCCATGGTTATTGTGATGATATGTCAGTCGTAAATTGTTAAAAACCATCATAAAATGGAGGTAGCAAAGTTTGAGATTAGAATCCTAAAGCACTACTGGAAACAAAAGCTGCTGCAGCGGCTTGAAGAATATGTGAAGTGGAGGGAGAAAATGTCGTTACTGTGTAGCACAACGATGGTTCCAGCGTTTCGATGACCGAGAAGAAAACACTTGTCACGTTATGGAAGATTGGTATGGAATATTGTCGTGTCCCCAATGCCGGCGAAGACACTTGCAGAGGTTGAGCCGCCAAAGCCACAGCTGTGACTATTGGACGTTGAGATGCCCAAGAGGTAAGCCGAAGACTGCGAGGATAGGTTGACCACCTAAGTATTAAAATACAGCGTTCAGTTCTTTCAAGTAAAGAGATTTATCTACAGAAGTGTAGGATGACGATTACAGAATAGTTTGAGGCAATTGGGATATTCTCTAAGAATTGTTAAAGTCACCAGAAGAGGAATTAGGATAAGACACTGGAAATAGCAAATAATAACGAATAAAGAAAGCTCCGTATCACGAGACGTGCATGATAACCTGTCGCTACACGAAATGGTTGTGCTCGCCTAGATGGTAAATCCGGGAGCTTATATATTCTGCCTAGAGTTCGACATATCACAATTAAGAGCGTTTGGTTCTTGATATCAGACGCACTCTATAAGGTTGAATTGCCGAAGACATATATAGTTCAGACGGTCGTAAATTTATCGTCAGATCTTAGTTGCTAAAGAATGATCCGATTCTTTTCCAATTTATCATTTCATCTTAAATATCTTCGGTCCTGGTAGTGTAGTGCTAACCAGACTTGCCTTGTAAACTCAAGGTCGCGGGTTCAAACCCGGTCAGCATCGATGGATTTTTTTCGGGCGTAAAAATCCTAAGTAAATCCTTCCTTCGGAAGGGAAGTAAAGCCGTGGGTTCCGTGTCGTACATTTACGGCACGACAAATAACCTCAAGCATGAAAAAAGAGGCCTCTGAGTAAAATTTGTCGACCGTTTCACGTCCTGAATTGAATGGGACGCTGATGACCTGAGATGTTAAAGAGCGTCCGTAAATAAATAAATAAATACATCTCTCATACTCATACATCAGAGTCCACCGTTTATGGCGCCTCATTAGTAAAAACGGGCTTTAAACACCATTAAAAAAAAAATTGCCTCGTAGACCCAAGATTGCGCCAAAGTCAATGGATTTTTTTGGTCGAATAAATCCTAAGTATGGCCTCCTTCGGAAGGGACCCATGTCACGGCTTTACAGCGTGAACCTCAAGCCTGAAAGAAGTGGACTCTGAGCAAATTTTACCGGCCGTTTCACGCGCTGGATTGAATGGAACGCTGACCTGAGATGTTAAAGAGCGTTCGTAAATAAAGAAAACACATAAATTAAAGCAAAGATGTCTAATGTTAATTTCAAGCTTTTGGAGAAACCTTGTCTTTTTTCCAGCACAGAATACAACATCCTGTCATTTCATTCTACATTTACAAAAAAGCCAGTAAATGTGTAAATCTTCCGAGACTGTATTCGCTACAGATACCTATATAAATAAATATTAAAAAGACGTAACCTCAAAGCTTATATCCGGCAATTTGAATATACAGGTATAAACTTTTAGACTGCACGTAATTTGAATGCAAAACATTAGGACACGACTTTAATTAATTCTATCGCTACAAATATCGGTTAGATGCTGCTCTGCTGAGTACCATTTCCAATATAACGAAATTCAAAGCACAGGATATGGCAATGCATTACACAAATAAACGCGTTGCTATGACAACATAAATGGCAACTGATGCGTTTAAAAACCCCCATATAACGCCTGAGTGAGTAATACAGGTTTTACACGACTGCACAGTCGATAAATAACGTAGAAGTATTTAAAAAGGACCACGCTAACGCCGCTGCACCAATAGCCAGGGGTAATCATTCTTGAGAAATTATTCAAGCGCGGTTTCTTTACGAAGGAAATCTTAAAAGCACACCTAATAGGTATGACAACTGTTCCGCACATACATACACGCACAACCGGTTTTCCGCGTCTATAATTTCAAACGACGCACAGAGGAAAAGAAAGAAGGAAAAAAAGTCACAATAAACAAAAGACTGACGGATCAATAGGTACCCAGAATGAAAGACCTTCCTCCTTTTTTCGAAACAACAGCTACCAAGGGGCGGTTTAATTTCTTTTGTTTAGCAGCCCACGGGAGAAAATCTCTGGTAGCATAAACACTACGAAGTACGTGGTACCCTGAAACTTTCATCACCAAACCAGACTTTCTACTTCATACCTGCCTCTAGCTAGCCAGTTTCTGTTTTCTTTTTCTTCGGCGCAAATTACACTAAAAGGAATGCTTTTCAAGAAGCAAATTTACTTTACCAAGTCTTCTACAACATTGGCACTAGAAATTTAATACTTTACCCGCTATATCTACCGTAATTTAATAATATTAAAACCAAACAACAGAATTACTGTGTGGGATTCTATTGAGTGCTGATAGTTTTGCAGTAATTAAATTGAGGTTAACAAATGTATGCTGCCATGTTTGAAACACCAATTAAATTAACTTGAAAAATTATAAGCAATATAATATAAGCATTATATTGGTAAGATAATTGCAATGCTAAAACGATGTCATTTTTTGTACTTTTAGTATAAACAATGAAGTGATTATCTTATCTATTTGATTTTTCTGAAAACATATACTAATTTTATTAGCTTCTAACCCAAGCAGAACCGCTTGCGAATCTAAATTTAATATAATACAAATTTAAAAAATTATTGGTGCCACTAGAGGGGTTTTAAATTTTAAATTTTGAATTTCAGATAAACCCCCACTCTAAAGCCCCAATTTACCTGATTTTCAGAAACTATTTTATTATTTTATTTAAATGGTATATACGGAGTTTTGTTGCGAAAAAGCAAATATTAATGCCGCAAAAGCGATTATTAAATATTTGGTAAACCCCCAGATAATAGTAAGATTTCACTGATTTTCAGAAACTATTTTTCTTACTTTATTAAATGCCATATACCGAGTTTCCTTTGAAAAAAATTAAAATTGCGGCCGTTTAAGTGATTTTTAAATTTTGCTTTAACCCCTACTTGTTTTTCAGATTAACCTCTAATTAGATTAATTAGATAATTATCTAATTTCACCGATTTTCAGACACTATTTTTTCATTTTATTTAATTGGTAATAGGCCGAGGTTTGTTGTGAAAAAACAATTATTGGTTCTGCTAGAGTGATTTTTAAATTTGGGGTTTCAGGTAAGCCCCCCTCCTAATACCCTAATTCCCTGATTTTCAGTCGTTATTTTTCTTATTCTATTTAAACGGTATAAACGAACTTTCCTTGCGATTTTTTTTTTTTTATTTAAGGACGCTCTTTAACATCTCAGGTCATCAGCGTCCCATTCAATTCAGGGCGTGAAACGGCCGACAAATTTTGCTCAGAGGTCTCTTCTTTCAGGCTTGAGGTTCTTTTTAGTGCCGTAAATGTACGACACGGGACCCACGGCTTTACTTCCCTTCCGAAGGAAGTCACGCTTAGGATTTTTACTCCCGAAAATATCCATCGACCCTGACGGGTTTGAATCCGCGATCTTGGGTTTAATATGCAAGTATGGTTACCACTACACCACCAGGACCGAAAAAAAAAGTATAATTTTGCATTAACCAAAACTTGTTTTTCAGGCATACCCCCACTTCTTATGGCCCAATTGCCCTTATTTTCGAAAACTATTTTTATTGATTTAGTTTAAAGAATTCTTCGTTGAGAAAACTCAAAAATTGCGACCGCTAGAGCGTTAATGGCAACTTGTGCTTTTAGTAAAAACGCTATCCATGGGTAGCTTACATTCCTTCGGAATTGGCTTAAAAAACCGAGAGAGAGACATTGGCTGAAAGGCGCTCGCAAGTGCTGACACACACATTATTGCATCGCGCTGAGATTTGCACATGTTACAATCTAAAGCTGGAAAAACCTGTGACTTGTCATAACTCCTTTTGTCCATTCTTAAAACTTTCAGTGTAACCCTCATATACACCCGACATGACGACATAGTGAATACCTCACCATTATGCAACACTTTTGCACTATTTAATGAAATCTCATTCTCGACTGCACAACACAACTGCCTGACCCTGTCAGAGGCGGAGGGAGGGACGGATAGGTCCGCTGGTCGGCCTATTTAAGCTACACAACATTTTAACTGATCTCAATGTATTATACCAAGTGTTGTACAAAATTATTTTAGAGTAACATAATTAATATTCTTGAATTTCGGCACCCGTACTGTTAAATGAAGGAAATTAATGTGAACAAAGATGTTATTCTATTTTTTTATTTTACTAAATTTAAACATTACTAATTACTAAGCAGTGGCTTTAGTATTCAATATCCACCCTTGCTTTAATTATAATTTTCAATTGTTTGAGGATACAGTCATTGAGTTTCTTACATATTTCACGTATATCTGGGTCGTGAAACTACACTATCATAGTACAAGCCATTTTTCTCTTCCATTTCTTGATAATCGCCCAGTGATTCTCTATAGGTTTGAAATACAGTGAATTTCCACGTTAGTTCAAACAATGAAAACCTTTTTTGTCATGAAGTCTTTAACATTCTTTCGTGCATGACATGGGGCAGGGTCTTGCCATTTCAGTGTTCAGTTCTGGGGCGCCTATTTTCTCTAAAATCGGGATGTACTTGTCGCTGTTCATTATTCCGTATATAGGAATCAAACATTTAGTGCCCGTGAATGCAAAACGCCATAAAACATATTCTTTTTTGTAAACTTTACCGCCTGTTTGACGTGCTTCGGCGAGATTTCCACTCCATCGCTTCTCCTTACATGCAAGACCTCTTCGCTTCATCAGAAAATAAGACTCTTTCTCACTCTTTTATGTCCAGTTATACAGAGGGGGCCAAAAAATGTTTACACACTTCAAGCAAATATAAAAAATGTGTTAACATAACAAAACTGAATTCACACAAACAGAAAATGATGAGCACTAATCATCTTACACTTTTACAGTTACAACAGTTACTCAACATGCCCACCATCGGCGTCGATACACTTCTGAGTACGTTGAACTACTGATTGAGCAACGTTTGCGAAAGTGTCCACAGCTATTGCAGCACATGCCGTTTCAATTTCTTCCCGAAGTGCTGCCAGTGTAGCTGGTTTTCTACGGTATACAACATCCTTAAGAGTTCCCCATAGGTAGAAGTCTAACGGAGCTAGATCCGGAGAACGCGGTGGAAACTCAATCGGACCTCTTCGTCTTATACAGTGCCTTGGAAGATTGAAATCAAGGTACGCACGTACATGTCGGTGGTAATGTGGTGGTGCACCATCCCGTTGGAAGTAAAATTCCTCATTTCCATTGAGTGTATGAATAGCGGGGTAAGACGGCAGCGCGTATCATGTTCAGGTACACTGGGCTAGTTGCTGTTTCTTCAAAAAAGAATGGTCCAATTAGACAACCCACACCAAACATTAATTAGCAGCCTTTTCTAAAATAATAAGTGGATTGTTTGCACACCATTACGCATAGTTATGGCGGTTAAAAGTCCCGTTCAACTTAAATTGTGCCTCATCGGACCAAACAGCATTCTCTATGAAGGTCTCGTCCTCTTGCACCTTGTTCCACAACCACTAACAGAACTGCATTCTCCGATCAGGGTCATTTTCATTTAATGCATGCAAAAGTCTTGCCATTAAAACTTTCAACTTTGCTGTTTTAATAATATGACGTACGCTGGTTCTGCTAATCCCCGTCTCACGTGCACATTGTTTTGTAGATTTTTGCGGTAAGTGCTCAAAACGTTCCAAAACCATAGCCGAGGACGCGGGGCTTATTGCTGTGTGATGTCTCCCAAATCTGTCTTTATGAACATCAATTACGGTACCATGAGTCTCAAATTTGTCTTGAATGCTTGCAATTATTACTAGTGTTGGCGGTTCTGTTCTGTACACACGTCTCCATTGGCTTTGAACTTCAACAATAGTCTCGGTTTTCCAATACCACTTCAAAATTGATTTCCGTTGTTCAAACGATAATCTTGGCTCCATTCTGTTGTAGCAACGCTAGCATAACGTAATGTGAGTCACGTCTGTTTAAAAACATCATACGATAACCTTGGCTTCATTTCTTCATGGTTGATTTACCTGTCACGTAACAACGCTCTCATTATGTATGTGAGTCACATCTGTTTACAGTACATCGTACTGTTGTTTTTCGGTCCAACTTTGAAATATAATAAATAGATATCTGCTGTGAAAGTGTGTATACATTTTTTGGTATATTCGGTATATATTTTTAGCCCATCTCTTTTTCTTTATAGAAGAAGTCAATAGTTGTTTTCAGACCTGTCTTCGAGCTTTCCTGTCAGTATCTAGAAGCCACCTACTCAATGTTAAAGCTACGATTTTCACCCCTGGAGCCTCCAAATATTTTTGTAAACAAAAACTGTTCCTGTCAGGGTTAATGTTCCTGATTCTGATTATACATGCACCATCTTCCCTGGACTCCCCCCCCCCAACCACATCGTTCTTTCCTAAATTCAGTCAATCTCATTTTTCCTTCTATTTATATTATTAACAGGACCCAAACTTACATTACATTCAACTGCTATCGGTCTCTGAGTCATATTACTAAATTCATGGAGGGTTATGACCTTACTTCTCTTCTTAGGTGTAATATACGAGGTCTGTTCAAAAAGTATCGTGAATTTTGTGTTTTTTCAAACTTGCAGCTAATATTCCTTATTGGCCGTTCTACCCTGTGGCAAGAACTCATAATGCACCACGCCCCTGCAATCGAAGAAAACTGTAAGCAAAACCTTCACATTCGACCGAACTTGGCGCGTTTTTTTTCGGTCCTGGCTCGCGTGGCAGTATTCATTGGGATCATTGAACTTTAGTTTCCACGTCATAACCATAAACCCATGATTCGTCAACAGTTATGACCCTCTGGAGCAAATTTGGGTCGTCGCGGACAGAGTTCAACAGCTCCTTAGCAACGTTAATGCGATGGTGTTTTTGGTCGAAATTGAGCAACTTTGGTACGAATTTTGCGGCGGCCTGTCTCATGCCCATATCATTGGTAAAAATCGAATAGCACGAGCCAATCGATATGTTTAGGTCCTCAGCAACTTCTCTAACGGCGATTCGACGAGTGGCCAATACTATTTTCTTCACTTCTTCAATGTTTTCGTCTGTTGTTGACGAGCTCGGGCGTCCGGGACGCTCTTCGTCGTTTACATCTTCTCGACGCTCTGAGAACATTTTGTATCAGCGATAAACGTTGCTTTGGTCCAAGGTAGCTTCACCATATGCCACAGTCAATATTCGGAATGCATCCGCGCACTTAATTTTGTTTTTCCCACAAAATTTGATACAGCTTCTTTGTTCCATTTTTTGGAATAGGCAAAAATCGAAGACGAGCCAAAACACGACCAAGCAAAATAGCTGTCAACAATTAACTGAACATTCAAAATGCTTGAGCTTGTCAGCATAAGTGAGGAACATGAGTACCAACATAACGCCACAAAACAATCGAAAATCGAATACACGTAGCCCGCGGAAATTCAAAATTCGCGATACTTCTTGAAGAGACCTCGTACATTATGAATAAGATATTAAAACAGCTAGAAACGCAATCATTACTTAAATTGTAGTACATCCAATAAAAGCAATACTGCCGTCGTCTATATCCACAATAACGCGGTGTAGAATGGAAGGGAAAGAGTTATTAGCACTGAATAACTTAAAACTAACTTAACCTCCTTGCTCACGTTTATTTATCAAAGAATTAAAAGCATTTGAGTTATAAAATCATTTTGATTCCTTTCGTCTCATTATCCTTTAATGCAAAATATAAACGAGTATGATAAAAACATCAAACCTGTTTCCGACCTGTATCATTATCAGCAAGTTGCACAAGAAGTTGATTTACTACGGTGTTAAAAACGTTGCTTCCTCAAGAACAGCTTGAAAGAAGCCAATTACCTTATTTCACCTACAGCTGCTTTGATAAGGTTTGCTCTATCCGACGTAAGGAAATTAAATCTTTGCCAAACAAGATTCATTCTGTATTCTTCATCACGGGCGGCGACCGCTTTGATCCGCATGAAGGAAACTCCAGTTTTTCATTTAAAATTCATCAGCTCTCCTGCCTCTGCCAAACGCGACATAACAAGGGAAATTAACTACTGCCTGGCAACACTTCACGTTTTAGTCCGCAATGATTTCCAACATGGCAAGATATGCACAATTTGTTACTCCTCTTGTTGTGTGTGTTCAATATAGAAACAATGATACATCATTTGTCTAAGTCATGCATAAGGTCATTTCAATGATTTGCTATGTACATAAGTTTCCTGCCTAACCATTTTCCAGGTTGATAAAGATAAAAACTATATTTCACTTTTCAATATAGTTACCGTTTATTGCAATGCACTTCTCACGTCTTTAAATTAACTTTCAATCCCCCACAAAAATAGACAGAAATATTGTCCGCTAAATGGGTATAAACAGCATCAATCACTTCTTCGTCACATTTAAATTTCCTTCCCGAAGGTTCTTCTTGAGATCTGAGCAGAGGAAATAGTCATTGGGAGCTAGATCTGGGCTGTAGGATGGATGACGATCTCCTGGAAGCCGCATTTCTTCACATTTTCCTTGGCAACAAAAACTGTATGCACAGGCGCGTTGTCGTGAAGGCGCACATCACCACACAGCTTTCCTCGCCTTTTCTCTTTGATACAAGCACGTAGTCTTTGCATTAGGCCAGCATAGTACTCCCCTGTGGCGTTCCTCTCTTTGAAGTCAATAAAGAGTATTCCTTCACAGTCCCAAAAGATTGTGGCCATGATCTTCTTGGTTGACTGAGTGACCTTGGCCTTTAGAGGCGGTACTTCGCCAGGTTTACGCCACTCCATTGATTCTCTTTTAGGCAAGGGATCATAGGTAGAGAACCATGGTTTCATCTACTGTAACAATGGTTTACATACCTTCTCTCTCTTTGCCACGGTAGAACTCCAAAAATGCTTGGAAACAGATGACTCGTTGCTGCTTTTGAACTGAGGAAAGAAGTCTAAGCACCCATCTTGCACTAACCTTATTCATGTTTAAAATGTTCATGAATAATTCGAAGGACTGTTGTTTTAGAAAGATCCAACCTTGCTGCTATTGCTGTAACTTTGAGCCACCGGTCTTCCATAATTTCTCCTTCCACAAGAGCGATGTTTTCAGGAGTGAGCAACTCCAAGAGCCGACCTGCACGCTCTTCGTCTTCAATGCTTTCTCAACCCATTTGAAAAGGTTTGGCCCATTCTTTACGGCAGAATATGAGGGGAATGCTTCCCATATACACCACCCAATTGCTGTTTAATTTCATTTGGAGCAAGTCCTTCTTTTGTGAAGAACTTAATAACTCCATTTTGAACATGTCACTATCTTCTACTCATAACCTTCTTTATGCAACTATATCTGAACAACTGAACCAGTGGAGCAGAAGTTATACTGCAATTATTTGCTTTACAGATAAGGTATGACACCAGATAAGGCTTTTATGAAAGCGATAATCCTTAACGGTGAGGCCGGAAACTTATGGACTTACCCTCGTACGTACGATTGTTCTTCAATAAAGAATGATCATACATTTTTTTTTGACAAAATAACTTTGCTAATCCTCATAATTTTGATGATTTTTTTCAAAGTAGTCGATGTTGGATGCAATGCACCAATCCCAGCGTTTCTTTCAGTCTTCAAAGACAAGTGAAAAGCATTTTTGACATGTCCTTAAGAACTACAGCCCACGAAAGTATTTATTCATTTGGGGACGTCACACGGAACTAAAAATGGAATATAGGGAGGGCGAGGTGCTCCCTTCAAATTGATTTTTGTGAGACATTGTGGTATATGCGGAGCTTAATAACGGAAATTTTCTATTAATAATAAGGAAAAATTTCTGTGATAAAAACCTATCTTGAAGCCACAAAGATAACAGGCGTTATCTGGTTGTATGTAGAAAGGAAATGAACCCTGCATGTTTCCAGATCTTGGTGTACAAAAACGGGCAGTTCGCCGAAAGAAGGGGGGCAAGAAGGATGCACGACAACACATTATCAGAGACGGAAGTTATGCAATTTGCGTTTTCTATTTGGGTGGATATATTTCGGAGTCAATATAGAAATGAACATGTTTCATTTGGGGTGGGTAGGGTCAGTTTCTATTTTGCCTTGGGGGGGGGGATTCTGTTGCCTATTTTAAGGTTTAATACCTTTTTACTCTGTTTTGGATCGTTGCGAATATTTTTTGCGATTATTTACGCATTTTAAAAAGCACACGAATAATTTCAATTTATCGAAGTGAAAAAAAATTGTAAACATTAAATGACCTGTTTATATACAAAAACATCTATTGGGAATCTTGTTACACAATTATTTCTTTTCAAGTAGTCAAAAACTTTCTCAACCCATTCATTTAAGCTCTTTAAATAGCAGAGAGTTCATTAGTAAAAGAAACGCACGGTTACCTCGGGCATACGATTACCAGGAAATAGAGAGGATGAAGTACCTTAGTTTTGAATAGTCCTGGCGAATGACCTTGTATCGATCTGCGAGAGACAATTCTAGGAAATATGTAGTGGAGGTAACTTCTCAGCTGCATAAATGTAACAAACAATGATAAGCGAGAAAGATGAGAGCGGTACATCTGCGTTATAAACCGTCTCTACAATGTGTTCAGTACGGAAGTAAGAGAGATACTAACCTGATTCCCTTATAACACATAAACAGAAAATGAAATCGATTAGAAACTACTGCTTATTTCTGCTCATTCGCCAGGACTATTCAAAACTACTTTACTTTGTCCTGATCAACATTTCCATGATGTCCTCAAAGGTGAATGTTTTGTTGTAACTGGTATGAGTCCTTCTGAAACAGCTTGTTTTAAATATGCTCCAATCACTTCAGTGGAAATAGAATGTACTTTTTCCATGATGAAAAATGTTCTCTCTGACAAGTGGCTGTTTTTGCTTGTAAATAAGAAAAGTAAGCTTAAGTACTTTAATTATATGATTAAGAAATATATCATTAAGAAATTAAGTATCTTAAATATCTACTTTCATTAATGAGTGATATTACTCTGTGTTTCACTTTCAATAAATACCTAATTTCAGAATTTTAAGTGTCTTTTTGCCTGCCTATTTTAACAAAACAAACAAACAAAAAGAAAAGAAAAGAAAAGAAAGAAGAAAGAAAAAGAAAAGGAAAATGCCCGTACTTCTGGGGTCTGCACATTATTAATTGTAAAAAATACCATTATAAGTTTGTAGTTATACCTATGAAAACACCAGTTCATTATAGTATTTGATTTGTTCTAAATTTCCCATGGTTAAAATTGTAGTGCAAAAAAGTTGCAGGGAATAGGATTGTTGCATGTCCCTAGTGTCCAGTCTTAGTTTAGTTAACTGTAGGAAAAATGAGGAAATAAGCGAGTGCTCTTTCGGGAGCTGTGAGAGTATTCAGCAACATTTGCGATGTGCGGCCGTACGTTATCGTGGTAGAGCATCCGGCTTGATGCACGGATGTGTAGGACTTTTGGCCAAGTATAATTTTCAGGACACCTCTTTAGAATTGTCCAGTTACAGTTGTGCGTATAGTTTTGATATGATGGTAAACCATTCCTTGAATATCGAAAAATGAGATGGTTATAAATTTCTCAGCAGAAACAATCACTTTTTTTATGTTGTTTCCTCTCAGAATCGAAATTATGTACTTTCTTGTTAAGGATTAAATCAAAACGTAGCTGGTCAAAAAAACTGCGAACAATTCACGACCAATAAACGAAGCAGGCGCGAAGGCAATAATAACATACAAGTTCTAAAATAAATGATAGACCTAATAGGCGATTTTTAATATGTTCTGCCTTCAAGCCCAACTTGTACTTCCCAAGGACAGCTGGATTCAAGACATTTACATAATCTGCTCATGCAAATTGTCAAGTCCAGTGTTCCAACACCAGCTCCATTTAGCACGCAACCTTCCAGAAGTAATTAATAATCTAGTTTATCCAAAAGAGGCAGAAATAAAACAGGTTTTGTAAATATTCTCTCAGGAGTGCAGTTGGTGATGCATTTTATTTTCAAGGGTTAATTGAAAAAATTGGAACTACATCTAAAAATTTCAAATTATTAAAGAATAAAATGAATCAAAGCCATAATGAATTATTGACACTCGTCTCAAAAGGCATCACAATGGAGCTTCAGAGACTTTCACTTGCCTGTGACTTAGATAGGAAGGTACAAATCTACATGTCTGGGCTTACGGATAGTTGCTCCAGTTAAGGGAGGGCGTTTTATCAACGCCACCACTAGTTGTGATGTGTACAGGTCTGGGCCGTAATTTCCGCTGTAGAAAATTCCTTCCAAGCATAGGAAGAGAAATGTTAGGCCAAATCTCCTGGCAGATCTTCCCATCCACAAGGGAAATATTACAATTCAAACATTTGGAACCCAGTAAGGGTTTAGTACATTAGATAACAGGACACGGTCCATATTTGCAAAGATTTAAATTGCAAACAAACAATACATGTAAACTTTGTAACGTGATCGATGTTTCATTCATATGCCTAAATACCAGTCAATTGTAGCTGAGGAAAGATGGCTACTTGCAGGGAAAAAAATTGGAACAGCATGAGAGATCAAGATGATATTAGTGTATTACTGATTTAACAAATAAAATATAGTGTAAAAGCATATAAACAATAAAAGTCAAATAAGAGAGAAGATCGAAATGTCAGAAAAAGAATATTCCCCTAGAAGATCCCAGAGAATCAGCGGAAGGCAAGAAAGATATATACAAGAAGAGTCAGTTCAAAAACAAGAAGATGAAGAATATAACACCCAAATTGAATCAGAAGAAGGGAGCAGAATTAAAGAAGAAGAGAATGATGGTAGACTTCGGGCGGAAAAGAAGCAGATGAGAGAAGAAAAGGTAGACCGAAAACAAAAGGAGGAAAATATAAGGTACAGATAAAAGCTGAAAATTAGTAGAAGAAGGAAAAAGAGAGAGAAGGAAACTGCACTGTCAGCACACCTTGGTCCAGTACAGCTGCTGCTTGAGACCGGCAGCCGCCTCGTCGATGTCCAGCCAGATTCTGGTGGTGTAGTGGTAACCATACTTGCCTCGTAAACCCAAGATCACGGGTTCAAACCCGGCCAGGATCGATGGATTTTTTTCGGACATAAAATCCTAAGTATGACTTCCTTCGGAAGGGAAATAAAGCCGTGTGTCCCGTGTCGTACATTTACGGCACGATAAAGAACCTCAAGCCTGAAAGGAGAGGCCTCTGAGCAAAATTTGTCGGCCGTTTCACGCCCTGAATTGAATGGGACGCTGATGACCTGAAATGTTAAAGAGAGTTCGTAAATAAATCAAATCAAAAAAGGTTCTGTTGCCTGGAATTCCGGTGGGGAGCAGCCCGGATACTGAGCGTCAGCAGAAATGAAGAGCGTTAGCAGATATGAAGATTTTGGATACTTAATTGCATAAAAAAGTGTAAATGAATTAATTGTTAATGTAATTATTGCTACTGTATACCAGTAGCGATTATGTGTTTAAATTTCCGCACTGCTGGATTCCAGTACCCGTTTAGATTTTTTTTTTTTTCTTTTCTTTGAAGTTTTAGCTTTGTTTAGTTATAAGATTAGTACTGTACCTTTTAAAAATCTATAGAATGTAAATTGTATTGTTAAATGTAAGAGGAACAAATCAATTTAGCCTGGAATGTTATGTCGTGATACAGCATCTAGTTATCAGGATATAAGTATTTCAGAATAAAATTAAAAAATATTTCATTATGGGCCATCTAGGGACAAGACATGCATCAACAAACTACACCCACAAAAATATCTGGTGATTTCAAAGGGTTTGAGATTATTATATGGACATAAGTTTCAGCAGTTTTTATCCATGTGGATCCAAAATTTTTGAAATGTCGTGATCATCTAATCGAAGAATTTGTTCGTCGGAAATAGGATCCTGTATTAACCTCGTCGTTATTCGCCACTCTGTGAGTCCTGAATTTTCCCCAGGCAACCACCATGAACCTCTTGGGGAAGGATGAGGTTGGCCATTCTTTTTGGGACCTACTGTTTATTCAGTGATCAATAGTACAAATTTTAAATGTGCCAAAGCATTTGTCGAGGGCAGTGTGTAGAAGAGTTGGCCAATAGAAAGCGTGGATCAGTGGGTCACTTGTAATGATAACATAAATCAGCGAAATTTTGAGACTATATCGTTAAACAGAAAATCTTCCTCAAGCACTAGAATCCATGCTTAGATACATCCAGGGAATGCCTGCCCAAGAAACTTCGAGCTACTCCATTGCGGGCAAGCTGATGATCGCCATCTTTTGGGACACTTCCGCAATGCATCTAAGGAACGGTGTCCTCAAGGAACGACTGTCAACAGTGAGGTGTACTGCGAGACCCTTACACGCCTTAGACGCATGATACAGTGACGACGAAAAGGGACGTGGTCGACAACAGTGTTCCTACAACACGATAAAGCGCAGCCCACACCAGCAACACTGGACGGCAAAGTTGGCATCGTTGGAGTTCGGTTTTGTGCCGCACCCACTATATTCACCGGATCTCGTGCCGCTTAATTATGCCGTATTTATTGGACAACGTGAAGGACTCGCTACGAGATAATAAAAGTCGGCAAGAACGAGAAAATTCAGGCAGCTGTCAACTCCAAAATAATGGTTTCACGACGTCATCATGAAGTTACCAGGAAGATGCAACGGTGCATTGGTGGGGAGCTTATTGAGTGATTTCATGTGCATTGAACCACATTTCCAGATAAATAAGATACAAAAAACTACCATTGAAAACCAACGCCCCTCATATAAATATTTATGATGATACATTTAATGTTAAAATATGTTTTATATTACATCAATGAAATGTTTTTGAAAAATGTTTGAGTGATGTTGTGCATTTGAATTCCTCCTACCATATCCTTATGCAAGAGTTCGTCCTTTGTTTCTATTGCTAAGAGGCTTCGAAACAATTGCCGGCAGTGACCGCAAAAGTGCCATCAAGTCTTTGTTCTTCGGAATTTGTGCCGGAACTTCAGCAAAACTTGCCCCATTTCCATCCTACACACTTTGACCATTGTCCTGAACATACAAGATAATAATTACAACGGACACCAGATGTATGTTACAGCTTCTGATAGTGAAAACACAAGAACAGGCAGAGAAATGCGATCACTAAGCAACATATGGTCGCATACCTAAGAGACAGGTGTGGCTGCAGTCAAACACTCTACAACAGCGGTGAGAGAGGCCTCTCGGTTAAACGTACGTATCAACACCATCTTAAGCGAATATTCTGCATTCGTTGAGAGTAACATCAAAGGAACGTTGTACCCTACGCTAGTGGGACAGTCTGCATAAAGAGCAAATGTATACAGCTAAGTAATTAAACTTCGAAAAAGGGCAAGTAAAATTGAATTAAATCATTTTTTTTTTCCAAACAACAAATTTACGTATTTTCCGTTTATATTGTCACTATCCATGAGTGCGCAGGGATGCCCAATGCTTGGAAATGTAGCTCAGAAATTTAAATAATTTAGAAAAGGCCGAAATAAAGTAATTCTTAGATACAAAATGTATATCATTAAGCTTTAATAAAGCTACCATAAGTTCAAGAATGGCGAATAATGCCTTACAATATTACAGAAGCTGAAGGATGTAGCCAGACAGGAAAGTTCCAGGTTTACTAGAAACGTTTAGAGATGAGGAAAAGTCAATATGACCCACGTAAAAGAAATGTGGCATTCCTTACGAGTAAAACAGTACCAGTTAGTGACCCCCCTGCATTCCAGAGTGTGAGGGTAAACAACTCCTTCCGTGCACTGTCAGCCTGACGTTACGATGGAGCAGGAGAGGGAATATTTTCGTGCTATGTTTCTTTATGATTTGAAGACTGGTTAAATGAGTTCCAAAGCCCTGAGCGCTTGCAGAATTTTGGGGATCTTGCTCCATCTAGGGCAACTGTTTCGCCGCTGATTTGCGGAAACTAAAAGGGGACGAACTCTACTGCAAGACGAGGCGGGATGTGAGCGTCTGGCAACGGCAGTGACTGAAGAAAACATTGTCGCGAAAACGATCGCGCAACATTTAAGGACATCGAGGCAGCCTTCAAGATTGGATCGCAAGCACTAGTCCTGCACGATCCTCTTCGTGTAGGACGGTTTCCTCCTGTTAGGTGCCCCACAATTGTGCACCCGCGTTGAATGTTGTGGAGAAATACTGCAGAGATTAGAGGAGGGAGCTCAAGGCGTGTTGCTGATGTCATCAAGATGACATGGATTTACCAATTTGACCCGGATACCAAACAACAGTCGGCAGTTTTGGGTCTTTCTAGATGACGATCCGCCAACAAAAGTGAAAAGGGATCGAAGTATTGGGAAGAAAAACTGCCATCTGGCCACAATTTCTCTGGAGGAGCAAAGGACGTTTACTGCTCAGTAATACACCACAGTCTGGGTAGAAAGTTTTCGACAACGCCGTCTAAGGACAGTACTGAGGAGGACCCTCCTTCAACGCCTCCGCTCACACGGCTTATATTATCACCCATTTCCTGGATTCCACAAGGCCAGACTCATGACTCATCCTCCCTACAGTCCTGTTCTGGCCCCATTGGATTTTTTTTCTCTAACCAGCGGTAAAAAAATTGCATGCGAGGAAAGCGAATTTTCCAACCCTGAAGAGGCTGTGGCTGCATATGAAATTAAGCTTTTCACCCCTGAGGAAAATGAGTGGTGGGGTGCTTTGGTAAGTGATTTTTGAGGATGAGAAAGAGTACAGAGCGTGAAGGAGAGTATGTGGAAAATATGCAGCAGTCGGAATGAGTTTACCTACTACCAATTTGACGTGTCTCAAAGCTTTCCTAATGACCCATCGAAGAAAAGCTAAAAGAACTAATTATACAAGTAGTAGCAAGTACTAAGAGCTAATATGAACTTTTATATTTTTTGTTTATTTTCTTATTTTATTTTGTTTGTTTTTTCGTAAACATTCATTAATAACTCATAAAACTAAGGATTATGGACACATTTCAATATGGATCTTTTCCTTGTTTTAGTATGAGGAACCCGCCACCAAAGTTTGTAAAAGTATTTCTGAAACATTCTGTATACACTGCTCTTGGAGTTTCTCTTACTTTAGGATCCTATACAACTAACACCCCGGTTATTATATATCCTACTTCCCTCTATCTATATCTTCTAATTTTCTTCATTATCTCCATCATTATATTCTTTCTTTGTTTTTATCATTTTCCTCTACCAATTCTCTTTTACTTTCCTTACACAGTGAACAAATTTCTTCAAGAGCCCCTTGCAAAATTTTTAAATAAAAATTTATTTCTTTATCCATACTTTAGTTTCGGAACATTCTACTATAGAATGTATACCCTTATCTAATTTCCCATGATGGACATTTTACTTTTCCCCTTTTAATCCACTTAACCCTACTATTTCTACTCTATCCCGAGCAAAGTCCCCTCTTTCCCTTTTATTGCTTACATATTTTTCCCGCCTCTATTCCTTCTTAAAAGTTCTATAATATTTAAACGAACTCTTGTCTTTTTGACTACTTTATATTTCCTATTTTTCAATATCAACCATCCTTAATTTCTCTTTATTCCCAATTAATTGTCTATAAATATCTGTTGGCTATATAGCTCCCATTCCAATCTCTTCGACTATTTCCTTTATTTAAAATAACCAATTTCTTTCCCATTTAACTGTCTCTTGAGGACATAAGTAGTCTTTAACTATATCTCCTTCCTCCTTTTTTCCATCTTATACCAATATTTCAATATACGTTTAACTACCTTACCTTTCCTGTCAAACTCTTCATAATTCATGTAGGCTGCCCCATTTTACAAAAATGTTCTATGGTAAAAAATAAATAAATAAAACATAAACTTAATGGTAGCGAAAGCGAGTTAGGTTTCGGTAAACAAGGTGAATAAGAGTAACAACAAACAATTCCCGTCATATTTCAATATTTTCGTATAGGAAATAGTACTTGCCCGTAAGGTACTAAACAGCCGCATCAGGTTAGATGAAATTCTGCCGAACAGATCGCTATGTTCCCATGGTTTTGGAATATCGCGTGTATTCTGTTTTTACATTTTATATCACAATACATACAGTAAGGAAGACTGGATATTTCGCAGGATCTAATTCTGAGTGGATATGTGACAAAATTGACTGTTACTACCTGTCTTTTCCTTCAGATGTCTCTGCATAAATAAAGGAACGACATAATTGAATACAAACTGAGAACATTTATTGCTTACCTCTTTAATATTCATGTATTAAACTCCTATCAGGCATGTGTGTGCCATCGAAATTGTAATAATAATTAATGCTGAACTTAAGCAATCCCGTCCATCCTGGTGGCCTGGTAGTACACCCCAAGATACCGCCATGGGTGGCCGAGGTCGTTAAGTTGCGCAGCCGTGAGCGGCAGGTCTGGGGTTCGATTCCCACCAGCACCATCCTCCCTGAGTGAGATTTTTTCAGGTTTTCCTCAGTCCTCATAAATGGCAAATGCCGGGGAAGTACCCTAAATTTAAGACTGGAACGCTTCCTTTCTTAAAAAAAAAATACTCCTTTCCCAAAATATCATTTCATCTCCTGTGTCATCAGTGTCCACCGTCTGTGGTGCCTCATTGGTAAAGAACGGCGTTAAACACCATTCATAATTTAAAAAAAAAAAAAAAAAAAAAAAAAAAAAAAAAAAAGAGATCGCAGATTCAAACCCAGTTAGAATCGATGGATTTTTCGGGTGTAAAAAATTCTAAGTATGACCTCCTTTGGAAGGGAAGTAAATCATTGGGTCCCGTGTCGTACATTTATGGCACGTGAAAGAATCTCAAGCCTGAAAGAGATGCCTCTGAGCAAAATTTGTCGACCGTTTCACGCCCTGAGTTGAATGGGACGTTGATGACCTGAGATGTTAAAGAGCGCCCATAAATAAATCAAATCAAACATCATTCAGACCATAAAATTCAAAACCTAAAACCAGAATAACAAAACATGATTTGCATTATTGAGTTTTATTTCAATGAAAAATGCTGGATTTTCGTATCTAATTTGAAAAGAACAAGTCTTTTTAATTTTCGTTAAAGTTTAAATTAATGAATCTAAAACTTCTACATTTAACAGCTGATTGTTAAAACATGTTAACTGCGGCGACAGCTGCGACATCATATGAATTCATTAAGCAGTACCCGAAAACGAGTAGGAGCAAAACATCAAAAGTGCCCATTGTATATGTAGCGGTTTATATTGCCATAAAATAACTTAAAACTTGCACACATTTTATTGGTACAGAATTTCCTTCACACATAATCATATCCGTCGTTGTGAATCATGCAAGAGAAACCCAGCATACATCAGGTTGGGCTAAAGGATTCAGTTTGCTGATAAATTTCAGGGTTCATTATTCATGGTTTAAAACCACATGCGTTATTCCAAAAATCTCTCAATGCATTGTGCAAAAAGTTAACTTAAACTTTCGTGGCATTTCATTGCAGCGTTTGTCTACGCGTGATGTATTAAATCCTGATTTGCTACTGGGCTATACAATTCATGTACAACATCGCGTCGCGCTGTCATGCCAGTAATGTAGCGACATTGTTAATTTCATAATCAGAGCAAAGCGATTTGTTCGGCGGAATTTCATCTAACTCGAAGCGGCTATTTAACAGTGCAACGGCGGAAAGGGGCCATTATAACCCCCTACATACAAACGTGCAAAACTTTATTATTTTATTTATCAATAGCATGGTTTCAATTTACAAATACTTTTAGAGCAATAAACAAGTAGGTAATTAACTTATGTTTACATTTATTTGAGATATTATTATTTTTCTTTTCTTTTCTGAACCACCTTACGCATTTTGTACATTTGATCTGTACTTTTCGTATACATTTTCCATACACAGTTTTAAGGCACTGTTTCCTTTACAGAGACTGATTTGACATTTCTTTCACTTTTGGAAGGCTTATGCCCTTCATCCTCTTATTCTTGTTGTTCTTCTTGAGCTTCCCCCCTTCAGTTCATTCGCCAGCTGAAGGATGACTTTTTTTCTTTTTATCTTCCTGTTTTTTACTTCATAGTACATGGGCAATGCATTGATTGCTACCATTGCCAACTCGGGTTGGTTTCTCATCAACTTGGAGAAATCTTAGCAGCTCCTCAAGTCTATCCCGTGACTTTGTGTCCTTGATGAATTAGGTCCTCACGAACGCGACCAAAGATCATCTACCTACACCATCTACATTTGGCATTTCAGTTCCATCTGAGCATTGGATTCTGTATACTTCTTTATGAGACGAAGCATCGAATAGTAGACGAAAAGCACTGATGAGGGAGTCATCCACTCTTATTGGCTTAAAAAACAAAATAACTCAAAAATAATGGACATTGTTGGTAAAAAGTGTAGGAATAAAAAAGAAATCAAAGATTCTTTGTTACAAATATGGCAACGAGAATGGGATGAAATAAAAGAAGGTAGAAGAGTGCATGAAATATTTCCATCCATAAAGGAAAGATTACTATTTAAGCACATTCATCCCAATAAGGGTTTAGTGCATTATGTAACAGGCCATGGTCCATATAGCTCATATTTGCAAAGATTTAAATTACAAGCAAATAATACATGTACGGACTGTAACGTAATCGATACACCGGAACATGTCTCATTTGAATGCCCTAAATACCAGTCATTTGTAGCAGAGGAAAGACGACTACTTGCTGGGAAACATATCTGGAACATCATAAGAGACGAAGATGATTTTAGGGCATTGAACGAGCTAACAAATAAAATATCATGCAAAATGGCAGAAGAGTATAAAAACGGCAAAAAACAAACAAGAGAAAAAATCCAAAGGCCAGAAATGGTATATTCCCCTAGAAGATCCGAGAGAATCAGGGAAAGGCAAGAAAGATATTTACAACTAGAATTAGTTGAAGAAAAAGATGATAAAGAAGATAACACCCAATTTGAATAAGAAGAAGAGAGCAGAACTGACAGAAGAAAGGAATAATGGCAGTTTTCGGGCGGAAACGAAGCAGTTGAGAGAAGAAGTAGACAGAGGTCAAGAGAAGGGGAGAAGTGAAGGAAACTACACTGTCAACACACCATGGTCCAGTATAGCTGTTGCTTGAGACCGGCAGCAACTCCACTGATGTCCAGGTTCCGTTGCCAGGAATTCCAGTGGGGAGCAGCCCGGATACCGAGCGTTAGCAGAAATGAAGACGCATAGAGTAAATTGGATAATAATTGTAAATTAATAAAGTTTAAATGTAACAATTGCTACTGGGTACCAGTTGCAATTGTAGATGTTATTATAAGTCATAGTAAATAGCCGTAGTGCTGAATTCCAGTACCGCTTTTGTTTTTGAAGTTTTAATTTTGTTTAGTCATAGTGTTAGTAGTGTAGACTTTAAAATCTGTAAAATTTAATTGTAATTTAAATTGTATTGAAAAATATAAGAGGAATAAATAAATGAAATCTGGAGTATTACGTCCTGATGTAGAACCAAGATATCAGGATGTAAGTATTGCAGAATTAAAATTAAAAATTAAAAGTCATCCACTCGTTGGAAAGCATATGTAGTGGGACCTACTACTCTTTTAGGACATTTACATCAGCCCTTCTTCCTGACGAAGATGACGATATGTTGATAACCTCCCATTTGGATCCGCTCTTTCACTGTGGAGGAATTTGATGAAGCCTGGCACTGCTGAGATGACTTGGGACAATGGTTGAGGAATATTAGACTACACCCGCTTCGGATAAGAAATTCTCGTTAACATTTACATCACTGTCATAAATTCACTACTGAGTGTGATAGGTCAATTTCTGATTCAATGTCGGAACTCTCGGGGGGGGGGGGGAACCATGCTTTTTTTTTATTGGTTTATTTATGGACGCTCTTTAACATCTCAGGTCATCAGCGTCCCATTCAACTCGGGGCGTGAAACGGCCGACAAATTTTGCTCAGAGGCCTCTCTTTCAGGCTTGAGGTTCTTTATCGTGCCGTAAATGTACGACACGGGACCCACGGCTTTACTTCCCTTCCGAAGGAAGCCATACTTAGAATTTTTACGCCCGAAAAAATCCATCGGTCCTGGGCGGGTTCGAACCCGCGATCTTGGGTGTAGGAGGGGGGACCATGTTGAACACATAATCTACCTAAATGGGAACATAATATTTACAGATAAAACTGATAGTATATACACATGCCGAGTCCCAACAATGAGCCGATATTTCTCTCTGCACATTGTTGATTACTGTAAATGTATTGTTGGTCATTTGTCGAAAGCTTTATTGCGCAGTTACACTATACATTTATAGAGGTCACTCGCCGTTCTAGATATAGGACACCAAAAATGAATGAAAAAATAAAATATTTTTATATCCAAATGTAATATCATAAAGAGGAAGAAAATCGAATATGATGTATCGTGGAAAAAATATGAATACCTGAGGAAACTGTTCAATAATAAATTTAGTCTGGGGCCCCTTACGCAGTTCTAATCTTAAGTATATGACATACATCATGATAGCAAGGTGTTTATGGATATATGTTCCCTATATGAAAATATACATACATTCCCTGAGTCTCACCTGAAAATTATACCCAGCTGTTCTGCCTCACACCTGTATGACTAATTTCTAGTTGATATATAATATTTATTTCACGACACAGGAATGCACGAAGAGTATAAACACCGTGTGCTAATTCACTATGAAAAAGACGCTTATAGAGCAAAGAAACTAGATGGCTGTTCAATAAATAATGATCATATACTTTTAGAAAATTACAACCGCTAGAGCATCAATACACATACAAATACACCCAGTTATATTTATATATAATGTTTTTCATGTTCGCTATTGGTACCTAGTATGTAGGATCGATGGAGATTTGAAGAAACTTTTCCAAAATCTTTTCATGAGTATAGTCGCAATAGCTACCCTACATTCCTTCGGAATTCGCTAAAAGAAGATTGGGGAAAAACAAGAAGCTTGTAAGCGTCTAAAATCGGAGTTCCCGTATTTCCCATTAGCCTTGGTATTGGTCAAGAAGCAAAATTCAACAATAAAACAAGTGTTAAGTTCCTTACAGCGTGCTATTCACAGCTAACGTTTCTTTTCCAATTCAGTGCTTACGTAAGGTCGGCTAGAAGTATTCAATTCCACAGCTGATGCGGAAACGTGTAGTGTTCAAACACGGCGAACCCATGCCGTTATGTTCACTAACAGCGGCGTTATGTACACAGAGTTTCAGGAACAAACTTCTGCTTATTATAACTAACGCGAATATTGAACACTAAAAAGAAGACAAAATAAGTATTGAAGGTTGTAAAATAAAATTAGAACGTCTGTGAAATGAATACTATAGGTGTACAAGGTGTTCTAAAATTTCTCTACCTGACCAAGAAAACACAATGTTTCTATTAATTTTTCAACATAGTTACCACGTAAATCAATAGATTTAGCCCTACGACTTTCCAACTTTTTAATACCCTCAGTAAAACAAAATTTGTCCAACTGTGAAGAGCAAAGCTCTGTCTCAGCTTCAACCCCATCATTTGATATGAATCTTCGTCCATCCGGAAATTTCAGAAAAAGTAATTGCTGGGAGCCAAATCCGGTAAATAGGGCGGATGTGGAACCACTTGGAAGCAAAAATCATACAGTTTTGCAGCAACAATCCCAGACGTGTGTGAAGGCACATTATGGTTTTGAGAGAGAATTTTCTTTTTCGCAAGGTGTGGACGTTTAGCCTGAATAACGACATTTACTTGGTCCAGTAGTGAAACGTAATACTCCCCGGTGATGGTTCTGCCCTTCTGGAGGTATCTACGAGCAACTCATCATGAAAATCTTGAAAACTGTAGTCATTACTTTTCCTGCAGATGGAACCGTTTTTGCTTTAGTTGTTCCACTTTCAGCTGTTGCCAACCACTGTTTGGATTACTCCTTCATCTCTGGCGTGTAGTGATCAATGTTTCATATATGTTATGAAACGTTGGAGTAACTTATTAGAATTGCGTTTAAACAAGTGTAAACACTCTTGCGAAATGTTCATTCCATTGCGTTTCTGGTTCATTGTTAACAAACGCGGCACCCATCGAGCGGAAAGCTTTCATACTCAAAACTTTCTGTAAAATGTAGTGGACACGACCTATAGAAGTCCTTGCAATGTCAACCTCCTCGCGTACTTTCAATTGGCAAACATTGAGTACGGCTTTGCGAATTTTTGTCACTATCTCGTCGATCTTAGCAATTTTGGGACGCTCTGAGCGCTCATCATCTGGAGTGGATGTAACACGACGTTTTAAATTCATAGCACTGTTTTGAACAGTCAAAAAGTAATGGGAAGTGTACTTTAATGTAGAATCTAACTCATTTCATATTTCTGTTGGGGTTAAACGTTTCGAAACGAAGTAATTTATCACTGCTCATATTTCAGGTTGTAGAAAATTTGAACACTTGTTTGTTTACACGATCGTCACAAACAAGCGTGTGTCGGTTCTGGTGGTATGGCAACCATACTGCCTCTTAAACCCAAGATCGTGAGTTCAATTCCGGCCAGGATCGATGCATTTTTGGGCGTAAAAATCCAAACTATGACTTCCTTTGGAAGGGAAGTAAAACCGTGAGTTGCTTGTCGTAGATTTGCGGCTCGAAAAAAGAACCTCAAAGCTGGAACAAGAGGCTTCTGAGCAAAATTGACTGTGGGCGTGAATTGATTGGGACGCTAATGATCTGAGTGTCCATAAATAACCCAAAGCAACAAGATACCTTCAATCGGCGATTAATGAGAATTTTTGTCACAATCTCGACGGTCGTAGCAGTTTTACGACGCCCTGGGAGCTCATCATCTTGAATGGATGTATGACCACACTTTAAAATCAGAGCCCTTCAACGAAAGCGAAGGGGGAGAATCCTTTAATGTGGAATCAAACTCCTTTTGTATTTTTGTTGGAGTTAAATCCTTCAAAACGAAGTACTTTATCACGGCTCGTACTTCATTTTTATCCATTTTGTAGAAAACGTTAACACTAGTTTGTTTACATGATCGTCACAAACAAGTGACTACACTTTCGTGTCTGACACTTTACAGTACACCAACTAGAGGATGTTATTTAACTATCGTAGTTACTTTACCATCTTCACGACATCTCTGAGTAAGGTCAGCAAATTTTACAACACCCCTAGTAAGTTTGTAGGTATGAATGAAATGAAATTAATTAATGCAGCAAATGAACTCGGAGTCCTTGGCGCCTTCAAGTAATCTGGTATTCCTCTTCTTAGGGTATGGAAACACCAGGAAGATAAAAAAACAAACAAACAAAAACAAAAAGACAGCTTAATCGGACCGGGATTTGAACATAGACCATCCGGATTAGCAGTCGCAAAACTCTATAATTAGACGACGGAGGCGGTCACTGACGTATTTACGCGTTGTTGTTGCATCTCATCAGCAGAGGGCGAAAAAATATGAAATTGCATATTTTAAACCTTTAATACCAAAATCCCGAGAAGCAAAATTTTAAATTTTAAAAATTTAACTTGAAATAATTAATATTTGATCACAAACAGTAGCTTAAATATTTCTAATGTTCATAATAAATTAATAAAACATATTTTAAAATTGAAATTAAAATAAATTTGTCACAAAGCCGACTTTTCAGGTGGGAAAGGCTGTTAGCTAAAAATACTTATACCCTTACACGAGCAAATGTGAACTATAAGACACAAGTTCACAGACAATCTGCGAAAACCACCAGTTGGAGAGAGAATGCAGACAGCTGTGACGTCAGAAAGGAGATAAATGAATACAAGAAACGCCACTCAAAGACGTGAGGCCATTAGCAAGTTTGTAGAGAGGAATAAGATGTTCACATTGACTGAAGCAAAGCACTGCGATACAAGTGGATATGCGCCTGTTATTTGCCCACAGTTGTCTATTACAATCATGTTCAGCCTTTGTTTTGCCTGGCCCACTTTAAACTTCTATACGTTTTTATGGTAGCGATGTTTCAATAGAGTGCATTTACACCGTGGTTGAATGCTGCTGCAACCAGCAACGAGGTGAGCGACATGGCCATCGTAAATAAATTTCCATTAACATACTAAATGCAATGAGTATGGGATAGTACAAACATTTTACCAAATGTATGCCTACGCATAAATGTGTGATATTTCTAGCTACAGAGCGGAAAAGTTTACCTTTTATATTAGTTAAACTGGAGAGCATAACAATTAATGTTGAAATTGATAATTATCGAGCTATTTTGTAGCGGTCGTTGGTTTAAATTCATTTAAAAACCAGAGCTTTCGCTAACGCTGTGGTCAGCATCATTAGTGGGACTGAAAGTGTATGGAGAGGCAGAGATGCAGAACCGTTAGAAGTGGGGTGGTGCAGACGTTGTTTGTTGACCAGTAACGGATTCCAAAATCTTGCTGATTTGAAAATCTGTGTCTTTGTTTATATTATCTATATGCTGCTCTGTTTCTAAGCTCTCTCTCCTCCCAACCCTGTTGTTGTTGCTGTTACTTCTGGTTTTTTCAAATATTTTCATGGTAATTTTGAATTACATCTTCTGCAATCGCAGACTCTTTTTGTTAAATAAGGCGTAAATGTCGCTTAAGTTCTACAAACCGAATTTTAATGGATCTTCCGGTCATACCAATGCACACTTTTGCACATTCGCATAGTATTTTGTATGTTCCTGTAGAACTGAAAGGGTCCCTTGGGTCTTTCATGGAACATAGTTTTTTAACTATGTTTGTAGTTGTTGTGAAACTATTTTTACGATTTATGTCTCAAAACCCGAACAATAAATGGGAAGAATGCCTTAAATTGGTCTTTATGATTCGTTAATGTTTCGGTTCGATTCAAGGCATCTAGCGTTCAAGGACAGGAAATTTACAGAAAACTTACGCATACCTATAGATGTTTGAATGCACCATCCAACCATCACCCAGCTCATTAAAGCACTGGTCCACTAAGCTAAAGCATAACCAAACCTAGGGGCTAAAAGCTGAATATTATATTTTCCAAAGAGCCTTGCAAGCAAAAATTGGTCCTGGTGACCTAGTGGTAATCGTACTTGCTTCGTCGACCCAAGACAGCGGCACAAGGGTCGATGGATTTTTTTTCGGACTTAAAATCGTAAGAAATAGCTACCTTCGGAAGGGAAGTAAAGCCGTAGGTCCCATGTTGTAGATTTACGGCACGTAAAAGAACCTTGAGCCTGAAAGTAAATACCTTTGAGCAAATTTTATCACCCGTTTCACGCCCTGAGTTGAATAGGGAGGCAAAAATTTCATCATAACGAGGTATTGGAGGGGGGCTGGAAGATCAATAACATTAAAATGATTAGTTTTTTATTTGTTTTATTTACGCACACTAACATCTCAGGTCAACAGCTTCCCATTCAATTCAGGGCATGAAACGGCCGATATATTTTGCTCAGAGGTCTCTTTTTTTCAGGCTAAATGCTCTTTATCCTGCCGTAAATATACGACACAGGACCCACTAAATTAATCAAGAACTACACTAGGAATTTCCATCATCCAAGCGCCCCTATGATGATCTGAAATGTCCGTAAATAAACCAAAATAAATAAGCTACCGCAAGAAACAAAACGACCGAGCCTTGAAACCTCTAAAAACCACGACTTCTAGACCAAACTAAACCATTTTTTGCTATTTATAGAAAATGCCATGCTAGTTATGCTCTGATTCTGAGAATGGCGAATATAAACAGAATAAAAAATGAGTCAAAAACTGCGTTCCGCGAAAGCCTCAAGGTATAACCTACTACTTCAATCACACCCACCGCCACGAATGGTCGAGGTCGTTAAGGCGCGCACTCGTGAGCGGGAGATCTGGGGTTCCAATCCCTCCAGGACCGTCCTCCCTGATTGAGGTTTTTTCCAGGTTTTCTTCAGCCCTCATAACTGGAAAATGCCGGGGAGATACCCTAAACTTAGACCTGGAACGTTTCTTTCCTTAAAAAAAAAATAAATCCTTCTCCAATATATCATTTCATTTCATGTATCATCAGTGTTCACCGTCTGTAGTGCCTCAGTAGTAAAAACAGGAGTTAAACACCATTAAAAAAAAAACACCCAAAATCAGAATTTGAAAACCCAAGTCGTAATGTGCGTCACGAGAAACTCAGCGAAAGTATTAAAGCACTTTACTTTTAATTTATTGCTCTTGAAAAAGATAAGAATGCAATTTACTAAAAAAAATGAGGGTGCTAGATAAAAACTAAGACTATATTTGAACTCAGCGCTGCAGAATACCCAAAATGACATGTCTGCACAAAAAAAATATTTTTGAAGATCAACTTTTTTCTATTTCTTTGTTGTGTGTAATCAACTCGACAGTGAATATGATGGCTCCTGTCCATCTTCGTGGAGAGAGATCTATTTTTTCGTTCACTTCTCTTCTCTTTTGGATGAAAAATAAAAATTCTACCTCATGATATGGAGTGGATAGCCTAGAGAGTTATCGGAGGAGGAATTGAAGACAACTACCGTCAACAGTTCGTGTGATAATTTTGTCTGCACTTTATCAATACCCTCGAAAGGAACCAGCTCGCTAGAGAAGGAAGGTGGGGCGCACTTCAAACAACAGACGGAGCATCACAATAGGAGAAAAGATGAGTCATGTACTATTATAACTCCATTCTTACGTAACAGTCATAGTAAACGCTCTCAAGCGTAAAAATATCCCACATCCCACGTCAAGTAGCCCCCAAGAGTTCAGGGAGATGCAAAGATAGATGAGGGTCAAATATTAAAGCTTTTAGTTGTTTTATTTGTCAAGGGGATATTTACACATGGTACTAGCGATAGCAGCAGAGATACCGTACAAATGAAATATCTTGTGCGCTCAGACAAACATACGAGAAGAGCTTACTCGCAAGTGATAAGGATAAAATAATTTGTTTAATAAAAGCAAAGAAAAACATATTTATACAGCAAGTGCTTTGCGTTTTATTGCTTGGTAATTTCTCTTTAATATCTTACAGAGCAATGCGAGGGTACGTCAAGAAGTTACACAAGTTTATATAGAACTAAACAAATAAATTTAATTTGAAAAATATTTTTATTTCTTAACATAATCAACGAGACAATTGTCACATCGTTTCACAGCTCCCTGAAGTCCGGGAGCATAAACTTCTTTGACTGACTCCCCTTTCTGCAGCTTCATTGTCGGGAACATTCCAATCAAAAGATGGTGTTTAAGAGGGCCGAACAAATGAAGGTTCCTTGAAACAAAGTCGTGGGCTTGTTCGAGGATTTCCCACTTGAAATTTCACAGCGTCTCATTTGTTTTTAATTGCAGTATGAAGACGCGCATTGTCATTTGGCAAGTAGACGTGGTCACTTCCGTTGAATGAGCTTACGAAGTTTCCTGAGGATGTCACAGTAGTAGTGTCCTTGAGGCCGGAATGCGGTGAACGGTATGTCTTCGTGATCTCAGAAAACTGTGAGCATCATTTTCCCGGCGGATTGTGTCATTTTAAACTTACTTTCGCATGCGAAGCGCAGAATGTTTCCAATGCATTGACGCATGCTTTCTCTCGGGATGCTGAACCCCAGATTCATCACCTGTGACTATTCGGGCTAGCATATCATGTCCTAGTAGCGAGTGAGATCCCATCCTTGTATTGTGGGGTCAGCATGCGCATGTTACACAAGGTAACACAACGACACACCTTTCCTCCTCTGGTTTGTACCACAGCTTGCAACCTTACGGGCATGCTGCGGATCAAGGTCCGTAGTTTTACTTGTAGTATGACCTCCCATTGCTCATGCAAAACCTTCCGAAGTTCATTGAGGCTCTCAGGAACACGTTGACGAGCATTTTCCTCATCATGTTCCAAACATGCTCAATGGGGTTAAAGTCAGGCCGAACTAACGCCTGAATCCCCACCTCACTCAATTACATTGCGGCGATCAGAAGATGGGAAGAGGGAACTGCAGTGCGAGGGGGGCTTGAACTGTCTATCTGCACACTTACGAGTGTATGTGAGATACCCATGCTGCCACATGAATGAAGACTTCTCAGATTCATATCTTGGAGGCCTGCTGAACTTCTAACTATGGGCTAATATATGCCAACACTGTTTATTTTTATTGGTATGTGAACATAGTGAAGGTAGAAAAAGTTACGTAGCACATTCCTCTTGCTTGCCTTCTTCTCATCGCCAAACAATACTATGTCACAATGTGGACCACATGTGGACATGCATTGCCAAGTATGGAGCTGAAATCATGGCCAACATATCGGGCATAGGGGATAACATGCTCTTGAACAATTTCCTCATAGTACCGGTTTGCATTCAGGGCCCCGTCTTGGCTTCCACACTGATACCAGCCTACACCATGACGAACCTCCCCTGAAAGCTATCGTTGATGAGAAGAGGTGCAAGGGGCATACCTTACTCCAGTCCTCTTCCATACTCTTTCCCTGCCATCAGACGATCATAGGCTGAACATCCTATCCATCCGTGAATAGCACAGCTTTCTATTTCTTCTCAGTCCACTCCAAATGTTGACGAGCAGAGTGCTTTCCGATGTAGCTGGGTAAGCAAGGGACCTCTGGATGATCTTCTAGAGATGATCTGTGCTTCTTCAAGTCTCCTCACTGTTCTCACGCTGACATTGACTTCTGATGCCCTTTGCAAGCGATTTTGAGCTTCTACGGCTGTTGTGTGACGATCAAGCGAAACTTGCGGCCACACAAATTGATCATCTCTGGCAGACGTCGCACTTCTGCGACCTGATCAAGGCCTTCCGAAGTTCCCTGAAACTTCGACATGTCCTTTGTATAGTAGAGACATTGATTCAACACCTGAACTACATAACGCATGCATGCTCTGTTCATTTTCCAAAAGGGCAAGTGCTTTACCAGCCTCCTCTCGATTTAACGGCATCCTTATCTCATAAAATTATGTGTTATATTGATTGAAATAGCTCAACAATAGAATTAAATTGATGTAACAACAATGCACTAGACATTTTAATTGACCCAGGTGTAAAAATATGATTAACTTGTATTCATGTTCATACGATAAAGGAAAGTATAGACTCAAAATGATATGCGAATACACAAAGAGTGGTAGCAAAATGTTTGGAATAATATTTAATATTAAAAATAAATGGAATTATAATAATTCACATATAAATTTATATGTATAATTAAAAATACTCAAACAAATTTAGGTGTGGCGTTTTAATTATTTATTTTATTCATTTAATTTTTGCCTCTCGGTGTATTTAGTTTGGGCAGAGAGAGTCGATGACCAACATGAGAGTAGACCGATGGGTGTGTTGACACAGTAAAACCTCTCCCTTGTCCAGGAGTGACAGGCGTTTGAAGATGGTGGAAGGGAAAAAAAAAAAAAAAAAAGCAGCAAAGTAGGGGCTATCTAAAACACTGTGCTTTATTAACATTTGTATACACAGCAGCATGAATGCTTTCAGCAGTTCAAATGCAAGTGTACATGGAATGTTGTCAAAAAGTTATTGAATCTCTACCGTGATAATGCAGTATTGGAATTCATTGTCACAGGAGACGAAACTAGAGTCCTCTACTGTGATTCCCTCTGTCTAGAAAGGCCAAAGTCGCACGAAGAAGATAATGACGACACCTTTTTGGGACTGCAGAATAATTCTGATGATAGAATTCAAAGAAAGGAACTCAACGGTGACTGGGAAGAATGTGCTGAGTTACTGATTCAATTGCACAGTGCCATCAAAGAAAAGAGGCGTGTTTGCTGGATTGAAGAGTTCGTCAGCTGCAGGAAAACGCACCAGTCTGCTGTTGCCAAGGATTTCAGAAGCTGAATCGTCCACCGTACAGCCCTTATCTTACCCTCAGTGTCTATTATCTATTTTCATAATCTGACCTTTGAGGAGGGACGAATCTCAAATAATAATGGGATGAAGGACGTTATTTTCAAGAAATGTTCAGTAAAAGCTTCGGACTATTGGGGAGAGGGGAGTTGAAATGTTAATTCAAAGATATGAGAAGTGCATTGAAGTAAAAGGAGATTGCATGGAAACTTACGGACCGTTTCTCACACTTGCTGCGCTCTAAATAGTGCTACTAAAGTGCACAAGTCAGCGGTTTAGCAACATTTTAAAACCAACGAGAAATGTCACTAAGTAAGGTCGATCTAGTGATTGTTCGAGTGGATATAGTAGCACAGTTAGAGAAAAATATACAATGGCTGAAGGTGTTCGATGTGAGTAATAAAGAAGAAGAAAAGAAAAAAAAAAGTGGATAATGCGTTGAGGACAACTTGTCCCCTGAGTAGCAAACAACTGTTCCTGTATTGCATACCTGTTTGTGTGCGCTTTCATAATTAATGAGGTCTGTTATTTAATGCCTGAAAGGAAAGTAGACTTGCAATGATGCATTTGCATATAATTTGCTCTCGCGAAAACGTCAAGAGATTCCATGCTCAGACCCTGGTGTGTGGCAGTTCGATAAGCATAAATTACCTAATGGGATTTCCTTCTTGGTATTCTTCGCAATCAACTTTAAGCTATGGCTTCGAATTATCTGAGTACTTTAAAAATTCAGAAGACAGGATAGTGGATTGGGGAGATGAGAACAGGCAAGGCTAAAACACATTGAGGAAAAGAGGTAGAAAAAAATGGAAATGGATAAAGGCGGAAGAAGATAAATGGAGTAGAAAAGAGAGGAAAGGAGGTAGAAATTGTGAGAGAACATAATTTGTAAGCAGGTTTATTTCTTAGGTCGCATTTACAAAAATACAGTAAGTTAATTTAGGCTTAATTTATACGAGGGCTATTTGAAAAGTTCTCGAAATGAAGCGTAAAATGACAACATAGAGCTTTGAAGTTATTCTTATTTTTTAACGCAGTCCCCCTTGACACTAATGGGATGCTACAAAATAATTACAGATTCTTCCAGGCCTGCAAAATACGTCTAAACTGATGAATTAAGCTGTTCATCAAACGAACATTTTTTTTCCACCAAGGAATTTTCCTAGTTTAGAGAATAATGGAAGTCCTATGGAGCCAAGTCAGGGGAATTAGGTGGATGTGATAGCAAATCGTGCTCCAATTAAATGATTTTCGCCATCACAACAACACCCGTGTGAAGACGAGCATTGTCTTGATGCAAGGTGACTTTCTTCTTTGAAAAACTCGGCATTTTCTGTCATATTTTTGTCTTTAATACACCCAAAAGGTGTATAATGCACTCCAGTGACAGATGTTCCAGTGGGAAGATAATCAGTTAGCTTGGCATCCCAGAAAACAGACACCTCGATCCTCCTGGCTGGTTTCGCACACTTTGCGGTTGAGAATCGCGATGTTTAAACTGCAATTTTGTTTCAGATGTGATTCACTTTTGACCCCGAGCTAGCAGTCGCGGCAACCATATTGCCGATAGTTTTTCAAAGCACAATTCTTCCATCAAAATGTGAAATACGCGTTTCTTGAAATGCACAGTGTTTCAAATACATTGGACAACCTTAATCGGCGATTCTTCAAACCAACGTCGTAAACCTTATCAATAATTTCTGGTGTGACGGACTTTGACCGTCCGCTGCATGAGTCACCTTTCAAGCTTTCACGGCCGCGTTTAAACTCCCTGGCCCACTTGGGAACGGTTGAAAATGACAGTGCACAGTCCCATAGAGTTGTTTGTCATGTATGTATGAATTTGCGTTTCATTCACACTTCTTTACCAAGTACTTAATAACCGCACGATATTTGCCATTTTTCTCATATACACACGTACCAATCTGTGTGTTATTGCACAAATGTTTCTGTGGCAAATGGCGGGTTTTGATAACAAAACTGCTTCGGAACTGCTGTTGTAATATGTGGGTCATTCCGGGGACTTTTTCCAATTACCCTGGTACATGTTGTTGTTTTGAGTGATTCGGTACACAAGAAAATATCTTTAAAACTTGAAGGACACCATTTCAGGCTTCTATGTTGACCCTTGCTGTGCTAACAAGTTCCTCTATCTTTCTCAATTTCAAGCAGGTTCGACTAGTGACCTTACAACCTAAGCGAAAGTAGCAAGTGGGTAAGTGAAATTTGTTACAGAGACAGTGTCGCATATTACATGCGTTCTATATTTAGTCATACATTATGAGAATCCTGGTTTTGTGGCTTCTCAACAAGCGAAACTCCACTCTACTACTGGAATTTTATTGCATTATATTTGGATCTTTATGTCAACGAAGTATAGTACGGTTTTGGTAGTGCCTGAATATACATAGCTTATAAAATGAGAGATCTAATGGTCTATAGAAATCAAAGACAGAAGCAAAACTGACAGGAGAAATATCTGAACAAAAAGGCAATGCAAGAGAATGAAAATGGAGATAACCAAACATAACAGATATAATAGAAAATAAACGAATACAAGAAAAGGAACATAAGAGCTATAAATTAAAAAAAAAGAATAAGTAAAAAAACACTAAGAAAGCGCTGAGGCAAAAGAAGAAGAAAAGAGGTAAAGGAGAAACGAGGGAAAAATTTAGACCTGCATAAAGACAGATGGATAGTGTAGAGATCAATGCAGGAGACCAACAGAAACATATTTGTGTGTGTGTGTGTGTGTGTGTGTGTGCGCGCGTGTGGGGGGGGGGATTGTGTGAAATTGAACAAGATGATATGCATAAAAAAGGGCACGGGAAGAAAAAGCAAGGAAGAGAAGAAGATGTAAAGGGGGGGGGGGAAACGAAAGAAAATAAACAGAAAAAGGTAGACTAAACAAAAAAAAAAAAAAAAAAAAAAAAGCGGAACTCCACAAATGAACCAAAAAGATGAATGTAGAAAAAGTAAGAAGAAACGCAAAAGAGAAAAAATCGATTAAGATAAGAGTGTGATTTAAAGAGAAGACGAACATATAAACACCCAACGAAAATAAAGAGTGAAAAATCATAAACGTATAGGAAAATAGCGATGGACGAATATAAACAAATATATCAACAAACTTGAATGAAAAAAAGATAGACGTACATAAAAACTTTAAATCTATGTGAAATATAAGAAAGAGTTAAAGAAAAATGAGAAATAAAATACAAAATAAAAATCAAGAGAAAAAGAACGACGAAAAGAAAAACAGTGAAAGTGCTTTAAAAGATGGAAATAAAAGAAAAAGAACAAAATACAAGAAAGAGTGCGAAAATGAAACGGAATGAGAGAAAGAAAAGGAAAGAAAGATAAATAGAAAGTAAAAAAGGGCCAGAAAAAAAAGTCAAACAAAAGAGAGAGCAGATAAAGAAAGTACTGAAGAAAAAAGAATATAACGAACGTGCAACAGTAAAAAGAAAGAAAGAAAGAAAAAAGGAACGAAAAAGAAAATAAAAGTTAGAAGACCAAGAAATAAAAACAAACAGAGCGAAAGCAATTGAAAAGGTAACGAGAAGAAGAAAAAGAAATGTAAAAAGAACAAGCTAACAAATAAAGAAGAAAAGGAGGTGAAGATGTTTGGAGGCAGGCCATGCGCAGCGGTCACCTTTAGAGGCATCCTGCCCTCCTCTTCTCTTCTCTCCCCTCCCCTAAAGTTCACCCAGGCCCCTGCATTCTCCTGCGCGGCGTTCCAGCCGAAGAAGTATCACAACAGTGAAGTTGAGGAGGTCCGCAACAGACGTTATGTGACATTCCAGTGTGGTGCAAAGTGTTTGTGAGCTCAAACTGCAGGTGTGTGTTTTTGTGTTGATAATGTGACAGTAGGGCCATTAGCATTTGGATCTTAACATGTCTGAAGTTACCTTTTCATATTCCTTGAGTTCTATAACGCGAAAAACGATTTTGTGAATCAAATGGCTCTACTACTGAGCTACCGTGTTCTTCCTTATGTCTCTGGATTATCACCTGGTTCAAATTCTGAGAGTAGCTTTAGTACAGGCATCAGAGTTAGTGACCAGAAAATAAATACAGATTTTCTGTCAGTGAAAACTCACTACCATGCTTTAGACAGCAGATTGCACAATCGTCAAACGCATTCATTCCTGAATTATTAAATTCTGTTCATACTTAATTGCATAGGTTTCGAGCAGTGAATAATGTAGACGAGTTTGAGATTCGTTGTTTCAAGCGGACAGAAAAGAAAAGTAATGAATAAAACCAAATGACTTCGTCAACCGATACTGAACCACCCTATCATCTATCAATTCAATTAGTCACGTCGGTCCTGATAGTGCAGTGGTAACCACACTTGACTTCTAATCCCAAGATCGCGGGCTCAATTCCGGCCAGGACCGATGGATTTTTTTTCGGGCGTGAAGTCTTGGATTCCGTGTCGTACATTTACGGCACGAAAAAGAATCTCAAGTCTGAAAAAAGAGACCTCTGAGCAAAATTTGTCGGCCGTTTCACGCCCTGATTTGAATGGGACGCTGATGACCTGAGATGTTAAAAAGCGTCCGTAAATAAACCAAAATAATATTAAATTACAGTCACTATTTGCAGTACGGTGGTTTCGCATCTGTCTACAAACTCTTGAAACGCGAGTTCAAACCCAGCCTACAGAAACAGTTTGCCTTCCTTAGATAGTGGTTGGTTCTTAATCATATCACCTCTCTTTAGAACAGAATCTTGATCAACTTTGACCGGAGTTTTTAGTTTATTGCCGCCCCCGGTTTCGCCTTGCTTATTTTAAAGTATAAGGGGATGAAGAAAGGGCATGAAAAGTTGAGAAAGATTACTTGGAAGCTTTTCCCCCTTCTTCTTTCTTCATATCATTCAAAGTCTTTCCCTTTTCTACTTCCAACTATTCTCATTTCTAAGAATGAAAAACAGAAAAGGAAACAGGTGCATTCCAAAGATTTCCTTCTTTCCCAACCTTTTTTCTCTTTACTTGTCTTTTTCTATGTGTTGTTTTCCGCTTCTTCCTGGTCTTTCCCCAAAGGAGTAGATGAAGAAATAACTGAGGGATAAAGAGATATACCGTATTTATGCGAAACTAATGCGCCAATGAATGTGATGCGCAACCCAAATTTGAAACTTAAGTCATTAAAAAAAATTAAAGCATGTTGTTGTGCGGTGTCTTAGAAATAATCCGCTGCTAACATGATCAGAGTGGATTATTGTTACATCTTGGAACACGTAGGACAAAATCCATCACTCGTGTTGTTGCCAGCACAGTTGGCATAGGTTAAAGAAGAAAAAGTTATTTCTTATAGTGTCACTAGTCACAGGTTGCCCGTTCTTCCTCCTTTCATGTACGAATTCCATGTCAGAATGTCTTCTCTTGCGAGCACTAGTGGATTTCTTATTGCTAAACGCCAATTTCTGTTGCCGCCACAAGTGAACGTTGCTCTAAGCTACTACATTGAACTCTCTTCCTTTCTGTTACAACTTTTTTCAGCATAAAATATTACTTTACGATTTAAAGCAGCATCATAAGAAGATATTCTTCGCTGTTTGTCCTCCATTTCGGGACTACTACTATTCAAACGCTCTATGCAATAATGCACCAACAATAAATATAACGAAGTCGAGAATTGTAGCAATGCATTATGACGTAATAAAAGATAAATTTGAATGAAGTTATCGACGAACTAAGAAACTAATTTACACTCGAATCTAATGCGCACCACATTTAGACCAAAAGGTGCGCATGCGTGTAAACACAACATATTCCTCGTTCTGATTCCTTCCTTTCTCTTTCCAAAGTTCTACGTCTTTCTCCCTTTATGTCTACATGTTTTTCTTCTTCTTCTTTCTTTTTATACTACTCTTTCTCCCCTTCTTTGCTCTTATTTTTCATCTTTCAACGATGGTATCATTTTCTTTCTTGCTTTCTTTTCCTATCTTTATTACTCTCCTTGGTCATTAAAAGTCTGCAACAAGCGTCATATTTTCCGTTTCCAATACTTCGCTCTCCGTTACTGTTATTCAGTTTGCGCTTTCTTCTCGTACTCGTAGTAAAATAAAAGAGAAAATACACAATTTTTCTTTTGTATATTTGTTCTTTCATTTTCTATTTATTTATTTATTTCTCCTTCCTGTTACTCCTGCAGACGGAAAATAATGCAGAAAACGAGAGGGAATAATCCCCTTTCTACTTTATTTTTGCATCCCTATTCTGTTATTTTTTAATTTTCTTCTCTTTTGGAATTGAATTGAGAAAGAGCAAAAAACAATACGAAGAACATGACATATATTTTCTTTTCTTGTTCTTCTTTTCGCATATTTGTTTCTTTCTTTAATTTTCTTACACGTTTGTCTCCTCTTCTATCTCTGTTTCTCTTTTTCAATTCGCGCTTGCTTCTCCTTCTCATTTTCCAGAGGAAAGTAAGGATGGTAAAAGAAGAAAAAGAGAATTGTCTCCCTTTACTTCCTTTCTCTACTTGTTCTCCTTTCTTTTCATATTTATTTTCCCGCTTACATCTTTCCTTCAAAAAGGAGGGAAAGAGAGATTACTTATTTTTTCTGACGCTCTCCCTCTCCATTCGTGTTAGATTTTTATCTGCCATTTATTTATTTTTTCATTTTCCTTTTCTTACTGCTATAGAAAGGCCGAAACACAGATTTAAGAACATAACTTTTTATTTTCTCGTTCTTCTCTTCCTCTTCTTGTTTGTTTGTTTCTTTATATTCTATTCCTCTCCTGTTACTCTTAGAAGGAAAGAAGTTTGCGGGGGCCATATGTCAAGTAATTTCACCTCTGCCTGGTTGCAGGTTCGGGAAGTGGTCGACGGAAGAAAGTCGGTCAAGCTAAGAGCAAACAACGGTTTCGATATCCGATGGAAAGTTCTGCACAGCAGGTCATCACCGCACCTCTGTACTGACGATCAGGGCGACCTTGGGGCCGGGACAAGTATGCGCAGTATATAATTAAAACAAAAAGTCGGGACAGCATTCCTGCAGAATTAACGTCCAAAAACCAACCGCCAGTGCAGCGTCAACTTTTGAACCGCGCACAGATTCGTCTGTTGTCAATGTCTGTCAAACCCAATGCCATCCCGATACCATGGATGACCAAACCGCGCTAATTCTCGCCCTGCAGCTAATAGCCTTGTGTTGCATAGCTGCCGCGCTCCTGTTGTATCTACTGTGCCGTATTAGAAACCGTTGTGACCGCGACGACGCCGATGTGACTATCAACCTAGGACTGGGCCGTGCCGTGCTTGTCACTTCGTGCGACACCGCCTTCGGACTCCAGTGCGCGTTACACCTGAGCAAGCTCGGGTTT
The DNA here is from genome assembly GCA_030762175.1 of Metallyticus violacea. Lineage (NCBI taxonomy): Eukaryota > Metazoa > Arthropoda > Insecta > Mantodea > Metallyticidae > Metallyticus > Metallyticus violacea. The sequence goes on from CM060845.1 coordinate 16,909,151, forward strand.
CGTGTGTTCGCCGGGCTTAGAGAAGATGATGAGAGCGGCTCCTTGGCCGCCAAGATCCTCAGGGCCAAACTCAAAGAGCGGGAGATGCTGGCCAGCGAGGAAGGCGCCTCAGAAGGAATAGGGCCTCTGATAACCGTTCCTCTGGATGTGACAAGAGAGGACATGCTACATGAAGCCGTTGTGCAGATTAGGAGACACCTGCCTGCAGGGGAAGATGGTATGTACAACTAGTTTAACATCTTGCCGAAATCCGCCACTGGCTCTGACATCACGACAGCAGAGAATGGCTGGCATAAATAATTAAGTTACTAACAAAATATATAATTATTGAAAAACATGATATTTATAATGCTCTAACGTTCGCCTGCTTCCTATCCAAACCTAACCTAACCTAACCCCTTGTTCATCACTAGCGATAAGTACATCTGAGAACAGTAATAAAATACGATATAATGTTTTAAATCAATTTCATTCACGAATTACACTTACTTGTAACATTACCGACGTATATTAAAACAGAAATTGAAAACCGCATCACGTTCTTTAGAACAATTCCCTCAGAACACAAAACGCCATACATTTCCACTGTGCAATCAGTTTTGTTTCTCCTCCGAGTATTTTGCCTATGGGTGAAAGCGCCGCTCGTTAGCCGGTTACCCCTGGTCTCGGTGATTAGCGGGAGGGTAAAACATTAAAAACAAACTATACAACAATACTCAAACTGAACTAAAACTCTCATTACTTACTAAATTATCAAACGAGGTGTTCAAACTGCCTTCATTCTCCACACATTTTTGGCATCTCTTTAGGAAATTCTTCTTCACTCTCTGTAGTTCATTTTGAGAAATCCGGACAATTTTCTGACGAACATTATCTTTGAGTTCTTGTAAGGTGTGCGGGTTCGTCTTGTATACGACATTTTTTAATTTACCCCAGAGATAATAATCACAGGCTGTTAAATCGGGGGACCGAGGGGGGCACAAATCTCTACTAATAACTCTGTCTTGTGGGAAAACATTGTGAATTGATGTTACGGAATTATTCGCACTGTGAGCAGTGGCAGAGTTCTGTTGAAAAAATGCATGATCACACTACCTGTCGGTTAATTCTCTGAAAAAAAAAAAAAAAAAAAGAGGTTAGTATGATATTCACATAAGAACAGAATCAACCATGTGCTCAATAAATAAATAAATAAATAAAATAAAAAGTTTAAAAAATGGTCCTATGATTCTTTCATCACTGAATTAACAAATATCAATCGTACATGAAGACACGCTGTGCCGTTGTAAACACACTAGGCATTATACACTTTATGTATACTGTCGAATCAAGAAACGAACAATACAACACACACCTGGGAACAGCTGCGCTAGACTGCGACAGTTAGCAAGGTCAACAAGTAAGCAAGCAGGCTTGCTATTCCCTCAATCGCGCGGCAATTGATTGGGGGTTCCCTCACAGGAAAAACTCCGCGCAGAGGGGGAAAGCATCAGTGATTGCATTGTAGAAAGCTCAATGACAATAAGGACTAAACCTAAGCTTTTAAGAAATCAAAGTTGGCCTCAGTGGTCTCGGAGTAACGCGCTTGTCTCCAGGCGTAACGTTCGTGGATTCTATCCCGACTGAAAGCGGTGTTGTCATGTATTATACATACTTGTTACCTGTAATAATTGAGAGAGTGGTACGGGCGCTTCAAAAGTGGGAAGAAAAAAAATTAGGAAGCTGAAAAAGCTTAGGAAATCGACCATGTAGGAGAACAATCAACTCCTACACATTTCTTCCCTTTTCCAGAAGATGAAGAGCCATCTCAAAGGTCGCCGTTGACGAGATACAGCGTAGTCACAAAAAGTTCTACACTCACCAACAAAAATAACTTTCAGGCCGCATTCCAATAGTGGCAGAAACGCAGGGACCGGTGCATTGCTGCCCAAGGAAACTATTTCGAAGGAGATTGTGGTCAAAATTAGGTAAATGCAGTCTTTTCTATGTATCAGAGCAATGCGGTAACTTTTTGATAGGCTCGTAAATTGGTAAAAGACTACTTGATGAGTCACCACGTGGTTGTAACGCTCTTATGATGCAAGACACGACTACGAAGGTGGAAATGTAAAATCAGTCTTTATTTAATTTCCTATACTTAGATTGCAATTCAGTTAGGGATGGCGGAGGAGGAAATGTCGATACTTAGCCTTGTTCAAGGAAGGAAGAGATGAAATGAGGGAGACAGTAGACAGCCAGTATGGGGCAGTAAGATACGAAGTAGACGGGGCCCCAAACATTGTTTCCAGATAGAACATCCCTATGCCGGCGAAGTCCCCTTCTCAAGGAATATTAGCCCCTTAGAAGATCTGCTTCCATACTAAATACCGGGACATAAACATTTACAAAACGAAAGCCACCGTACAGCCGCACCATCCCGCCTCGCCTCGTACTTTCGATCCAACATGATAAAATGATAAGAAATGGGAAAGCGGTAAACTGTGGAAATGAAAAATCCACCCCAGTAATCACCTAAGCGACCAAGGGAAACGACGAAAAAAATCCAGGCTGAACATAGGAAGGAATGTTGCATGTCATCTGAGAAACCACAACCACATATACTTCGACAGCAAAAGAACTTGCTAACTTCCTGGTGGATCCCTTTATCATTATGAGCTTACACCATTCCGATATATTCAGACGAGCTAAATCGAGTCAACAAAGCTTATAGTCAGAAGAAACCTGAGCTCTTTAATCGTAACAGTGTTTTCTCTTACAAGATGCTTATCCCACACCAGGGTACTAGCGCAATTTCCGTACTCTCCCGACCTTTCGCCACCAGATTATTATACTTTCCATTACTTGCAGAATTACCTGAACAAGCACATCCATCTCATCCAGAGAGCACGTTAACAAGCGATTGTAATGTACCTTTACTCTTTTTATAATTTTGATTATCTCTCTCAAAGCAATTGGATGCTATGCACCTGTCCCAGCGCTTCTGTCAGTCTTCAAGACATGCTGGAAACCATTTTTGACAGATTCTTCAGAATCGTCTCCGCAGCCTCCATCACTGCTTCTGATGCTGACAAATGTCTCCCACGAAGGTGTTTCTTCAATTTGGAAAAGAAAAAACTCTGGGATAAATGTGGGATTTAGGGAAGGTGTAGTAAACATTTCACATTGCTTTTAGTGATATATTCAGCAACAAGTTTTGCGTTATGCGGCCGTGCATTATCGAAGAGCAGCATCCACATTGTTATATGTAAATGTGGCCTTTTGGTCTTGCAGAGTTTTCAGGATATCTTTGTAGTATTGCCTAGTGACAGCTGTGTGTGCAGGCATGACTGCTGAGAAACCATGCCTGGGTTATCGAAAAATGCCATGACCATAACTTTCCCAGCAGAAGCAACCAGTTTTGCGTTTTTTGGGGGGGGGGTGGGGGGCTAGTAATGATGAAGATTTCCACACAGAGCTTTTCTGTTTACTCTCAGGATCGAAATGATGTAGCTGAGTTTCATCAGCAGTGATTACCTTTGAAAGAAACTCAGCAACTTCCTGTAACATCATCTTCGATTGCATGGGAACGTAGCTGTCTTGCAACCCACCGTGCACAAACACATCTCATGTGCAACTTTTCAGTTGAATGACACCCAGGGGCATTTTCAGAGTTTTTGAAAGTGCTCTGAATATTATTCCACGATCGTAGAAGACAGCTAAGACGATCGTTCTTGGCCCGAGCTGTACTGTCACTTCGCGAGGGCGAGTTTAGGCTTAAAGTACATCACACCTCGACTGGAGAGGGGAGAGAGCGACATCATTCTCTCAATGCCCGCGAAAAGCTCTCGAAAATACGACTAGTCACGAGAATCAACTCATTCCACGTCTCGCTCGGTACTGAACAAATTGCTCACTGCGCATGCTCAAACATCTAGGCTTACTGACCAGGAATAGACAAAAGTACGCGTTAAGGTCATCGGTCAAGAACCATCTCTTCACCTGTACAAACTTGAACATCGGGTTCACCTTCCGATGAAATTGATTGCCTATTCTCTTTAAACATTTAAATCATCTTCAAGCTGTACTACAGGGAAGAACAAACGCTTCATTGTAACATTGCATTGCATAGGCCTCAGCTGAAGATTTGTTGAGACGGAGCAGCATAATATTATCTCCATTTTGGTGTAAGTGGAACTGAACATGTTTCAACTTGCACACCTCTCACAGGCGGGAACCTGGGGGACAACAAAGAAACTAGCACCACTTGTACATTATGCACTAAGCTAACAGGTTGAAAAAATTACGATCGTTCATTATTAACAGCCCTTGCATGAAGTTACTTTAGGTCTCTAAAGATTTTCCTATACAATTGAACGAACTTTCTTGGTTATTTGATGAAAAACGAACGAAAATTAAATACAAATTAATTTTACCCTGAATTTTATGATTACAATTTCCTAACGACAAACCTGCTGTCTGAACTTCTACATGTCTCACAGCACAGAAATTTTGTCATGGCACATTACAAGCGCTTCAAGAAACCGTCTTCGTAATGTAAAGTTAAGGCGGCTAAGTTCTTTGTTACAAACACCCCACCACAGCTAAGCGTCGCTTTTCGTTACACGGTTCATTTAAAACTGAAGGAATTAATTTCAAGCCCCGACAAGCATCAACAACTCAACTTTTTGTGCCGAAGGATAAAACCAGCTATGCATTCTGTCTTTTAAAGCCATGCATGAAAATGAGGAAAGTTTTAAGCCGCACGGTTGGCAGTTTTTAAATATGATGGCCGGTTAAATGGAGTATGAGAAAAGAGTATTTAACATACTTTACTTTTTTTTTTTACAGTTCAAATAGACCCATTAACTCTCTCTGCCTTGTTTATAATCGGTGCCCGTATTTTGATGAGAGAATATTTTTAACCAGTACATCATAGACATAGGTAACTTGCGCACAAATACTGAACATGCCCCCCCCCGTATTATAAAAAACCCTAATTTAAGTAATTTATTTATCGTTTATTATTTTAGGTCCCTTTTTAAATTTTTTGTGTTTACGTTATCATTTTGGGTAAAGATATTTGTATGTTTTATTACATTGAAGTCAGATTTTTATCAACCCGTAATAATGTAACGCCGTTTTCTTCATTTTTTAAATACGTGTTGGAAGAACTGTTTGTGCCTATGGAATGGAATACAGCTAAAGTTATTTCCTTACTTAAAAAGAAGTAATAGAAATGATACAAGAAATTATAGGGAAAGGATTTATTAAGTGCAAAAATCATGGAAAAATGCTTAATTAAACATTACAAGCTATTACTGATAAATAATATTAGAAGAACAATCAGGCTTTTCTAAAAAAGAGTTTTCATGTAGAGGTAATATATTTCTAATGAGACAAACTATTGAAAAACTTCGTGAATTTTATCTAGAAACTCATAAAGCTTTTATTGATTATGAGAAATCCTTCGATTAAATAAAATTGATCCTTTTATGAAAAATATTAGAAGCAAGAGGGTTTTTCTAAACACCTTATTAGTGTCAGTAAGATATTATTAGTTTAGGTCTTAAAATGTCAGATGAAATCTTAACAATTGTTTCTCCTCCTTTTTGAATAGTGTTTAACGCCCGTTTTAATACTGATCGTGAGGGAGGATCACAGTCGATCGACACTGATGATGTATGAGATGAAAGAGAAATTGGGAAAGGATTTTTTTTAAGGAAGGAAACGTTCCAGGCATAAGTTTAAGGTACCTCCCCGGCATTTGCCATTTAAGACTGGGGAAATTCTGAAAATAAACTTCAGTCGGGAAGACGGTCGTGGCGGAAATCGTACCCCAGACCTCCTCCTCATGAGTACGCACCTTAATGACATCGGCCACCCGTGGCGGTTTAACAAATCAAGGTATTCGACAACGGTGTAGTTTAACACCCATTTTATTTAATATATATATGTATATATATATATATATATATATATATATATATATATATATAGTGGGAGAGGGCGGAAGGAGGGAGAGAGAGAGAGAGCGGGCGCAAAAAATGTATACTCACTTCAAGCAAAGAAACAACTGTGATAACATAACAAAACTGAATTCACACAAACAAAAAATGATAAGCACCAATCTTCTTAGACTTTTGCAGATACAACAGTTGCTCAAAATGCCCCCATCGGCGTCGATATACTTCTGAGTACGTTGAACTACTGAATGAGCAACGTTTGCGGAAGTGTCCTCAGCAATTGTAGTACATGCCGTTTCAATTTCTTCCTGAAGTACTGCCAGTGTAGCTGGTCTGCCCAGATTTGCCCTTGCCTTCGGCACCGTGAATCTCAAATTCGAATGCGTGCAATTGTTACTCGCGTTGGCGGTTCTGTTCTGTACACACGTCTCCATTGCCTTTGAACTTCAACAACATTCTCGGTTTTCCAATACCACTTTACGCTGCTCATACGATAACCTTGGCTCCATTTTGTTGTAGCAACGCTCTAATATAACGTAATGAGAGTCACATCTGTTAAAGTAAGAAATGAAATAATAAGATCAGATTTGAATGTTTTTAATCAACGTATTATAGATGAAAAGGGAATGGAATGGGGGATCATAAAGATAGAATGAGAGAAGGGATTGCCGAAGAAGATAATGAATCATAAACCGATTGGGAAGAGATATTTGAGTAGAGCCCGTAAAAGGTAGCTTGACGATAGAGACCGGAACAGATGAAACCACTTATTCCTTGAAAGGAGGAAAAGAAGACGAAAAAGAAGAAGTAATGATATTCATGAATTGCTATTATTGAACATTCATGGAAATTGAAATAAGCATGCATTCTGAAAAGTTACAAATTCCATAATTGGTGGATCTGAGAGATAAAGTAACTCTCGAAAAGTTTATCGGCGTAGTTGCAACAAACGAACTCGCATTAAAAGAAAGTCCGTCACGTAAACTAAGCGAATTCCGCAGCAATTAGAACTTTTAAAATGAATATAACATCCAAATTATGGTTTTTTAATTAATGAAAGTTGTTGCATTTCTGTATGTTAATTAGCATGACAAACTTTAAACTAATAAAAGAAAAACTTAAACATACGTAATACTTTGTCTATTCCCTCCCTTCGAAAGCACTTGAAAAATAAATGTATATTGTGAAATTACTCAAATTTTCCAAAGTAAGGGGAACAAATTAGAATTTTTGCAATCTATTAGCATTATAAAAGAGAAACCACATTTTTAGAAATACTATTGAGATTAAACAATAACAATAAAGGGGATAATATTAATTAAATGGAATATATGACCATTGACAGATACAGCTATACTGTGTGGGTATTTTTAAAACTTTTTAAATGTACCGTTTTTATGAATAGGCTCTTGGTATCATCTTTACATTTACCAATAGAGAGAAATAACAGAAAGTTTCGAGTTACATTGTATATTTAAGATGACGATGTTTATAAGTTTCAATTTTAAAAAATATGTTGCTATTCAGAAACAAACACAATGTGTAAAGTAAGTAAAAACAATCGAAAGTTACATCGATTTTCATTGGCTTTGAAATTTAATTTAAATGTTATCGTAATAAAAACATGTAACGTAAACGTTTTCTGAAGGTTATCACAGAGCACTCTTATTACACACATATTAGATTAATATTTCACATTTGCTATCTTCACGACGATGTTTTTGTTAAATATAAAACATATGTATCGTTATAAGTACAATTTATATTCTGAGTTAATTGTCCTTTTATTTTGAAACAGAGAAAATTAAAACGGCACAGCGCTTTTTAAATGTCGGTTTTTAGGTATACCCATACTCTTAATGATCTGATTTTCCTAATTTTCAGAAACAAAATTTTCTTAATTTTATTTAAATGGTATATGCCAAGTTTCATTGCGAAAAAACGAATATTAATGCCGCTAGTTTGGTTTCAGGTAACCCCCTCCCCTTTTAATTATCTGATTCCACTGCTTTTTAGAAACTGATTTTCTTATTTTATTTCAATGCCATTACCAAGTTTCCTTAAAAAAAAAATTAAATTGAGACTACTAGAGTGATTTTTAAATTTTGCTTTACCCCCGCTCCTTAAAATTTGGTTTTTAGATATACCCCCACTCATAATGACCCGATTTTCCTGATTTTCAGAAACTATTTTTTATTAATTTATTTTAATGGCATATAACGAATTTAGTTGAGAAAAAACAAAAATTGCGGCCACCAGAGCGATTTTTAAAATTTCTTTTAAATTTTCGCTTTAGATTAATTCCTACCCCCAATGATCCAATTTTGGTGGTTAACGAATTCGACGAATCATTTATTAATTGAAGGTTCTATGTCCAGTTTCGTTGGAAAAAAAATGAATTGAGACAGCGAGAGCGTTTAAAAAAAAATCTCATATATATATATACTTTTATTTCATTGTCACTTTTGGTGCCTAGTAGTAGGCGATTTGAAGAAAACTTTCAAAAACCATTTCATGGGCACAACTACCTACAATAGTTAAAAGCTAAAAGCTATCGGCGAGTGGATGTCGCATTTGCCAGCGCTTGACCAGGAAAAAAAAAAAAATTATCTCTTGGAGCTGTTGACCCAACCTCGAGCTGCAAACGCCCTGGACTTCTGCGGCTCTTGCATGTAAACACTCTTCCACATGCATCCCAAAGAGCTCAAAATTTCCTCAGAATGTTCAAATCAGACATTTTTGCCATCCCCCGTACTCACCGTTCCTCGTGCCGAAAGATTTCCACGTTTACCTGCAACTCAAATAGCAGCAGCGACTTGAAAGTGATGAAGTGAACAGATGGGTGAGCAAACAGGACACAGCATGGTACAGACAAGCACGGAAAAAATAAATTGTATCACGCTCTCAATGGAAATTGCGTTAAGAAATAAAACTTACCGCTACAGTGGCTGAGGTCGTTAAGGCGCGAACTCATGAGCGGGAGGTCTGGGGTTCGGATCCCGCCAGGACCGCCCTTCCTGACAGAGGTATTTTCCAGGTTTTCCTCAGTCCTTATAAATGACAAATGCCGGGGAGGTACCCTAAACTTAGGCCTGGAACGATTCCTTCCTTAAAAATCCTTTCCCAATGTATCACATCATCACAAATATCATCAGTGTTCAAGGTCTGTGGTGCCTCAATAGTATAAACGAGCGTTAAACACTACTCAAAAAATAAATAAATAAATTAAACTTACCATTTAAAAAATAAATAAATAATAAATAAAAAGTGTTTCACTTCATTAACCGGCAACGTCAGTCAATATAGCATCGGATTTTTAATAGAACTTTAAAATTATTTTCAGAACTTGGTTTGTATTAGCTTAACATATATGAAAACTTAACTCTGCTCCAAGCTTTCGCAACAGCTGATGGATATCTTATTTGTCATATACCCAGCAAGTAATAAATATTTTTCCGTCTCCAATCCAACAATTTACAAGGAAGTAAAGAAATGTAGGAAACGTGGAAGGTAATTCTTCCGCATTTGACTGTAAAGAGGAAACGCCTTGACGGGAAAAGGTCGTATTCTGCTTTCGCCTACGGTGAGCAGTGTAAGATATGTTTAGCAAATAAAGGGGTTTGTAAAGATAGTCTAGTGGTCAGCGTGTCCGTCTACTGAGGCTTGTCACTACTAAGGAATTATTGCAAAAGATACGTTTTTGTCAACGCGATGATACGAAAAGCAGGAGTCCGGTACAGAAAACTGAGATTATGTTCCTTCTGTAGCAGAAACGGTGTCTTTGGAACTGTTTCGTTCTATACAATAATAATTATTATTTAAGCGCTTTAATAAAAAGTTTCTCTAATGTTCTTTACACCTTGCGGTCCATTTCAAACCTGCCGGTGTTCTAGCGGACCGTATGGCAGCGTTTACTGGGTAGAACCGATCGCCCCCTCACGGGAAGAAAATCAATCACCACGCAGGCTGCACCACTCAGTGAAAACACGAGAGTTACAGTAAATCCCTTGTTTACAATGGTATAGTGAATATTCATTTTTATAACGTATCTATTAAAGAGAGAATCTTACGACGTAAATGCACGTAAATTTCGACGCCGCTATCTTGGAGTTACTGCCCCTTCAAGACCGTGAATTGTTTAGAAAGGGGCGTGAGACGGAGTCTGTTAAAGACAAAAAGAATAACTGAAAGAAGACAGGAGAAACTTGCAGATGTTCAAGCAAGAATGCAGAGAAGTCCAAGGAAACCTTCACCCCTACCGTGCGCTCGCATTTGCCCAGTAATACGGCCCGCTAGAATGCTGGCAGTTTTGAAATGGACCCCACTGTAAAAGCTTCAGTACGGTTTAGGGCTGTTGAATACCGTTTTTATATATTTTCATGAGCATTTGAGTTATTTCGATGAAAATTTTCTTCAGATATTCCCGAAATATCTCCGGAATTGCTCCGGAACTACTACTATTTTTTACTTTCTTTTGTATGTAGAAATATCTACAAAGAGCAATATCATTCATTGTCTTATGTTTGGCATTTCACCTTGCTATAAAGTTATTCCCATTTACTTATTATGTTCAATTATAATTTGTGATTTAATTGAAATGTATATAATTAGGATTTTTTCATGAATAAATATTACAAAATAAGTATTATTTCTTTCTTCCGTGCAAGAAAACAAACAAAAATTGTATACTTTCATATGTCAGTATTTGACCCCCGGACCTTCACCGCTAAAAACCAGCGCACGCACAGTGCAACGAGAGTCAATTCGGCCAAAATCGATACGACGCAGGGAGGAGTCTGTAAAACACCGGGATTGTATAACTTTCCCAATTCGTAGGATAAGAATACTCACTCAGTATTAACTTAAATAAAGAATAACACAAATAAAATAAATACACTGACACACAGCATTTTGAACTAACCTTGGAGTCAATTTTTCTGCTTGCCGTGTGCTTCTACTTGAAAAAGCTCAAAATAATGTATTAATGCGCCTAATTTATTTGTATATTTGTCTTTATTTAAGCGCTCACGGAAGTAATTTTAATTTTCCTTGACTTCATATACATAAAAGGTAATTTTCTAATATGTAGCAAAAAAGATAATGTCAAATCTTTGATCTCTAGGAAAACGGAAATGCTTTATTTCTTTGTTATAGCCGTTTACCACATAACAGAACATTCAGAAACAGATCTGTAGGAAACAGAAAATCATATGGAATGTTCAAAATGTCCTCCATTAGCACGGATACCTACATCAACCCGCAGTCGCATGGACCCTCTGAAGCGCCAATCCCTAGAGTATCTCGTATTGTCTATCAGCCTTGTAGAATACAAGTACGAAGATTCTCTACACCTTCGGCTCATAATCCATTGATCATATGAGCATCTGCAAATTCCGTTTAAATACCTCATTTTACTGAAACGAGGTCCGTAAACACACAGAACTGACACTACATGCTCGATGCTACGTCAAGCAATGAAATGAGTAGCTTAACAAACGTACAACAACGGTGAACTTAGGAACTAATAGTAGTTTCAATACCCCCATCCCATTTAATCAGAGATAAAAGCGAATGTTTACTTACAATATGTGTTTAGCAAATGTTCTTGTGGTTTTATTGCTACAGTTTGCTGGCATTCTAGCTTGCGTATTACACACCGTGTAAGCGGAGTTATAGACAAAGGACTTTAACAAGGAAATAAAGCATTTCCAAGTTCATTTTCATATGACATATTTGTACCTTCAATGTGCAAGGAACGTTTCCCCAAAGTTTTGACAGATTTTTTGTTACAACCTGTATAATATATAAACATATTAATATTAGATGAAACAGTCTGCACAGTTTGAAGCTTGGACTGTGCAAACTAAAGATTTCACAATTGCCAGTTTCTGTTAAAGTGCAAATTAATATAATTCTTAAACTTCATGAAAAATACGAAAAGATAGACATTTTTTAGTTTTTATTAACATTTCTGCATAGCCAAACGCGTTTAATTTTCAGAGATTATATACAAATTTACCTCCATTTATTTGTAAAGTTTAGTTTTTATTTCGTTTCGGAAGAACCGAGAGTTTCATTTTTTGACCAAAGCCTCCTTGTGTAGAAAGCGTTATTATAACAAGGTAAGCCACGGTCTGAAAGAGCAGCCTTTATGTTACTAGCAAGGCCCTGTAACATGCATCAAAAGTCTACAAAGGAAAATTTAAGTGAACATTAACTGATGCATGTGGTAAGAATTTTTTTAAATAAATATTTTGTAGGTGCCAAATATACTGGGACGATCATAAACTACGTATCACTAGTAAATTAAAAGTCTTGTATATTATAATAATATATGATAAGATAAGGCACATTCTCCCATAAGTTGCTGGCATATCTTGATGAAATTTGTATTTAATCGACACGCTCCATCTTTTAGCGAGTCAGCGCCTCTTTTCAACAGCTGCTACGACATGCATGCGGCGTTTAGACATTTCAGGCATTCTTGTAACCTGAAAAAAACATTTATAGATCAGCGTACGGCACAGATTTCAGCGGCAGTGATTATTTCAGTTAAACCAGTTACGCAATGCAACTCTAAATGTGCTTCCCTTGCACATAAACAGATAAATAAAGTGAAACAAGAAAAACGTTTACTCGCCAAGCAGATTTGTACATTTCAAGTTGGCCATCATTGTGTAAATTGTTCACGTCTTGTAAAGGTCTGCTTGAAAATGATTGTTTATGCAGACCTTCAACTATACACCCAAACATTTTGAATATTCACACCCATTCATTATTTACTTGCGGTTGTTAACGGAAGAACCAACTAACTCCATGCGTACAAACCAGAAAAATTCGCCATTTGATAATACCTACTCCTAAAGTACAATTTGTATTATTATTATTATTATTATTATTATTATTATTATTATTATTATTATTATTATTATTATTATTATTATTATATTTATTTATTTATTGCAGTCTAGTTTCTTTTGTTATTGGCGAATTCCGAAGGAATGTAGAGCTATTGCGGTTATGCCCATGAAAATATTTTTGAAATTCAAATTTCCATCAATCCTGATTACTAGGCACTAAAAGTGGCAATGAAAAAAGTTTGTGTGTGTGCGTGTTAACGCTCTGGCGGAAACAATTTTTTTCAACGAACCTCGGTATATGCCATTGAAATAAAATAAGAAAAATACTTTCTGCAAATCAACGAAACCAGACTGTTATGTGTGGGGGTTTAACTACGAAACTATTATTCTATTTAGATAAAATCAGAATAATAGTTTCTGAAAATCAAGAGAAATCGGACCATTAGGATTGGGAGTACATCTGAAAACCTAACTTTTGTAACTACAGAGGAGGCCGGTTAAGGTGGCCCGGAGGAGGACGTGGCATACGGGAGGATTCTAATTGTTAGTATTAATAATTGGGTATTTCCGCCACACGATAAACTCGTTGGTGTAATGTGAAAGAGTATGGGGCGGGATAGTCTGAGCAACCGCAAGGACGAATAATCGAACTTACCCTTACAGACAGTGGCCGTTCTGCAGCTTCAGTACCTAACGGCAGCGGAAAAAGTCGAATTCCAGAGAATGCTGGAGCGATGTACAAATCTTAACGGTAGTGTATGACATCCATACAGCAAGTGAAATTCTTAGAGCTGTAGTCCCGAGCCAATTCCGAGCGGTAGCGGAGAAAGCCGAAGATAGTGAGCTAGATAATAAGATTTTACAGTGCAACGGCAGAATAGCTCAGACTGTTAGAGCGTCATGCTCTATAGTTGTGAAGGTACTGGTTTCAGACCCTCGCATCCTGGTGCTTTGTTTTTCCCCTGCCGGAGTTAAAGGAGAGTTCCACCATTATAGTGATTTAAATAACATACAGTCAATTTATATTTACGGAAAGAAGCTAGCGTAGACATAATAGCGCTTATGTTCTAGTGCTTGTCAATGGCACCGTATAGGGAGGGGGGTCGATAGAGTCAGAACAAAATGTGAACATATCCTCTCATGCTTATTTTCATTGTAATAATTGTGAGAACTTTGCGCTGATATTACACCCGCTTTATCGGGAGACACCGCTCTGAGTGCCGACCCGCCAGATGCCGTAAAATGTGTGACCAACTCATGAAAGAAACAACACTAGATTCCAGCCCTTTGTTAAAATTGTTCGTGGGGAAAAAATCATTAAAATAAATACTTTTATAGTTCAACCATTTTCCATCTTCATTCTAACCAACGTGATTAATGAAAATACAGTGCGATCAGTGATATTTTCCCCCGCGGCGCGGGGATTTTCCTCTAAATGAGACACGATTTGTTTGCTGCGCTGCGAAGGAGGGAGCAAGCCTGCTTGCTTGTTGATCTTGCTGACTGTCGCAGTCGTAACGCAGCTGTTCCCGGGTGTGTGATGTGTTGTTCCTTTCTTAGTTCGATAGTGTACATAATATGTATTATATCTAGGTGTTTATGTAGGAATCATATGTGTTAATTTAATGGTGAAAGAATCACAGGATCAATGTTTTTTAGCTTACAGTTGATTCTGTTACTTATGTAAATGCCATACTAACCACCTTTTTCAAAGAAATAACCGACAGGGAGCTTGATCATGCATTTTTTTCAACAGGACTTTGCCACTGCTCACACTGTCAATAATTTCATTGCAGCAATTCACACAAGACAGAGTTTATTAGCAGGGATTATGGTCTCCTCGGTCCCCCGATTTAACAGCCTGCAATTACTATCTCTGGGGTAAATCAAAAAATGCCGTGTAAAAGACGAACTTGCACACCTTACAAGAACTCAAAGATAATGTTTGTCAGGAAACTGTCCGGATTTCTCAAAATGAATTACAACGAGTGATAAATAATTTCTTAAAGAAATGACAAAAATGTGCAGAGAATAAAGGCAGGCAGTTTCAACACCTCATTTAATAATTTGGTACGTAATGAGCGACTTAAATTGATTTGTTTTATTCTCCGGCTAATAACCGAGACCCGGCTGGAGGAAGCACACACTCTGAGGGAAAACAAAACTGATGCAAGATACAACAATTTGCACTGATTTTTGGGATATTCTATACGAATGTAATAATTAATGTTGGAAACAATCGTCATCCTTGACCTCGCGATCGCTTTGTCATTCAGTTGTAGGCTTTGCTAGGCTGCTGTTGTATTTTATTGTTTTTATTTACACCTGTATGAATTTTATCGATATATGGACTTGAGTGGTGATTACTAAATAAAATAAACCTTGTAATTCTTAGAACGGTCAAATTCGTTAATGCTTTTTTAAAGAAAATTGCCGATAAGGGCAGTGAAGTTGAACTTGAAAGTTTAACAGTTTCCTCTGATTTTAATTTAAAAAATAGCTCAGGTAAAGTTAGAAAAATCCTCTTAAGTCCGGGTTTGAAGCTAAAGGAAATTAGTTAAAATACTCAACATCTAGATACATCATTTAATAGTATTAGTGAAATCCCCGCATGTTGAACAAATATTATTTTTGTAAATAACGGTTATTTTCTCCTTTACCTGCTCCGCGTCCCATCCCTCTTTTTTCTGCGAGTCCTTTGTTAATATACTCGCTTAAACCTGCCCTATTGATTACATTTTAAGCCGTGACATTAAAATTACATAACTGACGACATAACAGCAATAGCCAGAGGCGGATTTTGGTAGATACATTTTCCTTTGGACTTATTAACGGAATAAAACATTTCCTCCTACAAAATTGGTGTCCTTGTCATTGTGTACAGTTGTTTTAGATTAAAATACTGAGAATCAAATTGTATATTTTACTGTATATGTTCATTCACAGAACGATGAACTAATACTAGTTGCCAAGCAGACGCCAGATGGCGGTTGTAAACATAGTGTATGGCGAAAGGACAATGTTCGTTTGTTGTCAAGTAGAGAAAGACGTGAACAAAGGTGCAATGGCTGTTCGTGGCCATTGTAGAAGGGTGGGCCTGGAGCATAACTACATGACACACAAATGACGGGGGGAAGGTCTCTTTTATCAAGACATACTCCTCTCCGACATTCTCTCATAACTGCAGTGCCATCGTATGTTTTGTCCTGTAAACGTCTGGTTTATATGAAACTCCTCTAATTAAGATGTTAAAGTACACCTTAAATCTTCTGTGTTATGAATCTCCCATTGATGTATCGTAATGTCGCAACAAATAGTGACATGCATGTACTAAGAAAAAGAAATGAAAAGAAACCTAATTTTGTGCACTTTTACTGAGTAAGCTTATATAACTTGAGGTCTATATCGTTTCACTTCCAACTTAACTGTTAAATTTAGACACGAAAATGGTGTATTCAATAAAACGTCCACGTTAATCATCGCCACAAAAAGATTCACCTTTTTTGTAATTTCATGTAACACTATGAAAGTCAACTTTCCACTGACAAACAGTGAGGTAGTCACACAATTTCAAACAAAGTGCGTAAACTACCCCTAGTCAGTTATACGTTGTGCCAGTAATCTCTCAACATCTGGTTCCTAAGAAAAGAGAGAATTAGAGTGCTGACCAGTGGCCGTATTCCGTCTATCCAAGAGAACGCAAAAATATGCAGGAGAAAGGCTATCCCATCTAGGAGTATGACAATATAAGTCCTTTTAAATATTTTCTGGCCCATGAAGTTTTAAGGCTTAAAATGTTCCGGTCTGACATACGAGCTTCCCTCGCTAACGGAAGACCCGCACGCTACCGCTACTACTGTAGAGAGGAACTGCGCTTATTGCTTAAGATACAATTAAGAAATAATCTGTTATACAACGCTGTTTTCACACATTTTTTTGTTTTAAAAGTTGATCAGGAGAAGATAAAATGGTAAATAATTATATCATTTTCTTTGGGGAGAGATCCATCTGGTCCTTATTGACAGGCCGCCCCTGATTAAATGGCGTCGAAATTGCAGATATCCATAGATGTTTAACTGCATTTGTGGTCAAAGAGGTTCCTGCACAGAAGATCGTTTACTACTGGTTCAGTAAGTTCGCGAGCTGCGGGCAATCTGCCACAAGAATATGAGTACAACATCCCGATCTCCCAACAACATCAAGTTGTTCCTGAATTGATTAAGGCTGACAGGCGTGTTACCTTTGAAGTTACACATTAGTCGCGAAATCTGGCAAACCATTTTTAACGACTATTTGAATATGGGATCCAAAGCACTTGTCACAGGCACGGGTGAATCGACGTGAATAAGGTATGCAGGGTTCCTCTAGAAACTTTGTGCTGCACCATCTGCGGGTATTTTGGGACACTTCAAACATGCTGCTAAAGGACTGACTTCCGCAAGGAACGATGTTAACAGCGAGGTGTATTGCGAGTCCCTTGCACGGCTTAGACGCAGAATTCAGCAAAGGCAAAAGGGATAGTGGTCGACAGGAATGTTGACATATGGTCCCACACCAGCAACACTACGACCGCAAAGTTGGCATCGCTGGATTTCATGTTGTGCCGCACCCACCATATTCACCGGATCTCGCTCCGTTTGATTATATTGGGATTACTGCGAGGTAAAAGGAGGAATTTCAAGCAGCTGTCCACGAGTGCTGGCGTGCTACCAAACATGGTTTCGCGACAGCAAATGCAAGTTATCTGGGAAATGGCAATGATGCATTGACATTGGTTGGGAGTATATTCGGAGATTTCAGTGTTGTATAATAAATAAGTTACCAAAGAACACTATTGTAGATCGTTTCCGAACGCCCCTCATATTTCCAAAATTGTTTGTTACATTAAGATACTTTTACCGCAAACGATAAATAATTAGCGTAAGGTATAGTGAAACACTTATCAGCACATATCATAATTTAACGCAATACCAAGCAACATTTGTGCATATGTTTTAAACGGGTTGTGCTCATAATTCTTGTCAGCAACCCAAGTCCTAAATAAGCACTCTACCGTAAGGAATTTTCATTACGTAACAAAAAGCATAGCCTACGTTTAATAGCAACACAATACACAATAGCATGTCGAAGTGTTTGTCTAACAGGGAAGTACAATTTCTGTGTTGAGAGCGAAGTGTGAAGGACGAATTCAGGTACCATGGAAACCGTGTATACAGGAAATTGAATAGCTTCTGTAGTGGAAATATCTACCGCAAATAAAGCGTCTTTACTTCTTGTGTCTATATACATATGTAAAGGAGAACATGTCGTATTGGAACATACGCCTGTTTATGTTCTGTTTACTAACTCTGGACGTACTTTTATGCAGATTGAAACCCAAGAGAAACGTTCTTCCCTTAGACAAAATAAAAATAATTACAATGCGAACACAAATGCATGTTGCAGAGATGGCTCGCTACAGCATAAACATGGGGTGCACAAATTTATTACTACTGCTCAATATACGAGGGCAAATTAACAAGTGTGGTAAAAACACAGTAAATAGCTTTTTTATTTTTTTGCAAAAATAAAAATGTATTTGTCAACATAATTCCTTTGGGCTCAATACATTTTCTGCAGCAAAATTCCAACTGTTTTATTCCCCCAGGGGGGGGGGGAATTATACTTAATACTTATTTACAGCAAAGATAACCTTTTCATTTGTCGAACATTTCTTCCCCAAAGTCAATTTTTAAGGTTAGAAAAAATAAAAAAAAAGTAGCTTGGGGCCAAATGTAGATAAAAGAATGGGTGGGGCACTATTTCGAAGCCCAGCTCGTGCAGTGTTGCCGAAGTGTGAGCAGGTGCATTGTCTTGGTGGAAGAACACATTTTTTAACCAACTTTACTACACAAAGCCAGACAATCGTTGCAATTTAAGTAAAGAGTTTAAATTGAAAAAAAAAAACTTTAAATATTATAAAACAGCTTAGACAGACCATATTATTAACATTTTTATTTTTATTGTTCAAACCTTTAATGTCCAAAGATTTGATTTGATTTGGTCGATGTTCGGACGCTCTTTAACAGCTCAGGTTATCAGCGTCCTATTCAATTCAGAGCGTGAAACGGCACACACATTTTGCTCATAGGCCTCTTCTTTCAGGCTTCAGGTTATTTTTCGTGCTGTAAATCTACGACATGGGACTTACGGCTTTACTTCCCTGCCGAAAGAAGCCATACTTCAGATTTTCATGTCCGAAAATATCCATCGATTCTGGCCGGGATTGACCCCGCGATCTTGGGTTTACGAGGCAACTATGGTTAGAGACAGTTACAAAAATGCTCAGGAGAGTGAGTATAAAAATTAAAAGTATTAGCTCTCCAGCCTGAAGCAAAACTGGAAATAAATCTCGTTTTGATAAATTGTCTCGCCTACTGAAGGGAGACAGGTCTTGGTTTAATAAACAGAGCAGATTTTGAGTGAAACTCGTTGCCAAGCGAAAGTTAAATACACGAAAATTCCCATAACAATTCATTAAAACAGATAAAATCTACTTACTAACAAATTAAGGCATTATCTACACGTGTACATATAAATAATACATTCACTATGATGCAAGAGAGATTTTCTAAGTGTGTCGGGGACAACGTCTGTCTTTTTTTTTTTTTTTTTTTTTTTCCTTAGTCACCATAGAAACAACATGCCTTCTTTCCCTTTCCATGACAGCTGATCGGCCAAACTTTCCAAACTTGCCATTCTGTCACATATAACAGCTTCTATAGCAAGGCGGTGCGAATCTTACTGTGCATGAAGATAAATGTAAAAGTTACTGAAAAGGTCAGATTTGTGACCTTTAATCTCAGCTTAATCGTGTATTCCGAAGGATGTTCCCATCACAAGCTGTTCATGCGTAACACATTCAAAGAAATTTAGTAGAATAGGAAAACGAGCTGAAAATAAAACATAAAGCCTAATTAAAATTTAATTCCTTTTATGATTTATTTTGCAAAAAGCTACTCATATTTTAAACGAATCTTTTAGTGAAAAGATAATATTTTACGATAATTATTAACAAAAGTTAATGACGTTACCGAAATTTAAAGTTTTTGTATCTCAAAGATAGTGTGTCTTTAAGGGAAGTATTAAAGGGAAAGAGGGTATAAAATCATATTTTTGTTTTTTGTACCATTTTAATATTTGGAATATTCTGTATACTTTTATCTGATTTTCATTATGTTTCTTTGTTATAAGTATGTCAATGCAGTAGCCCCCCCCTTTTTTTTTCCTCTCTTTTTTTTTTTGTGATTTTCGCGAACACTTGATCAGTTTAAATTCTATATCTCAGGAACTTTTTGCTCTAGAAGGCTGTTTCATCTTGAATGATAGAAAAAGTTGAATTTCTTAAATTGGCAGCATTTTCATGACATTCTTTGTTATTTTACATTGTTGGAGGGTTTTAGTTGGTATTTCCCTCAAAAATATAATTTTGCGTAAAACAATTTTGGCTGCAAATACTGAAAAGCTACATTTTTTGCATAAGTTTTCCATTTTTTAGGATCTGTATAAGCTATCACTTTGAAACTTTTATTATTTATTTATGATATTATTGTGATGACATAAATATATTATGGTAGAGCTAGGAGGGGGGGAAGATGGAGTAAAACAAAAAGCAAATAAATGCAAATAATTTATAATTTGCTTCAGAGTTATGATATAGTGATGAAAATTGATCAGTCACTATCAATTATTTGCATCTGTATGCTGTAAAAGTTTCATTTCATTAGCTTTAATAGTCCTTGAGAAAATGGGAACTGAAGTTGTTACATTCAACAGCATAAGAATAGGTTTTTCAATGGAAACCTTTAAATCAATATGGTATTTTTCGAAATTTTTTTGTTGCCATAGAAATAAAGCTTATGTAAAAACAAGTGTTGCATAGCAGCAGAAAGAAATATAATCTCCAAGAACCTGTGGCTACTTAAGAGATCCTGATTTGACAACACCGGACTTCTTTCTATGGGTTACTTAAAAGACAAATTTACAACACAAGCGCCAGACAGGTTTGGACGGTTTGAAACACATCACAGGAGATTAATGATATTGACAACACAGTCCTCCAACGGAGTTATGCCTTATTCAGGAGGGAGGACATCTTCAACATTTTCTATACAGGTTAATATTCTGCCAAAGGTACTCTACATTTGAGGTGTAATAGGTTGTGGCTAACCTCATTGGTTTGTAAAATAAAGAAAGAAAGAACTCGTTAGTTCTATATATATCATTGTGTACATACTTGTGCCATACGAGGCAGAAATTGTTTGCAAGGCCGACAGAACGCCTTCCTCAGACAAATAATACCGCATAACTGCTCCAGCAAAAGAATCCGTCCTTGAGCCACATTCTTCGGAGAAAAAACAATTTCTCTTCCTTCACCTGTCGCAAGATACCTGTTACTCTGACATGTGCACTAACTTGTTCCTTCAAGCACCTGCCGTTACGTTTCTCGCGAGCCGCAGGCACCGTGGACATTTCAGCAGTATCCAAGTACTTCGACCGCAAACGTTTTCTCAAGTATTTCATTTTTTAATGGTGTTTTTACTACTGAGGCACCACAGACGGTGTATTTCATTCTCTTATTCACCTCTGTCAGCGATTCTCAGTTCAAAGAATTCTTAAGCATTATGATGGAAAGTAGCAATACAATCAGAACCGTTACCAGTCTGCAGACGCAGAACATGTCTAATCTAAGTAAGTTACACCCTGAACAGAGAGACATGCAGTCCCGAGCGACAGCGCAGAGAGCCGAACTACTGTAGGCGTGGCCGCATGTAAAATTGTAAACGTTGGATGTATTATTTTTTTGTTAAACATAATGTAACCTATCCGTTGCCCTCTGTAACTTTTAAATATAAGTTGATAGGGTTAGGCGGGTTAAATTACTGTAACGATGGCAAATGTGCTCTTATTGCAATTCGCAGTTAATTCATATACACACACTAAGTTGCGCTAACCTCGGGTAAATCTTAGAAACCGGTGGACCCGTGGTTTGCTGCGGCTAGCTACGGCCTGATGGCCTACGCTCACCTCCTTTTAGTAAATATAAATTGATAGGGGTGGGTAAATCATTATAATGGTGGCAAAACTACTTTGATTGCAGCGAAAAAAAATCGTAAACATAAATTTATGTGCATTCTGTGCATGGTATTATGTTACCGAGTAAGTCATTGTAATGCGGCAAATGTTCTTTATTACAGCAGAAAAAAAAAACACCAGGACGTGAGGATTCGAAACCACTGTCTTCACAACTATAGCATGACGCTCCAACCGCTTGAGCCAAAGGCCTGAACTGTTGTGCTATTGCGCTTTTAAGCGCAATTATCTAGCTATATCTGTGGGAATTTCTACCTTCGGGATTGTTGTTGCCAGCTTCCCACGGCCAAATTCCATACAGTTCTGTACAGAGTGTAACGTCTAATATCCACATACATTGGACGGAAAGCACTAGTGCTCTTGCTGCTACCGCAACTCGTGCAACCCAAGTGACAGCGGAGAGAGCCGCAGGTAGTGACTTGCACAGCTATAGCTAGATAATGAGGCATTTTAGCGTAACGACTTAATAGCTCAGACGGTTGGAGCATCATGCTATAGATGTGTACACAGTGGTTTCGAATCCTTACGCCCTCATGCCTTTTCGGTTTTTTTTCTTTCCTAACATAGTATCACGCACAGAAGGCTTATAAATTGATGTTGACGATTTTTTTAACTGCTGCGATCAAAGGAGATTTGCCACCATTACAGTCATTTACCCGCCTCTATCAATTTATATTTACGAAAAGGAGGCGAGCGTAGGCCGTCAGTTCGTAGCGAGCCGCAGCAAACCACTGGGTCTACCGGTTTCTAGGATTTACCCGAGGCTAGCGTTAATGTGTGTGTATAAATGAATTCATTACGAATTCCGACAAGAGCAGATTTCCAACCGTTAGAACAATTTTCCAGAGTAAAAATGCCCAATTGTTTATATTTAACAAGACAACGCAACATTTACATTATTTTAAAAAAAATATATACATTCAACATTTACATTGTTACAAGCGGCCACGCGTCGATCCTGGTGGTGTAGAGGTAATCATACTTGCCTTCTAAACCCAAGATCGCGAGTTCAAACCCGGCCAGGACCGATGGATTTTTCCGGCGTAAAAATCATAAGTATGGCTTCCTTCAGACGGGAAGTAAAGCCGTGAGTCCCGTGTCGCAGATTTACAACGCGAAAAATAACCTCAAGCCTGAACGAAGAGACCTCTGAGCAAAATTTGTCGGCCGTTTCACGCCCTGAATTGAATGGGACGCTGATGACCTGAGATGTTAAAGAGCGTCCATAAATAAAACAAATCAACAAAAGCAGCACGCACGCGCAGGACCGAAATAGCGTAAATTTTGCTGCTAGTGCAACACTTGCTGCTGGCAGGCAGGCGTTGTATGAGTTGCCCTAGCAGCAAGAATAGCACTGGTGATTTCCGTCCAGCGTGTAAGGGCAAACACGTCGCTTAATTAAGCGCCCAGAGCGAGGCACACATACGTGGCCTTTACCACTTAATACTCTTGTATTAATCTACAACATTAAGCCGAAATTGGCGTGCCAGTGCCAGGTTGGTTAACAATGACTACTTCACTCAGGGGACATAAAACCGATCAATGAAATGAAAGAAATGTTTAAGTTTGACCAATCATAGCCGATATATACCGCCACGGGTGGCCGAGGTCGTTAAGGCGCGGACTCATGGGGTTCGAATCTTACCAGGACCGTTCTCCCTGACTGGGGGGTTCTTCCAGGTTTTCCTCAGTCCGCATAAATAGCAAATGCCGGGAAGGTACCCTAAACTTAGGCTAGGAACGTTTCCTTCCTTAAAAGATATCCTTTCCCAATATATCATTTCATCTCCTGCATCATCAGTGTCCACCGCCTGTGATGCCTCAGTAGTAAAAACGGGCGTTAAAAAAAAAAAACACACACACACACACACACAAAGCCGATATTGCAGTGAAATTATCGAAAAAAGTTTTTCAAATCCCTTTACCATGTGAAGTGCATATGTCTTCAGGCCAGTGTAGCCAACTGTATAGCTCCACTATAATGCATGGGTATTAACAGATTAAACATTTAAATTTATTGTGAATAGAATAAGAATAAAGTAATGTATGTTTGAAATTCGCGCGCAGAATATTAACAGTTGTGTAAAATATTATACATATTTATGAATACCTATCTATTCATAAACCTTGAGAATGAAATAGACGAAAGTCGAGTATTACAATCGCTACCGTTAGATTTACTAATACATAACTGCCGTTATTAATGAATTTTCACTGTTCTCTTCAACTATGAAGAACCATTAGTGGTTGCCTGTATGCCAGAAGGAATGACAACGGATGGAGAATACTATGACACTTGGATTCTTTATGTGAAGAGCTGAGACGGCCGCGTCCAATGACAGGAACTTCAAAACTGTTGCTTTTGCACGACAATGCATCTCCTCAAAGAACAGCTGCAAATTTGAGGAAACTGGAAGTCGCCAAAGTCCAGTTGCTTGACCATCTACCCTACAGCCCTTACCTTGCACCGTGCGACTTCTGGGTGTTTCCTCAAGTGAAATCTTACATTGATGGAAAATCTTTTAAACAATTGCAGAACCTTGCTCAAGCTACAGATTCAGCTCTGTTGACAATATTTCAATCCAAGTACCGCAGTGCTTTTGACAAGTGGTTGCACCGTCTACTGTGTGGAGAGAGATGGAGAGAACATTGAAGGATTGTGAGGATAAGTTTTCGAATTCAGTCCTTAGTTGAGACTTTAAGGCTATACTTGCAACATTTTTGAATACCTCTCGTATATTCGATCCTCCGGGAGGTTAATGCATATGTAAAAACAGCCCGTCAGCATGGTTGTGGTTCGAATTCCTCTTCCTGTTCCTTATTCTATTCCTACAGTTCGAGTAAGGGTGCGCCTGGAGCCAGAATAAGATTTTTAAAAGGAATCAATAAATTACCGGATTGATGACCCAATGTGGGTTATGGTAGAAATATTTCTGTGTTTTTCACACCTTTAGATAACGTTATACAGCCCGTGTATCTGCTGATGAAAGTTAAACCGCATACATAATTCACTCTCCAAGCACATCTATTATAAATACGGCACAAGGACGGTGCCAGCATAATATGCAGGCAGAGATTTCTCTTAATCACGCATGCGGCACGCATCGCTATTCCCCGCGTGCTTTTGCGCTTCTGGCCAATCAGAAAGGAAATCTCTCGCATCATGAACATGCTCTCTTTCGCAACACGCTACGTGTGTTAAGCAAAAACAGCGCTCTCGCCAACTCTCTTGGTAGAACCCGATTGGCGTATTTACAATTAACCAGCAAAGCTGTAAATGTGTGTTAGCTACGCTTTTATGCCAAATGTTGTTAAAGAAAAATGTATTAAGTCAAGAGTATTTTTTAATGTATTGTCGCTTTGACTACATTGATCTTCTCATGACGTTTGTACAGGTGTAAGTCTGTAAGAATCAATGAAATGAAATGAAATGAATTAGTGATGGCGCAAATAAGCCCGAAGTCTTTGGTGCGTTAAAGTTTCTGGCTTTCACCTTCTGAGGGTAAGGAAACTCCGAAAAGAACCTTTCCAAGACAACTTGACCAGACTGAGATTCGAACCCAGAACCTCCGAATTACTAGTTGCAAACACTAGAGGGATAATGAACATTTGTTTTCTGAATAAGAGATCTTATGCTATTATATTTTGTACTGGCCGATTTTACACAGTTGGGATTCACGAACAGTGGAGGATTTTGAACAATACATTCCTAATTGTTAAAAACAATATAAAATTATCATAAGAGGGCATGCGATTGCCGATAAATTTATCTGGAAAGCCCAGATCCTCCGGTAACATTTATTAGGACTATTTCATGAGTAAAACAAGAATTTAAATATAATTTTCATAAACGTGGATTAAAATATTGTAATAATTGTTTATTTGTATTCTGAATACTTAACCTTTTCAAGTCATCTAGCAACAGACAAATGTTCATTGCTCATAATGCAAATACGAGTTTGGGACTTTATTATGAATAGAATAAGAATAAAAATAATATGAGTTTGAAATTCGCGCGCAGAATATTAACAGTTGTGTAAAATGTTATACATATTTATGAATACCTATCTATTTATAAACCTTGAGAATGAAATAGACGAAAGTGGAGTGTTACAATCGCTACCGTTAGATTTACTAACACACTACTGAGAAAAACAAAACAGAAATAACCTTTCACATTCTGAACAACATGTTCATAAGATTTGTGGTTGCTTAGACAGGTAATGTAACATAATTTACAAAATTATTTTAGACTGACTGAATATGTAAAAAACACTTGTTCGAGTGAATATGCATTAGGTTAGTTAAATTTACAGTTACTGAAACACAGAACAGTGGGAATGATGCGTGCTCAGGAATTATATAGTGGAGGTAAACAGTTGGCTACACTGACCAAAAGACCAATGCATGTCGCGTGATAAAATGGATTTGATACTTTTTTTCAATAATTTCATTACGATATCGGGCTGTGATTGGTCAAAATTCAAAATTTTGTTTCGTTTTATTGGTCGATTTTAGGATGGTATCACATAAGTGAAATAGTCGCTATAAAATTTAATTTTAAACAAACGAATCTATAACAACCAACTTTAATGCACAGGGTGCCAAAAATGTATACACACTTTCACA
Organism: Metallyticus violacea; assembly: GCA_030762175.1. NCBI lineage: Eukaryota > Metazoa > Arthropoda > Insecta > Mantodea > Metallyticidae > Metallyticus > Metallyticus violacea. The sequence continues at coordinate 16,935,714 of CM060845.1, forward strand.
ATAGATATCTATTTAATGTATTTCAAAGTTGGGTCGAAAAACAACAGTAATGTATAGTATGATGTTCTGTAAACAGATGTGACTCTCATACATTATGATAGCGTTGCTTCGTGACAGTTAAATCAGCAATGAATAAATGAAGCCAAGATTATCGAATAATGTTCTGTTAACAGATGTAACTCATATTAAGTTATGCCTAGCGTTGCTACAACAAAATGGAGCCAAGATTATCGTTTGAACAGTGGAAAGCAATTTTGAAGTGGTATTGGGAAACCGAGAATGTTATTGAAGTTCAAAGGCAATGGAGACGCGTGTTAAGAACAGAACCGCTAATAACAATTGCATGCAATCCATACAAATTTGAGACTCATGTTACCGTATGCCGTAGAAAACCAGCTACACTGGCAGCACTTCGGGAAGATATTGAAACGGCATGTGCTGCAATCGCTGAGGACACTTTCGCAAACGTTGCTCAATCAGTAGTTCAACATACTCAAAAGTGTATCGAAGCCGATGGTGGGTATTTTGAGCAACTGTTGTAACTGTAAAAGTCTAAGATGATTAGTGATCATCATTTTCTGTTTGTGTGAATTCGGTTTTAGTATGTTAACACAGTTTTTTCTTTGCTTGAAGTGAGTATGCACTTTTTGGCACTCTCTGTACATTTATCAACGCGCGTAATTTATAATAGCAACGCGAAATCTGATATTACTAACACTCAACTGAAACGAGAGACAGGAATGATTGCACTCCAGAACCGTTAGTTTCTATAAAAACTGTTACTGAACTTTCTCAAGAGGCTACAGGGATGTTGAAGCCCGTGGTTTTAGTGCTGAAGCTCTAAATGAGCGTTGGCCGCACAGCCTCGCTGAAAGACCTTCCTGATTCCACCATTCCCAACCCAGCGGTTGCGGCACATGGGCGCTTGAATATGAGTGCGGAAATAAATCTGAGGAAAATAATAAACTCTTAAGATATATAACAGTAGCAAAAACGGAAAAACAGGTGAAGTGGCGCCTCACTAACTTTAGCTGATTAGCCACCTCTGATAAATCTATCAGCCATGGGATTTGCGATAAACTGAGGATAGATATCCACTCTGCGTTGGGATTTATGATCTACAGCTTCTGTATGTCTTTTTAAGTGTCTTAATTGGGCGATACACGAAGTTCAACTCCTACAAATACTTTGGTTCAATACTGAACGATAGTAACACAATAGAAGAAGAAATGAGAGTTAGAATCCTATTTGGAAACAGAACATATTATACAAACTTAGATCTAATATCCAGAAGTGCTAAACTGAGGTTATACAACACAATATTAACTTACGAATGTGAGGCATAGATATTGAAAGAATAAAATAACAAACGAGTGCCCACGATAGAAACGAATGTTGAAGAGGCCAAAACTTTCAAAAGAAAGATGTAGCGCCTGATAATTTCTGTTTATTTGATTTATTTACGGATGCTCTTTGACATCTCAGGTCATCAGCATCACATTCAATTCAGGGTTAAAACGGCCGATAAATTTGCTCAGAGATCTCTTCTTTCAGGCTTGAGGTTCATGCTGTAAATCTACGACATGGGACCCACGGCTTTACTTACCTTCCGAAGGAAACCATACTTAGAATTTTATGCCCGAAGATGTCAATCGACCTTGGCCGGGATTGAACTGGCGGTCTTGAGTCTAGGAGGCAAGTACAGTTATCACTAACCACCAGGACTGACAGCGCATGATATGAAGAAGACGATGAAATTCTTCTGACAGTCTACGAGTATTATTTTGATAATTTTCTCCCAAAACTCGGCGTGTATTCTCAATATTCCATATCTTAGGTCTTGCAGAACCTGGTAAATCTTTAGCGCTTTCTTCTCCATTAGTGAAATAATCGTTGTGCTACACACTCATAACAACACCTTCTCTCTTCAAATTGCAACAGCATCTTTGTAATCTTGTTCCCAGTAGCGCTTTACAAGGACTCTAATCTCAAAATGCGTTACCTCTAGTTTACAATTGCGTATTAATAACTGAAGGCTGATACATGTTCACAATAATAAGCTTGTCATCCTGTAAATAACACCAAATAAAAGTGAATTATTAATTCGTATAAAACGCCACTTCTCATGAGACAAGCTAATATTATACATGCAGCAACACATGCGAAGTCACGGTTGCCTAGCAACGAATTGAAAGTATGGACTGGAACAGGTTGGATTGCTTATTTGCCTCGTCGATTCCTCGAGAGGCTGTCTAACCCGTCTGCTTCTTGCGGAAGCAACGCAAAGTGCACACATAGCTTATGGAATGCAGACAAACATTCTGCGTTGACCGTCATGGCTTACGGGAAGAAAGACTGAACTTCTGGTGAAGCTGTTGTAGCAAAATGGAAGCAACGCCCAGCTGCCTGCGACAACTTCTACGTATGGATGGATAGTGGGAAGAGTATGTCGTACGGGCTATGAAAAATACAGAAATGTACCAGGAATAGGACGATTGATCATTAAGTGGTGTTGGTATGAGAGAGTTTTCTGTTGCCGAAATTGTGCGGCAAGTGCTCGAGCGGTGGCATAGGACAGATCCGTGGTGCGAAAGATGTGGTCCATTTTACACTGGTACCCTCATAAGATTCAATTGGTGCACCAGTTACAACCACATGATTCGGATCAACGCGCCGAGTTTGCTTATCGATTTCTGGTGAGGATGGCTGTTTGAATATTCTGTGGGCACACAGAAGGAGTGCTGAATTTGCAAGAACTGCTTGCTGCATGTGTGGGCAATGAATGTCTCACCTCCAGCTTGGCCTTCCGTTTTCCGGTCTTGAACCATTTCATGTAACGTGTCTGAGCTAAAACAAGCATGCACGAATTGTTTGTGTTACCATTGAACACAATGAGTTACAGTTACAACATGTAACTGAAGCAGATGAACTGCTGTAACTGAAATATAGTCCCCACATTTGCTCCTAGGTGCACCATTGTGAAACACAAGTTAGAAACAACCAATAGTCTCTGGTCAAAAATAAATTCAAGACATAAGCACCAGCATAAACCCGGGGTGCAGAACTTTACTACCGCTACTGTTACTTCTAGGAATTTAAAACGAGGGTTTTTGATAAGTCCGGTACATATTCATGAAATGGCGGGAAATTTTGTTAAGCGGCACCGTTGAAAGAATAATTCATATAACGGTTTTAGACCATTTAATTACTGAAGTGATAAGTGTCACATGTGTCAGAGAAAATGGGGGAGACGAGATACATGCTAATATTAATCATTTCCATTTAAAGAATTGGACTGAAAAACAGAAAGGGATGAAGTTCATGTGGGTTTGGTACCGTGATTCAGCACCGTTTATTACTGGATGTATGAGTGGTTGAAAAAGCACTCCAGATGAAGCGCGCTCCGACCGCCCTGTTGAGGTTACCACAAGTAAATCATTGCAAAAGAAAGGGGAAAAAATCCATTATATCGTAATGCAAGACCGCGAGTGAAAGTTTGCGAGATAGACAGCTCAACTAAAGGAGTGCACAGTATCCTGCACAAAAAATTAGAATTGACAAAGTGTTGTGTACGTTTGATGCCGCAATTGCTGACTGATGACCAAAAACGCATTGCGGAAGAACATTTCAACACAGCGTCTGGCGTTCTTTAATTGCAACCGGAAGGACTTCTTGAATCGATTCGTGACAGTAGATGAAACTTGGGTCCGACATTACACTCCGGAGACAAAACAGCAGTCAAAACAATGGTCTAAGGCTCTTGAGAACGCAGTTTTGTCCGCTGGAAAGATGAGGACCAGTGTTTTTTGGGATTCCCAAAGCATAATATTACTTGCAAAAAGGTAGAACCATAACTGGGGCCCATTATGTTTGGATCGTTTGAAACATGCATTGAAGAAAAAAAACTACCAAAATTGGCATACAAAAACTGTTCTTTCACCAGGACAATGCTCCAGCCCACACAGCTGCAGTCACAATGGTCAAAGTGCATGAGTTGGGATTCGAACTAGTTACTCATCCACCATATTCTCCGGATTTAGCCCCTAGTGACTTTTTCCTATTCCCACACTTGAAAATTTGGCTCGATGGGAAGAAATTTTCATCGTATGAGGAAGTAATTGTCGCCATCAATGAGTATTTGTAGAGTTTGACATATTCTACTTTTCCATTGGGATAAAACAATTTGGAAACTCGCTGAATCAGGTGTATAGATATGGATGGAGACTATGTTGAGAAATATTGTCACGAAAAAATATAAATTTTACTTGGATTTTTACCTAATTTTTTAAAAGACCACGGTAACTAGAATTAACGCTCCTTCAGCGCAGCTGAACATACAAAGAGAGAGAAAAAATAAAAATATCAGTAATGTTCCCATTTAAACAATTCATTCCCCTAATTTTCATGGCAGCAATCTTGTCGATGGCCCTTTGATTAAAGTTTGGAATATGCATGATGAAGTCTGTTTCTACAGAGAGCTTTATGTACTTCCTATGTTTTGAAATCAGGAATTGGTTGACCCAGATTTGTATATTGCTCATTTTCTGTACATTCAGTCAACACAAAACGAATTAAAGCAACAGCTTCACAATTGACACGAAACTTCAATAGTCTGCCATTCAGCAACAGTTGACTCATTATCACTGTTGGTGAGTGTCTGCATGAGAGCTTGTTACTTCAAATAATTAAAATAACTCCAAGTGTTCCCATGTTTAATATATGGGTATATATGACCGCATTGTTATTAATATGCTGTTTCAATAATAGTCTTTTAACACATTTTACACAACTTTCTAGTGCAACAACAATCAGTCTGTATAAAGTTTTAGGCAAACATACGTGACGACAGGTGACGTTTCAGGTGGTGCATGCACATATGGGCAAATGGCTCACCTACCACTTCCTCTCACCTATCGAACAAAACACTCCACAAGGTGCACCGCATCTGTAAACTTAAGTTCTGTGCAGATAACCGTAAATAGATACATCACGAACAAGATAGAACTCCCCAATAGACATTGGCTTTTTACGCTTAATTAAACGTTGAACATTATGGGGGTAGCGCAAACCACCAGCCAACCAGAACACAGCAGATTTCTATAAAAAGGTGCATTGCTACTTCATAAAGTTTCAAAACTTGACATATGCAAAACATTTGTTACAAAATACGATTTTCATTAAATTTACTTCTAAATTTAAAAGTTTAATTACTGAAAATGTATCAGAAAATTTTATTAAAACTTTGATGTTAAAACTCTTTCGTCCACAAATTGTGAAATATTCCAAATTCGGTATTACTGGTTGATCCCCTACTCGTATGCTGTGCCGGGAGGGGGAAGCAATCCTACGTGCCTACTTGTATGACTTGCTGACTGTCGCAGCCGTAGCGCAGCTGTTCCCGGGTGTATGTTGTGTTGTTTGTTTCTTAGTTCGACAGTATACATAAAGTGTATTATGTCTCGTGGGTGTCTAACGGCACAGTGTGTCTTCATGCACGATTCATATGTGCTAATTCTGTGGTGAAAGGATCATAGAACCTCACAGTTGATTCTGTTACTCATATGAATGCCACACTAAAACCCAGACAATTAACCGACAGGGAACGTGATCATCAACAGGACTCTGGCACGGCTCACACTGCGAGACTTCTATGAGAGCAAGTCACAACATGTTTCCACAAGACAAGGGTTGTTAGTAGGGATTTGTGGTCCCCTCGGACCGCCGATTTAACAGCCTGCTTTATTATCTCTGGGGCAAATTAAGAAATACCATGTACAAGACTATTCCGCACACCATACAAGAACTCAAAGATAACCTGCGTCAGGAAATTGTCCAGATCTCTCGAAATAAACTACAGCGATGAATAATTTCCTAAAGAGATGGCAAAAATGTATGGAGAATGAAGACTGGTTATTTCAATATCTCCTTTAATAATTTGGTAAGTAATGAGCCTCTTAAATTCGTTTGTATATTGTTTATGTTTGGTTTGTTTTATTGTTTTACCCTCCCGCTAATCATGAGACCCGGCTGACCCGGCGGCGCGCTCGCCCATAAACAAAACACTTACGGGAAAAACAAAACTGATCGTGTAGAAAAACTAATATTTTTATGTCAAAAATTAAAAATGCATATGTCGACTTTTGGGAAAATACACGTCAATTGATTGGCAGTCTTACTGTTCTCTTTTATTTACGCATAAATTAGAGGTACATGACCTACTACCCATTCCTTAGGAATGTTTTTCTCCTTAAATAATTTTTCTAATAAAGCTGCTGGTAAATAAGGCTCGTATAAAGTTCCTGGATATTTATTTTATATTTCTAATTTAATTTAGTATTCATATTGATTTTAATTTGCGATATATTTCTTTTAATTTTACTTCCTTTAAAACAATGTTTAAAATATGATCTCCATGCAAGTAAAGACAGAGGCGGTCTTGGTGGTGTAATGGTAACCATACTTGCCTCCTAAACCCAAGATCGCGGGTTCCATTTTTTCGGGCGTAAAAATCCTAAATATGGTTCCTTTCAGAGGGAAATAAAGCTGTAGGTCCCGTGTCGTAGTTTTACGGCATGAAAAAAAAATGAAGTCTGAAAGAAGAGGTCCTATTAGGACCTGAATTGAATGGGGCGTTGATGACCTGAGATGTTAAAGAGCCTCCGTAAATAAACAAATCAACAGCAAAGATAAAGACAGTAAAACAAGCACTTTTGTGCTATTTGAAAGGCTTAATGATTAGGTTAGTATACGTTTCTGATTATTTATTTTATATTTCTAATTATATTAGTGTTTATAATGATTTTAATTTGTAATATATTGTTATTAACTTCGCGTTTATTTATAATAATGTTAAAAAATGTGTTTCTCATGCAGGTAAGGCCTGTGAAACACATTTTAGATGCAATGAAGAGGAAGAAAATGAATAAAAAAACTGTAAAAATATAACAATTAACCAGAAAGTGAATATCTAAACTATTGGACAAGATTTTTACATGGTGTTTTGTATCATATTAAGCGATACCCTTATAAACACGTTATTTTGTCATTAGAAACGGATTAGCAGCCCCTAAATTTATTCAGGGGTAAGGCATCAGCTTTTAATTGCGAACACGCCTATGAAAAGAGCACGCAATGTGAAAAGCTTAATTAGGGCGTGCACAGCGAAACGGTTTTACAAAGTTGAATGTCGATAGTTTGACATTTAATCGATGACTTGAAGCCGTCATGACGGATAATGGCCTGAGGCGACCGGCGGTGGAACGGTTTTGACATTATTAACGGCTGTGGTAATTGGTGGCTCCCAGCAGCCAATTACAATGCGCTCATTACTGCCAAAGACGGATAACCTCGTAAAAAGAGGGAGAGCAACGTTTGCCTCTGAGACGCTGCCTGAAACACGCAAGTTGATAAACATCTTGTAGCCTACCTCTTGACATTTTTAATACGCTTTATTATACAGTTTGCCAAAAAAAAAAAAAAAACACTGCATAGATTTTCTCGTGATGCTCGTTTTTCAACCATTGGCAACCATTTAATGCGTAACAAAATAAAGTTATTGCGGAAACGAATTGCTGCCAAAGTTAGGCTGTTGAAATGGCAGGTTCAATTTTTCCCAGAGTTAGCCTGTATTCCGAGAAGCGCACTGCAACCACAAATGATTATAGGAGCTTATATGCTGTACAGGAAACAATGCAACTGCAAAAACTTGCAGGTTTTCGGTGCAAATGCTGTGAATAAAAAGATGAATCCAAAGTTATCTAGCGAAGTTACAGGAAGGCAACGAAACCAACGACAATGAATAATGAAGCCCACTTGGCGACTATTGGTTCAAACAAAAATGCATGTGTTACCTATCAAATGAAATAAAAAGTTTTTTTTTTTTTTTTTTTTTTTTTTTTTTTTTTTTTTTTTTTTTTTGCCGCCTGTAAGTAATACAGAGCGAGAAACACCTTTCAGACGTTAGGTGTGAACGTTTCAGGAGTAAGATGGAAGTCGGTTCTCCTCGCACGGCTGTTTTGTAGCATCATGTCCGAGCAAGAAGTACATTCATGGGTTGTGCAACGCATCATTATTAATTTGTTGGCGGTTGAAGGCGTAAAAGTGCCAAAAGTTTGTAAAGATTAAAGGCGCAGTTTGGGGATCAATTAAGTGTAATGTAGCAGTAACAACTGAACTGTATAGAACCATTTATATAAGTCTTCCAATAAGAGTGTCCTAATTTTAACATTTAATAATTCCCATGTTTATGAAGCTATAGAAATCATATTTTTCACATTATTGCGGCTTTTGTTGACAACCATGGAAAGAACATCGTTACATAACGCATGGAAATTGTTGAAATATACTATCAAAATGGGTCATCGTGAAGTTTACATGTTCAGCGAGAGAAGTTTGATCTAAAAATTTGAGGCAACTGGTTCTGTCACAAATCAAACGCTCCAATGCAAACACAGTCACCGTTTGTGAGAATGCACGCGAAAACCCACGGAAATCAACTTTTCAGCGAGCACATGAATTCACTTTAATCGACCACATTTTGGCTGATTTTGCAACAGAACTTGAGTTACACCCTTACAAAATTGTTTCAACTGAAGAACTGAAACCAAATGACCACAGATTGCGCCCTGTATTCTCTGACTGGGATATGCAGCAATTGCTAGCTGATCCGCTTTCAGCCGAAAATTCATCTTTATAGACGAGGCCCATTTTTGCATGAATGACTTCGTTAACGAACTAGTCTGCCTTTTGGAGCAATGAGAATTCTATGGAAATTCAATGAAGACTTTTTCATCACCAAAAGGTTATCGTCTGATATGGATTTTGGTATGGCGGAATCTTCGGTCCACATTTTCCCAAGGTGAATGAGGAGATGCTCTGACTGTCAATGGTGAAAGATATGCTTCCAGCAAGATGTCGCCATGTGTCATGCTGCTCACTAACAGTCGACCTTTTGAAGGAGGAGTACAGAGGCTTCATCATTTCGCATGGTGGTGACGTTCTCCCGGAATCATGTAATGTAACGCCGCTGGATCACTTCTTATGGGGTAATGTTAAATCATGCTAGAAACAGTTAATGACCTAAGGAACAATATCAGCACGTTATTGGTGAATTTGAGCCTGGTTTAAGTTTGTCGTTGAAAACTGGAAGACCATATACACGATCCCAACAAAGTCGCACGGACGATTTTACAGACGTTATTTTCCATTCGTAATGATATTAAAGTGTTTAAAATAATAATAATAATAATAATAATAATAATAATAATAATAAACCTATTTCGTTTATACAATTTGTTTTTCATTTTAAAAGCACAACACTCATATCGGAAGAGCCTTCATATAAATTAAAAAGTGATAAATTGTAAATTGCTGAAAATACTAACGGGAAAATCGCTTCCTCGACCTTACTCAATGCACCGTTGCATCAAGTTGGCCGTGCCTAATGTGTTCATTAATAAGGATATGATTACAGTAAACACAAGCCCTTCACATACTGGTGTTAGCACCAAGTTAAATTCAGAATTAATTTCATTACACCATTGTAAGTTAAAAATTATGAGTTAATTTGTCCTAAAAATAGAGAAAATTAAACGCTAACGCGCTTTTTAAATTTCAGTTTTCAGGTATATCCTTGCTCCTAATTGTATGTTTTCTCTAATTTTTAGACCCAATTTTTTCTTATTTTATTTAAATGGTATATACCGAGCTTTGTTGTGAATAAACAAACATATTGGTGCCGCTGGAGCATTTTTAAATTTTGGGTTTCAGATAAACTCTCAATCTTGTCTGATTTATTTATTTTATTTTAATAGCATATACCGAGTTTTGTTTTAAAAAAGGCGACCGCTAGAGCGATTTTTAACTTTTGGGTTTCAGGTAAACCCCCACTCTTAATAATCTAATTTTTCTTATTTTCATATACTATTTTTTTTTATTTAAATAACAAATACCGAGTTCGTTGGCAAAAAAAAAAAAAAAACTGGGGTCGATAGAGTGATTTTTAAATTTTGGATTTTAGATAAATTCCCGCTTCTAATTGTCTGATTGCGTTGATTTTCAGAAACCGTTTTTCTTATTTTGTTTTAATAGCATATATCAAGTTAAATACATTTTTTGTTAAAAAACAAAACTGCGACCGGTAGGACAATTTGGAAAATTTTGCTTTAGGTTAAACCCCATTCTTTAAATTTGAATCTTCAGATATAATCCCATTTCTCTGATTTTTCAGAAAGTGTTTTTTTTTTTTTTTTTTTGTTTTATTTAAATGGCATAAACCCAACTTCGTAGCAATATATATATAAGGCTTCGAAGTTATATATATATATATATATATATATATATATATATATATATCCCTTTTCTTCTTATCTGGTTATATATGTATATATAAACAATAACTAGATAAGAAGAAAAAGGATAAACAATTAGAAAGTCACAGACTTTCTATTGCTAAATTGCTATTTTAGCTAGATTTCATTGTGTGGTTTCATTTCTCCCTCCCTCCCTCCCTCTCTCTCTCTCTCTCTCTCTCACACACACACACGCGCGCGCGCGCGCGCGCACACACACACACACACACATACATGCCGCTAGAGCGATTTTTAAATTTGGGATTTCAGGTAAACCTATAACTTGTATTACTCTGATTTCGCTGATTTTCAGAAACTAATTTTATTATTGTATTTTAATAGCATATTCCGAGTTTCGTGGACGAAAAAAAATTTTTGGACACTAGAAGGCGCGCGCGCGCACAGGCACGCACACACACATTTTATACAGATTTGAAGAAACTTTTCAAAATAGCCCCAAGGGTACAGCCGCAATAGCTACAATGCTTTGGAATTCGCTAATAACTTCAAGGAAAAGCAAGCTTTGAAAAATACTGCCAACAATTTTCTCGCCTTTGCAAATCTGATGTATTGTATCGAGAGGCGATTTTATCGACGTTCTATTTTTGTTTCTTTCCTCGCTAGTCGCTTTCACTTTCTAAACCTCGTGAAAGGTGCCTTAAGGTGATCTTGTGCATGAAGCAAATTGTAGGAGCACTGGCCCGAAGAAAATAAAGAACCTAAAGCAAAGCAGGAAAAAGAGAAGTCTATACTGTCGAAGTGAATGACCGCTTCACCCTTTTTCATGAAAGAAAAAATTGTTATCAAATTAAAAGGCGAGCTTCAATTAAAAGTTTATCACTTTTAACAATAAATACTCAGAATGCCTGGTTGGTGTCTTTTAATAGTATGAATACATAAACTCCCCATTATAGGGTACAAAATTATAAATGGTTGTCATATCAGTATTGTCATATGTCGGTATTGGCCAACATTTTTGAACGAAAAATTAGAATAACTGACCTCCGATTTTTTTAAAAAAAAACATACATACAAAACATACATTAAAATCCTCTAACAAATGCATTTTCCATAAAATGTCTAACAATTATATCTAGTAATAATATATTTGTTTATTTTACCTGGCGAAGCTATAACGGTAACGTCTTCTATTTCACTTCACCAGGGACGATTACACTACTCGTATATACAGTGAAACCTCTCTAACCCGACAGATGAGGTTCAATAAAAAATGGTCCAATTTAATGAAGTGTCCATGATAAAGGATAGTAGTAGTAGAAGTAGTAATAAAATAATAATAATAATAATAATAATAATAATAATAATAATAATAATAATAGCAGTAGTAATAGTAGTAGAAGTAATAATAAAATAATAATAATAATAATAATAATAATAATAATAATAATAGTGATAGTAGAATTTGGTTTATTTAGATACACTTTTAACGTCAGCGTTCCATTCAATTCAGGGCGCTAAACGCCCAATAAATTTTGCTCAGAAACCCCTTCTTTCAGACTTCAGGTTCTTTTCTTGCAAAGGAAGACATCTTAGAATTTTTACGCTCGAATAAAACTGATACCATGGCCGAGATTGAACCCGAGATCTTGGGTCTACGAGGCAAGTATGGATATCACTACACCACCAGGACCGACTTATAGAGGGAAGTAGTTTTCGTAGTATGTACATAATTTAAAAGAAACGACATGTATTACACATTAATGCTTAATAAAAGTAAAATGAAAGTTACTAACTTACGTTTGCTCATATTGAAATTGCATATAAAGATTAAAAGCAAAGTTTACACATCAACAGTACCTGAGGACCTGTTTTAGGCATACAATTGTTTGCTTCTATAAGTTTACTGTTATGTAAAGTGTACTTTCTGGTAAATACGTAACAATTTTGCATTTTGTAAAGAATTAAGGAAGCACAACACAGAATAAACACACTCATTCCATACCATTATTCTAATGATCAATTGCAAAGCATTGAGATAAGTGACAATCAAGCTCAAACAGATGGTAGAAAGCCAGTTAGGGAAAGTCCCCCGCCCATCCTTATCATGTTACAGTACTTACTTGCTAATGACCCATTTAAACTTTAGAGACAATTGTCAATCTCTAAATTAGCAGAAATACATTACACAGACCATGTTCCGTTATGACCATACGGGGTGTTCAATTTCCAGGATTTGGAGGTGTCCAATATAAAGATATACTGGACACGTTAAAGCAAACCGCCACGGGTGGCCGAGGTCGTTAAAGCGCGGACTTGTGAGGGGGAGATCTGGGGTTGAAATCCCGCCAGGACCGTCCTCCCTGACTGAGGTTTTTTCCAAGTTTTCCTCAGTCCTCATAACTGGCAAATGCCGGAGAAGTACCCTAAACTTAGGCCTGGAACGCTTCCTTCCCTTAAAAAAAATATCCCTCCCAATTTATCATTTCATCTCATGCATCATCAGTGTCCACCGCATGTGGTGCCTCAGTAGTAAAAATGGGCGTTAAACACTACTAAAAAAACCGTTAAAGCATAGAAATTTCTCCAGTTCTAAAGATGTCTAATATAATTACAGGTGCCCAATGAATGAATAGGAAATTATTCATCACTCGCTGCAGTTCATTTTGAAAAACCTGAACAATTTCCTGAGGAATATTATCTTTGAGCTCTTTTATTGTGTGCGGGTTCGTCTTGTATACGGATTGGTTTAATTTACAACAGAGATGATAATTGCAAGCGGTAAATCGAGGGACCGAGGGGTTCTCAAATACCTGTTAATAACTCTGTCTTGTGGAAACGCATTGTGAATTGCTCTCATGGAATTATTCGCAGTGTGAGTAGTGACAGAATCCTGTTGAAAAAATGCATGATCACGCTCCCTGTCGGTTAATTCTCCGAAAAGGGGGGTTATTATTGTATTCACATAAGTAACAGAATCAACCTTATGCTTTAAAAAAAGGGCCCTATGATTCTTTCATCACTGAGTTAACACATATGAATCGTAAATACAGAGTGTGCCGTTGTAAACGCACACACTTTATGTACACCGTCGAATTAAGAAACGAACAACGCAACACATAAGCGTGAACAGCTGCGCTACAATTGCGACATTCAACAAGTAAGCAAGCAGGCTTGCTAACACCTCCATGGCGATGAGTGGGAGCTCGCTCATACGAAAAGCCCCGTATCGCTGATCGTACGAAGTACACCCTGAAGCTAATGGCGGTTATAAGGAGAGCGTGTATCGAAATAACGGTATAGTTTTTTGTCAAGTAGAGAAACACGGTAGAAGATGGAAGGCCACTATCATGACTGCTTGGCTTTGAGGAAGGAAATTGTCAAAACTTCAGAAATTCATAAACGTTTAACTGCGGTATATGGTCAAGAAGCTCCTACCGTTTACAACTGAGTCAACGTGTTCGCTAGCGGCAGGGAATCTGCACAAGAATGTGAGTACTGGTGATCTGTCAACACCCGGTCTCCCAGGAACATTGAGATTGTGTCTGAGTTGATTATGGCGCATAACCTTTGATGTCAGACAGCAATCAGTATTCACCACGATTTGAATATGAAAAAGGTATGTGGACATTGGGTTCCACTTTGAAGTTTGTCGTTGGCTCCTGGAAATGTATAATGAAGATCCAGATTTTTTGGAGAAACTGGTGACTTGGTGACGAGTTATATCAGTATCACACACCAGAGAAGAATGTCCAATCCAGGGAGTCTCCAGTCCAAAAATTTTCGTGTCTTCATCTGCGGGGAAATAGAATATCACCGTCTTTTGGAACACTCCAGGCATACTGCTAATGGACTGGCTTAACAACTGTCAACAGAGAGATGTACTACAAGACCATTACACGACTTAAACGCAGAATTGAGCAGTGGCAAAAAGAAAAGTAGTCAACAGGAATGTTTCTCCAACATGTGAATACGCGGCTCCTACGATCGCAAAGTTGATATCGCTGGGGCTCATTTTTTTACCGTAGCGATCATAATCATGTAATCTCGCTCCGTCTGATAGTGCCTAATTCGGCAACAACGAGGAGTCACTACGAGGTAAAATAGTCGGCAACAACGAGGAAACTCTGGCAGCTGTCCGCAAGTGGTAGCGCAGTACTCCCAAACTATGGTTTCGCGATGCCACAATGAAGCTATTGGGAAAATGGTATAATGCATTAATCAACTTCATTAAAACATTAATTCTACTCATCACTTCATTAGCTATGAGCCTATGACGAATGTAGGAATTTGAAACTGTGCACACGGGTTTGCCAGATGATAAAAAGTTGACATGAACAAGGTCGACCCTGTTATTTGTGGGGCTCTCACTGCTTTTTCAGTGCTGATGAACGAATCAGTAGCATCACTCGTTTAGGAAACCATTAGAGGCGGCAATGACATGTGACTCGTCCAGTCATTAGAGCCTAATGTGTCTAGACGTTCTCTAACACTTGCCCAGTCTTTTCTCTTCTACTTATGTTTTCACGCACTCTTTACTCTCTGTGCCATCTGTTTCTATTATCAAGCCTGCTGTCATACGTGGAATCGCTAGCAACAAGTTAAATCTCCTTTCATTTCCAGTAGAGCTCGTTAAGCAAAAGTGGGAAGGTGAGGGCTATACTTAAAATTACACGTACAAATACTCTCCTTTACCTTTTATGTTCACACCGCGCGCATGCGCAGAGTACTTAGAGCGAGGAAAATTACCAGGCAAGTGTTTATTGTTGAGCAGAATTTATAACACAACTTTAACCAAACACACCAGCATCTGAAGCGAAGCCATTTAACTTGGAATTAAAGCATGCAGAACTAAACCATCACAGGCGTTGCGGTTGCGAAACTGGGGAATACATATATAATGTAAAACTTGCAACTAAATATTTCTGAAATGGGAGGCGCTATTAAATAGTATTTCCTGAATAAAACTATTTTTTTTTTCCAAATGGACGTCAAGAAAATAAAACTAGAGGAAATTAGAATGACTATGATGTTTTAGAGCAAGTTCTTTACGAACTATGGTAATATTACATTTTAAATATCTGCAGTTGTCTGCTTAGTTACTGCGCTACGATGTGTTCTTATGTTTGTTTTGTTTTCTTTACACTGATTTTATTGGGATTTCCTTGCAAGTACTTTCTGATAGTTCTTGAAGCAGAACGTGCTTACTAGGGTTGAAAAGTTCGACATGGTAAATGTAATGTGTACGCTGAAAGATATCCTAATAGATTGTTTCAAAATTGTTGGATTGGACGAAGAGGACTTGTACGTTGGCCTGCCCGTTCCAGATTTGATCCCTTTAAACATTTCTCAGTGGGGAAAGGTAAAAGACACTGTTTACAAGGACATACAGACTACACCAGAAGATATGAAACGGTGTTTTACAGTTGTCTGTTCTGAAACTTCTGCTGAAATGCTACAACATGTGCAGCAATCTTTATATAATAGACTGAAAGCATTTACGATAGCTGGTGGTCATCATTTTAGCACAGGTTTCGTGTTTCTTAAGAAGTGGCTGACACATGGTACAGAAAAACACACAAATATAAAATGTAATATGTGTTTTCTTGGAAATTCATAAAGAGAGCAAGAGAGAAAAAACATGTACTTAATAAGAAAAGTAAAACATACGAACATCGTAGCTTAGTAACTAAGCAGTTAAATGCAGCAGACAGCTGTACATATTAAAATGTTTCATATTACGATAGCTCATAAACTACTTGCACTAGAAACCGACAAAAAACCACATTGGCATTCTAATTTCCTATGGTTTTATTTTCTTGATGTCAATAAGAATTGTTCCATTTGAAGAAATGTAGCTTTATTCAAGAAATACACATTCTAATAATTACTAACATCTGTGTATGGATTTCAGTTATGAACCCTGTCTTAACTTCAATTCTGCGGATGCAATGTTTCAGAAATATTTGCGGTGCAAGTTCTAGGTGATTCACTATATATATTTTCCTACTGATAGTGGCCTCATGAACAACAATAAAACTGTATTATTTCATCTTAAGATTTAAAAAAAAAAAATCAGAAGTAATGCAAAAACAACTAAACATTATACGGCCTATTCAGAGTTGTCAATCAAATTTAAGTCTCAAAAGTGAGAGCTAAGTGTATCTTCAACTGAGTGCCAAGTTTGTATTTGCAGGAAAAAAAGAAAGGAAGGGGAAAACTACCTGACACTTGACTGAATGATGCCAGAGTGAGAGTTTAGAGATGGTTTCGCCCGTGTTTCGTGTTAATATTTTGCAAACACGTCTGCTATAAGAAACGTGATATGGAAGAAAATATAAAGAAGTTCTTTCCTGCTTATGTACAGACATACTGCTGCGAGATTCACTATGAAAATTTTGAGCATGGACAAGCAAGTGTGAGTGCACTCCAACACTGTGTGACGTCATCACTTCTGTGTATATGTACGCGGATGTTGCCGCGCCAGACGCTAGGATAGATCTCAAGCGAGAGCATTTAGGGATATTTGCACTTCGTAACACACTATTTACCGACGGTTGCAGATTTTAGGAGATGAAGGGAATCCATCGAAAATGAAGACTACGCAGGACGGTTCGTCACAGCAACAAAGGATTGTGAAAGCAGAGCGCATATTGCGGGAATATCTCCACATACACCTTTGACAAAAAAATATGAGTCATCCCCAGGTTCTAGTGTCGATCGGAGAACATCGGGGACACTCGTAAACGCTGTAATCACAACGCCTATGCAGCCAGTGCACAGTGCAGTGGGCATTTTGCCTGTAAACGTAATAGTTCCCGATCATAAGCACCTGGAAAGAGAGCATTAGAGTAGAGTAGTGGTGGCCGAGCAGTTTAGAAGGCTTTGCTCTTTTGCATAAGCTACTGGGTTCAAATCCCACACAATATTTTTATTTTATTTTTTATTATTGGTTTTATAAGTGTATATGTAGAACATCATGTTGCCTTAATATCATATTACATTTTAAGTATCATTTGAGTTTTATGGCATTACCTATGCACACACAAAAACGTAATCACAAATTAAGGTATACTTTACAGATAACTAAATAAATACACGAACAGAAACATTTATCTTCTAAAGTGAAAACACATAGAAATAAACACAAATTAATATCGGGTGTATGAACCCTCAGCATGTATAACTGTCCTCAATCTTCTGGACAGACGTCAGATTTCTACAGTAGTGTGGACGAGAGGCTACAACATCCCAGGCTTCTTGAATTTGCGATCATAAGCCATCTTTTATATCATCCATTATGCCTCATCTGTGATTAATTCTCTATCTTTCTTATTATGCTTAAGCGTCATTTTGGGATAATAATTAGTAGAGCCCAAATCTATGGCAAAATACGCCTATTTTATAATTGGTGACCGTCAGAAAAGTTTTAAATATATAGAAATGATATTCGTGAACCAAATATTATGTGAGTCTCCCCTTTTTTGTGGATTTCGTAACTTGCTGGCTATTTCGCACTATTCGACTTTAAATGTTATTATTTTCTTATTTTTGTAAACTTTCTGGTATTGTTTCAGAGTTTCACTGTCAGGTATAAGAATTTCTGCTAACGCAGCTGTTGTTGCGGCGAACTTTATTTTATGAACGACATGTCCTAACAATGTGTTAGATGTTTACTGAGTTGCCAATCTAAAGCATTATTGACGGCATCCTATGTAGGACCCGGCAAACGATAGGCTCTCACTTCGCTATAGCCCCATCAAAGTAGGAAAAACGCATTAATGTAAGGTATTAATAATCCAGACCTAGAAACAATAAAAAGAGAATTCCTCAGCAAGTCGAATTTGTGAAGGTTATTACAGAGCGGAGAAATTGGTGCCAATAGATCGCTTTTTACATTTCGATTTTCAGGTATACCCTCAATCCTAATGGCCCGATTTCACCGATTATCAGAAACCGTTTTTATTATTTTATTTAAATGATACATATAGAGTTTCGTTGCGGAAAAAAAAACAAGAAATATTGGTGCCGCTATAGCGGTTTTTGAATTTTGGGTTTCAGGTACACCCCCCCATTCTTAATAGATTTCCCTTATTTTATGAAACATTTTTTTTATTATTATTTCAATGGCATAAACTGAGTTTCTTTGCGAAAATAAACATTTTGGTCACTAGAACGTTAATAAACAAACAAACAAACACACATAGATTCTTTTTCATCATCACATTCTTAGTGCCTCGTAAGTAGGATCATGGAGATTTGAACAAAAAAATCGTTTCGTGGGTACAACCTTAATACATAATTCCTTCAGAATTCGCTAGAAAGTGCAGACAAGATACTTTTTCTGTTCTGAAAAATACCTTATCTGACAAAAGTTCAGTGTTTATAATATGGAGAAACAAAACTCGGTATATTTTATTAACATAGTTTCTGAAAATCAGCGCAATCGGACCGCATACGTGAAAACCGGGTGGGGAATTAAAGCGAAATTTAAAAATCGCTCCTGCGGATCCAATAGTTATTTCTTCTCAACAAAATTCGGTATATAGCGTTTAAATAAAACAAAAAAAAAAAAAAAAATAGTTGATGAAAATTTGGGAAGTCGGGTCTTTAGGAGTAGGGGTATATCTGAAAACTGAAATTTAAAAAGCGCTTTTTCTTTATTGTTTTAAAATAAAAGAACAAATTAACTCGGCATAAAAAACTGTATTTAAAACGATACACATGTTTTATATTTAACAAAAGCATCGTCGTGAAGATAGAAAATGTGAAATATTAATCTAATATGTGTTTGAGAAGTATATTTGTATGTAAGGGCGCTCTGTAATAACCTTCAGAAAACGTTTACGTTACATGTTAATAACATTTAAATTAAATTTCAAAGCCACTGAAAATCGATGTAACTTTCGATTGTTTTTAAATAGTGACATGTTTTTGTTTTATTGAAACATATGAACATCGTCTTCTTTAATGCGCAGTGTACCTCGAAACTTTCTGTTATTTTCTTTGTTTTAGTGAATGTAAAGATAACATCAAGGGCTCAGTTCATAACTTTGTTACATTTAAAAGTGTTTAAAAATACCCACACAGTATAGCTTTGTCTATAAGCGGTCATATATTTCATTAAATTAACAGTATACCGTTAGGTCTTTTTTTTTTTATTTAAACTCAATTATGATAATACTTCTAAAAATGTGGTTTCTCTTTTGTGATACTTATAGGTTGCAAGAATTGTAATTTTTCCCCCCTAATGTCATAACTTATTTCATTTCATTAATATATTTTTTATATTTATTTTTAAAATTATTCAACTAGCTGAGGAATTTACTTAGTTTATGCAGCTTCTCCGTAGCGGACTTTTGCATTTTTTAAAATCCTATTTAATGCCTGAACTTTTGGCTATAATAAATGAGTAATGTTTGTAAGTGCATTGTTGACGTCAGCTTAAAGAGAAGAATCAACGGCGTATCATGCTCTATATTCGCTTCTGCTACATATATTTGACGTTGTCTTTACTTCTGCCTCATTCTTGGGCAGAAGCCATGAAGCTCTAACAGCTGACTCATCAACTAAGCCACAAACAATTCGTATGATTGCTGCGCAATTTTCTCCCTCTATGTCGTATTCGTCAAAATGACTTGACAGTTTTCTAAAGTAGGGCGATGCAATGCTCGCTTCAGTTGAAACAAGTAAACCACCTGTTGATGCTGGCAATTGTGCGTTCAGCACGCGTGAACAAAGCTGTATGTAATCTCGCATCTTTTCCTTCCTCTCGAAAACGGTTGTACAAGACCATTCACAAAACTTTGTAATTTTGCGAAAGAATTAAAGAGGAAAACACATAATGCTGTACTATCTTTCCACCTTTCAAAACACTACGCGCAAAGCCTTCGCTAAAAATGTTCTCATTGAAAAAAATTTGAAGGTGTAACAGCTTTCCATACAATTTGAAACACGTATTTTGGGGCATAAAAAGAAGAAAACTAAAAACTTTTTGTATATATTTTTGCAAACTTAAGTGAGAATATAATCTTCTCCTTAACCACTACCCCCCCCCTTTTTTTTAAAGAAAATCGGACAGGAAAATAAATTATCACGTTCAATATTTCTGATTTGCTGAGAGCAAAAGTAAATCTAAACTGAAGGGATTTAAAATAAAATAAAATACTGTCACGCAGGAGCTGCTAAACTAAGTGAATAATGTTGATAAAATAAATATAAAGTCCAAATTAGAGATTATAAATTAATGAATGAAAATAAATTATGACATTACTGTGTGGATTAGGGGAACAAAATTAGAATTCTTGTAACCTATAAGTATTACAAAAGAGAAACGACATTTTCAGAATTATCATTATTATTGTTGGATTAAACCACAAAAATTAATGGTATATATTAATGAAATGAAATATATGACCACTGATAGACAAAGTTATACTGTGTGGGTATTTTTAAACATTTTTAAATGTAACCATGTTTATGAGCCGAACCCTTGATATCATCTTTACATTTACTAAAATAGAGAGAAATAACAGAAAGTTTCGAGTTATATTGTGTATTTAAGAAGATGATGTTCATATGTTTCAATGAAACAAAAACATGTCACTATTCAGAAACAGTTACAATGTACAGAGCCAATAAAAACAATCGAAAGTTACATCGATTTTCATCGGCCTTGAAATATAATTAAAATGTTATAGTAAGACCATGTAACGCAAAAGCTTTCTGAAGGTTATTGCAGAGCGCTCTTACATACAAATGTAATTCTCAAACACAGATTAATATTTTACATTTGCTATCTTCATCAATATTGTAACGTATGCAACGTTATAAATACAGTTTATATCCTGAATTAATTTTTCCTTTCATTTTAAAACAGTATCGAGAAAATTAAACGCAAGAACGCCTTTTATATTTCGTATTTCAAGTAATACCCCTACTCCTAATAGTCCAATTTTCCCAATTTTCAGAAACTATTTTTCGTATTTTATTTCAATGGCATATACCGAGATTCCATTACAACATCTTAAAATTGCGGCCGCTAGAGCCATTTTAAAATTTCGCTCAACCCCACCTAGTTTTTCAGATAGAGCCTCACTGCTAATGACCCGATTGCAATGACTTTCCACAACTACTTTTATAAATTTATTTTAAAGATATCTACTGAGTTTCGTTGAGAAAAAACAAAATTTATGGCCGAAGAAGCGATTTTTTAATTTTTCCTTTAGATTAACCCCCACCCTCAATGGTTCATTTTTTCTGGTTAACGAACTCGACGAATCGTTTGTAATTAATGATTATATGCCAAATTTCTTTGAGAAAAAACAAAAATTGCGACTGCTAGAGAGATTATGTGTTAATTGTTGAATGTTGTTTAATGCCCGTTTACACTACTGAAGCACCTCAGGCGTTGGACGCTGATGATACAAAAGATGAAGTGATATATTGGGAAAGGATATTTTTGGGGAAGGAAATGTTCTAGGCCTAAGTTTAGGGTACCTCCCTGGCATTTGTCATTTATAAGCAAAACCTGGAAAAAAAAAAAAAAAAACCTATCAGGGAGGACAGTCCTGGTGGGATTCGAATCCCAGACCTCCTGCTCACGAGCCCACGCCTTAAAGACCGCGGCCACCCGTGGCGGTCCGCTAGAGAGAGAACTGCTTATATATATATAATTTTTTTAGTTGTAGGTGCCTAGTTGCTTACAATCGTTGCAGATTTGGATAGTTTATTAAAAAAACCTTTCCATAGGTACAACCGCAATAGCTTACATTCATTCGGAATCCGCTAATAAAAATAAAATAGCTAAAATATGAGTCGATTTTTCCCGGTGCCGACCGCAATAGCTTCATTCCTTAGGAACTCGCTAATATGCGCTATCTCTGTGCCAAAATCGAGCATAGTTGCATTTACCCGATGACATTGTCCGCTCTAGAACCGAAAATGAAGAACCAGGTGTGCAAAGAGCATATGAGACGTTGGGCAAAGTATTACAAGTTCTTATCTATTTGAGTGTTTAGTCCAGAACATACATTAGACAAGTGCGGTAATTATTTCATGAATCTGAAGCAAGGGCGGTCCTTCAATAAGGGCAGATGGGCGCGGTTCCCCCTCAAAGAAAATGAAATAATTATTTACTGTTCCCCTGGTCAGTATTTAAAATAAAAAGGTGCAGAAAACAGCGTTGTATAACCCATTAGTTCTTAATTGTATCTTACGCAATAAGCGCATTTGCTGTCTATTGTAGTAGCGGTAGCTTGCGGGTCCTCCGTTAGCGAGGGAAGCTCATTGGCCAGCTCGGAAACATTTCCTTTTTAAAATTATATCTTTATGAGTTAGCAAACATTTACAAGGACTCATACTTATCTTCCCCTTCCAAGATGGGTTAGCCTTTCTTCTGTTTAATTCTGCGTTCTTTTGGGCTACAGAAATTGTAGCTTCAGGGAAGTAAAGCACATTTACGGAAGGAAAAAGAACCTCAAGCCTGAAAGAAGAGGCCTCTGAGCAAAATTTGTCAGTCGTTTCACGCCCTGAATTGAATGGGATACTGATGACCTGAGATGTTAAAGAGCTTCCGTAAATAAACCAAATAAAAAAAAAACTGTTTAGGGCGAGAATTACGCCCTAGGTACCCATGTTCCTAATGTATATTCTTATGATTTTGATACCTATATTTCGAAATAAACTTTGCCTTAAAACAGAAGTTAAATAATTATTTAAAAAATGTAAAATGTACATATATGATGTGTTGCCATATGACAAAGCAACCCATTTCCATTACACTTAGTATTCACTTCACTGGTAACTATTTTCCTTGAAACGATTTTTCAAATATCATTTTAAATTCTAATAAATTACATGCTAATTATTCAAGCATTTTTTTATAGATTTTCTCACAACTTTGTTTAGTGTTTTGCTTCACATCTGTTACCATAAAGAGAGGCCTCATGTGGAAAAACAAGAGAAACTCACAGGTGCAGCAAAGTCCAAGTGCATACATTCTCTAAGTCATCAGTTAAAATAAGGCATGAGTGTGTTTTGCGGTGTCCGTTGTTTCATTTACATAAGATGAGAAAACCAAGGAGTGGTTGAGAGACGAGCGCTTCTCACCTTCAACTGTTCTCGTGACCGCGACGCTAGAATTCCTACCTTGTTCCAAGCATTTAATAGTTCCGGGCAACAACTGAGGTATTTCACCGTTATTGCTAATGGGACACCTGGAGGTCATCATAAATGTGCTCCCCAGCAACAAAGCATTTACTTTTGCGTCGCATATTACAACAGTTTCATTTATATCATGTTTCGCGCCAGTCATAAACTACGCCCAGGAAAAAAGAAGAAGAAACCGGACACTTTGATATTTGTTTGTCATAAAATATTATGGTAGGCATTTGTTTTCATGAAGACAGTAGGCTATATTGAATGTTTTTTGTTTTATAAACAAACTATTGTAGCCGAATATTCCAATTATGTTTATAAAGTCTCAGACACAGCAAATTTTGTACTTCATTATCGTTATTTCTTATTTCACCTTAAAAAAAGTCCACCTGAAGATAGAGCTGTAGCCCTAAACGATGATGGATGCAGTGTACGTTACATTGCAAATGTAATGAATATGGCTATAAGCACAGTCCATAATACCTTAAAACCGTATAGAATGAACCTAGAATATACCAGAAGACCATGTTTGAGTGGTACGAGAGTTACAAGGTGCTGATAGCTCTTGGGGAGCGCAAACTGCTAGCTATGACTTAGCCTAGCAATTTGTTAACATGCATGGACGCCCGATTTAGGCTGTTAAGTTTAGAAGGTTGATTGCAAGTGAACTGATATCAAGTAGACCTGCAACTGGTTCCGGTTTGCTCAGAATGTACCGAGTCGAACGATTGCGTTTTGCAAATAATCATAGAGTTGGAGAAATGAACAGTAGAGCTGTGTTCTGTTCACAGACGAGCCCTGCTTCAATCTGCGCTCACCTGGTGGACGTGAAAGAGTTTGGAGGAGGGGAGAACGATTTGCACAATGCTGCATTTCTGGAAAGTTACCATTTGGAGGTGTGGAGTGATGGTTTGGGCAGGAGTGTCTATGGTGATCGTACTGAGTTAGTTTTATTAGAAAATGGATAGGTACATAAATGAATGTTTGGCTAATCATGTACTGTTTGACCCATTTTCAGGCAATAATTTCCTTTTATTTCACGACAATGTACGTCCGAATATTGTCTACATGGTCAGAGATTATCTCCCAGAAATGGGAATCCATATTTTACCATGGCCAGCAAGGAGTCCCGTCATGAATCCGTTTGAACGCATGAGGGGCACGCTGGAACGGCGTGTTAAGACAAGACTGCCGATGCCAGAAACTTTACAGGAGTTGAGGCGAGCACGTCTTGAAGAATGGGAGCATATTTCTCAAGAAGCCATAGCTAACCTGATTGAAAGCAAGCCAAGACGCATGAATACAGTTATTCAAGCCAAGATGGGTGACGCCCATTATTAAAATGCAGTTTTTAATGTTTCAAGCACCGAGAAATGTACTTACAGTTAAAACAAAACTTGTTGTTTTACATCCTTTGTAACTTTTTCACCAGAGTTAAGTTTTTGTTTCTATTGTTGTAATTTAAGGTGTTTAATAAAACATTTTTTCTTTAAATGGGTATTCTTTCATATTAATATAATTAAGAACGAAATATAATCAAATATAAAGGTGTCCGGTTTATTGTCCCTAAGTGTAAAAAAGAAACTAGACATAGTGGCATATGCAATGAATAAGTAACTAAAAACAAAATACAGAATGCATGGTGAATAACGTAACATTGCCACCGCATATATTGTTGCTATTGGTGCCCTTTTTGTCAAAATAATGTTCAAAAGCGGGCTCATCAACAGCGATTCCAGTAATTACCTATTTAAAAGTGTGTTTTAGCAGTTTTTTTTTCAAATGGAACGATGCCTTAGAAAATACAACTACATGAGGTTAGAATGACATATTTTTTTGGACACTATTCTAGGCCAAGTCTTCCGGTCTTCCAGAATATGTCCTTACCGATCACAAAAGGTTTTCTGCGTTTCGACCAAGGCCGTCTACCTGCCTGCCTGTCCTTGAATTTCCCAGCAGTCACCAGTCTACATTCTTTGTGAAGATGGCAAGACAGCTGACTTAGAGCAATGTATTTTTGAGTGTAAATGTTATAAATACGAATCAGTTCGTCGCGTTCGTGAGGAATTTATTCGAAATTTCCTCAGCAATTTCCTCCTTCCAGATATATAACTCATGATCTTGTGAAAAAAAAAATTATACTACTGGTTTAGTGCAAAACAAGAAACACGTGCGAAGACCTGCAGCTTTAACAGAAGACATATTGGAACAAATTGGTTCAGATCTTGAAATTTCGAATCTCTACCGAAATTAGCAATAGTTGATGTTTCAGTGTCTTCTGTACATACAGAAACAAAATTGTTTAAACTCAAATCTGATACACATGTTCAGTTCATTGTTTACCATAAGGTGATCCCGTAGCACGGGTGAGCTATTGTTAGTGGTTTCTTTCACCAGTAATCCACAGCTTGTGTTTTTTTTAACGAGGTGTGGTTAACACTCACAACACTTGCTATTGGAAATATGAAAATCCACATTGTATATAAGAAATCCCTCTTTATGATAGGAAAATTAGCGCAAGACGCATAAGGCGCGGCCGGCTGTGGCATGTCAAGCTGCCGAGACGCAAAACCCCGTGCCAGCGGTAAGGACATATGTTAAAAGCCCCGTAGTTTACGAAATTTCTAAAGGACTTTCAGGACCTTTTTAGAGAATTCTCATAATCATTAGGCAATACATTAACCGAGTGCTAGGTAATGTGTATTGACATACACATTCACATTTGGTGTACAATTTCTAAATTATGAAAAGTGTGTAGCAGTTTAGTGCGGGTGTAAAATTCAGAGCCAAAGCCATAATCAGAGCCCGGAAGTTAGGCAAAATTCCCTTTCTATCTGGGTCGATGTATTTAAGAGTCAGATAGAAATGAACATGTTTCCGTATATTTGGGGTCGGTAGGGTCACGCTGATGACCTGAGATGTTAAAGAGCGTCCATAAATAAATGAAAAAATTGGTTGGGTCAGTTTTTATTTTGCCCCCCCCCCTTTTATCTTTGTGGATTTTTTTGCGATCATCTACACATTTTAAAAAGCACATTAATAATTTCACTATAGTGAAATGAAAAATGCTATAAAATTAAATGACATGTTTATTTCACAAAAATGTCTATAGAGAATCTTGTTATACATTTATTTCTTTTCAAGCAGTAAAAAACTTTCTCCTCAACCCATTCACTTAAGCTCTTTACCTTCATTAGTGAAAGGAACGAACGGTTACCTCTGACATACGAATATAGGAAATAGAGAGGATGAAGGAAGTACTGTAGTTTTGAATAGTCTTTGCCAATGGCCTTGTATCGATCTGCGCGAGACAATTCTAGGAAATTTGTGGTGGGATAATTTATCAGCTACATAAATGTAACAAGCAATTGCAAGCGAGAAAGATGAGAGCGGTACAGCTGTGCAGTAAACCGTCCTTACAATGTGTTCATTGCGGAAATAAGAGAGATACTGATTCCCCTATAAACGCTTAAACAGAATATGAACTCGACCAGAAATCACTGCGCATATTTTGTACATTCGCCAGGACTATTAAAAACTACTTTACCTTGTCTTGATCAACATTTCCACGATGTCGTGAAAGACGAATGTTCTGTTGTAAATGGTATGAGTACTTCCGAAGTAGCTTGTTTTAAATATGCTCCAATTATTTCAGTGGAAATAGAATGTTCTTTTTCAATGATGAAAAATGTTCTTTGAAAAGCGGCCTTGAAAAAAACATCTTGTTGTTGCTTGCACCCAAGAAAAGTGCTTAAGTACTTTGTGTGACATAGATACAAAAAAAAAACTGTCAGATTTTCATTTCTTCCACTACTATTCTTCATCTACAAATTAATTATAGCAAAGCACAAAAACACACTTTTGGCCTTTCAACCAGTTATTTTAATTGCTGTTAAACTGCAGCGACTAAGTTGTTATATACAAAATCCATTTGCTGTCGCGCCCGTCTTAACTGTGTGTAACATGATCGATTACCACTTGACGTACATTTGATGTGGCATCAACTGTTTGTCAACGGCTGTGTTAACGCGATCCATACGGCAAAGCACAAAGGACTGTCAATCTACCCATAAACGTAGCGTATTAAATACAAAGATGTGTAAGTTATTACTAGGGCCCGTATTTTGATAGGTCATCTTCTATATGAAGCATCATTGCTTCAAGCCCCGAACATGTTCTCAAGAGTACACAAACACTAATTTAAGACAGTGATTTGATAAGTAGCTTGATTCGCTTACTAAATTCCAGTATATTCATATACGTGGTCATAAAGTTTGCTTTCTATGTGTCAATATTTTACGTTCATAAGTCATTCTGATATTAATTCATTGTTTAAATTCAACCGTCTCGAGTGACAGTGAATGTGTAGTGTGATTCAATTCTTTTTTTCAACGAGGGAAAACAGAAAAGAAAATTCATGAGAGGACTTTTGCATTGGGTGACGCATGATCTTCCTGTGGCAGAACAAGCATCAAAGACGCACCACATCCTGGAGCTCCAAAATCAGCTTTGAGACAAGAAATCATCGGTAAACTTCATATTATTGTTTTGGCTGACAAACGAGTGAAAGTGCGCGAGCTAGCATACCAACTGAGCGGGTTAATTTTATTTTGCATAATGAACTACATATGAAAAAACCGCGAAAGATTGCCGCGTCTGTTCACAGGTACAAAAGCGAAATCGCATGCGAACATCGGGTGATTGTTTTAATTTTTTTTAAAAAAAGTCAACCATTTCTTACGATTTTGTGACTGGATGAAATGTGGATTCATTACTACATATCGAAAACAGCAGTAGTGACCCGCACGAGGCGAACATTCACCGAAAAAGGCGAAATGTGTTCCATCCACTGGAAAGATGATGACATTTGTTTTCTGGGACGCAAAAGAAATTCTCTAGATGACTACGTGGAGAAAGAGAAAACTATTGCTGGAGAATACTGTGCATAACTTTTGGAGAGGCTGAAGATAGCGATCGTGAAAAAACGTCCGGGAATGGCTTCGGTGTGTTCAAGCCGTATCGTCCAGGACAAATGCTTCCGCATTCACCTTATTCACCTGATCTCCCTCGGATTACCATCTGTTCTCGAATATATCTCCAAAACTAGAGGTGGCCTGATGAATGTGAAAAACTCCTGAGTGGGCATGTCAATAAACAAAATGCCCGTGTTCTCGTTTTGGAAATAACCGGATGAATACGCACAGAGACCACTACATTCGGAGAAAGTAACAGTAAATCACTATGTTCCCATGGCATCGTTGGTTGAGAATGCACATGCAAACAGAGTTAACGTCATATCATAAGTGTACAAGGTGCACGTTATTGAACGTTTTCAGGGGGATTTGGACATCTTTTGAACACTGTACAGTCTTGTTTCAACAAGATAGGGTGACCTCTCGTCATGGGAAGAGTACCTACTCAAGCGGCTGATTTCCAGACACTCAGGTTTTCCATATCCTTCACGATTTGTCGTTGATGCGTTTTTAAGGACGATGCTGAAAGAACACTTTCACATTAATTCCTCGTAGTCTACAGGAGCTCTGTGAAAACATCGAAACAGCTCTGCACAGTGTGATGAATGGGTCATCTTTGGAGCATGTGTTACACAATAGAGGAAAATATTTGGAACACAGAGTATGAAGGTAATCATTGCGTACAAAATGTTACTGAAAGTACTTCGATTACTTTTTTTTGGGGGGGGGGCACCCCGGATGTTAAATTAATTTGTAGTCTTTCCCTTTTAATTTTTAAATTCCTTAGGGCCAGTTGTTAAGGTTTATAACTGGAGATTACTTTTAACTGTAATTTAAAAATTAACTTAAAGGTTAGTCATTATTTCTGTTGCATAAAAATAATCTCAGATTACATACCTCGAGTTTACAATACCGTTAAACCTATGACTACATCGCAAAATTATAGGGAAATTCGTGTTTAGAGCATATTCAACTGTTCAACCTGAGAAAATCAGTTTCCCGCCTCATTGATATGTTTTTGTTTGTTTTATTAATATGTCTTCAAACATGGATAAAGAAAAGTCAAAAAGAATGCGAATGGCAAATTTTAGAAAACGTTAGAAGGACATTATTATTGATCTCGTGCTACAATATCAGGAAATAATTGAAGACGGGGAAAAAAAAAAAAAAAAAAAAACGATTCGATCATACATAAGGATAAACAACATATATGAGGGGAAATTGCCAAAACTATTTGGCAGCTCCCTACCGCATAAAGCCTTAAAGTTAGTAATATCATGAACATCGAATTCAAAGCATGGTTTCGCTTAGTTTGTGATTGTAATCGGGGACGGAACCTCTGTTCCAGTTCTTCCACATCTTTTGCTACTCAAAATCGCATTTGGAATTTTTTGTCATTCAGTTCTAGGAACGAATTATTTCTCTCATGAAATACACGAGGAGAGCGTGAAATTCATCATCGGATGAGATGTTAGAATAATCAGAAATCTGTACTACATACCGCTTGTAAATTAGCCTAACATAACCTACAGTTGAAAGCAACCCTGTCTGTTATTATTATGCGAAAATGAAAAATGAAACACTAAAGAACCTTTATCTACACGAAAATTAAATAAAACAATTTTATTTTTTATGAAGTTGTTATGCTTCTGTACTCTGAGAAATTTTTTATTTAATACCTGTAGTTAGTATTTTAACTTGTGAAATTTCGCGAGTTAGATTTAATTTATGTTTAAGAGGAAATAATCCTATATTAGTGTTTATACAACCAACATTTCCAAGTTAAATATAACTGGTGATTAATTTTATGCCCTAAACTCAAGTTAACTCTTTATACAACTGGCCCTTAGTGGTTTTAAAACTTCCTCTTATCATCTAATTTCCTATCTTTATATCTTGTAAAATCATTTATATCTCAAATTACATGTCTTCATGGCGCTTACAAGTTGTGATCTAAGAATGTTGTCATCTGCTTATTCTAGATCTATAAATGTCATGTGTATGTCCTTATTACACCCCCCCCCCCACCATCGTTGTGCATATTATACAAACAGAATCTGATTCCCGAAATCCACGTTGTTCCCATACTCATGCCTATTGTTTCTCTTGTCATCTTTTCTTTTAGAACACTAGCAACGTAATCTTGCCACTTGGGGGAAAATATTAATAACGCTATAATTCGAGCATACTTCTTGTTTCCTTTTTAAATCATACGACAGTCCCATTCCGCGTAATTCATTTATCAGCTAAATCTTTCTTTACGTAAAGAGGTTAACATTGCAACGTATTTGGTTTATGACTAAACGGTATATTTTAGAGGTTATATAAAACAGACAGTCTTAACACACAAAATAATTAAATCTGCCAATCAAACAAACTTTCATACTGCAACTTTCTTTATTGCATCTCTTGCTATAATCCCATGTGTTTCTCAAAAAATTTTATTCAAATACTGTGATAAGGTTACCACCTAAATGCACTATTAATTTATTCAACTTGTTTCAGGTTTGTGGGCTGTAATAAACACAGCAGGAATGTGCTGCAAGGGCCGCCTGGAAAATCAAGAAAATTCCCACTGGGACGTCATGCTCAAGTACAACGTGGTTGGTTCCCTGAGAACTGCGCGCGCATTCTTTTCTTTGTTGAGAAACAAGAAAGGTAAGACCGCTAATTTTAATTCCACAGTGTCCAGTCACGAGCCTACGTAGGGCCTTTTAGCATTAAAGTGTAAGCATAAGGGTACAAACTGTCGCACCATCTTTTTCCCCAATGTGGGAACTCAACTGAGATTCGTTCCTACCATCATGCAAACCAAACTTTAGATATACAGAAGAGAGTAAAAATAGGAAAACTATAGCATGCGTTTGGAATTTTTTTTTTTTTTTTTTGGTAGATCATATCATCATGTTAGTTACTAAAACTACAAGTTTATGAAATGTTCATAGAGCTTGCCTAAATGATATTTTAGGTGGATATTACATATTTTTCTGTTTGTAATGACTAGACATCGGATTTTAGGCACTAAAATTTGCAGTTTTAGGTGCCTAAAATAAGCTTTAAATTGATTCAATTAGGTGCTGTTTAGTAAAAATGGGCATTTTAGGCACATATAACTAAGGCTTCAAACCTAGTTATTTCAATAAAATTAACAAATTATACATTAAATAAACAAAACAGTGTATTTCATTTCCATGCTCGTTCTCTTTCATAATTATCAGCATAATACATTTTTAGACATTTTTCTAAATTCTTCACCGTTAATCTTTTATTAGTGAAAATCAGTTTGAAAGTAGAAAAACTTCTTTCTACTGCAACAGGTTCAAAAGAGCAAATTATAATTTAGCTATAATAGAAACATCAATACCTACTGTAACATTTACATTTTCCCCAAATATCACTCTTGATACTTTTCTCAACAACCAAAATCCTATATTTTATTTAGTAAATTATCCCACTTTCAACTTTTTTCCCAGTTTCACCCAAAGCACTATATATTTTCTCCTAGGCATACTTTCTATTGGCTATTTGACTACACACAGATTGGTTTTTACGTTCTAAGCGTTCAATACTTGCAGCTATGAATGAAAACGTTCAATGTTATTTAGGCAATAACGGCTCATTCAGACATTCTTTCATTGATTTTACGCTCTGCAGCGTCGGATTCAGGTAATTCTTCAATAACTGTGACCACTTTAAAATATTTAGAACAATACACCACTGACTGTTCCCCGTTGTGTTACAACAGGCTGTGGTGGGAGTGGAATATCAGGGCATTTCTCTCTGAACATTGAAATTCTAGATAGGGCTTTGTAAAAACAATTTTTCATATTGGAAATGTACGAATTGGCAAGAGGGAATTCGTTCCTGACCGTTTCAGAAATCCTGTGAGTTAAATAGGATACATGAATCTGTAAGGATAAAACGTTTTAAGAACTGGAGCTGCAGTAACCATGTACGAGCGTAGGTCCATAATTTTCCGGCCTTGCCGATAAGGATTATCGCCTTCACAAATGCCTTATCTGGTGTCATACCTTATCTGTTAAGTAAACAATTGCAGTGTAACTTCTGCTCCGCTCTCCAGATATAGTAGGTGTAAAGAAGGCTATGTGTAGAAGATTGTGACATGTTTAAAATGGAATATCGAGCTGTTATTAAGTTCTTCACAAAAGAAGGAATTACTCCATAAACAATGTATATGGGGAAGCATATCCCTCATATTCTGCCGTAAAGGAATGGGCCAAACTTTGACGAATGGTCTAGAAAGCATTGAAGACGAAGAGCGTGCAGGTCGCCCCTTGGAGGTGCTCACTTCTGAAAACATCGTTCTTGTGGAAGGAGAAATTATGGAAGACCGGCGGCTCAAAGTTACAGAAATAGCAGCAAGGTTGGGCCTTTCTAAAACAGTCCTTCGAATTATTCATCAACATGAAATGTTGGTAGCAACCAACACCCTGGTTAAGTCTGCATAGAAATTGCTGCTGGTGTTGAAGTAGGCTGTGTCAGTAGAATTTGTTTGCTGAGCTTTTGCCTTATGTCCCTCCCCTGTACATGCTGCCCCAGGCGGTACTTCATTTCTTACGAATTTTAAAAAGTGTAGAAGTTAACGAAATAAAATTCTAAATATTGAATTGCCGTATTTCTATCACAAAATGCTGTTATTTAAGCTTAATAACCCGTAAATACCTCAAATATCGAAATGTAAATGCATAAGTATAGTTGTATTTTAAAGAAACTTCATCTCAGACAAATGTATAAATATTATATATAGGCCCTTTCATTAAAATATATTTCAACTATTGTTACATACCTGTTTGCTGGCACAATGTTATTTTTCCACCGTAAGTGAAATGTGGAAATTCTGTTAGCCATTGCCAGACCAGCAAAGGTTTTGCACTTTTATCTTTTGACATATTGAACTGCACAGGATAACGACCTACCATTTCAAACTTCCCATCACAAATAAGAAGGGAAGTAAAGCCGTGGGTCCCGTGTCATGCATTTACGGCACAAGAACCTCAAGCCTGAAAGAAGAGGCCTCTGAGCAAAATTTGTCGGCCGTTTCACGTCCTGATTTAAATGGGACGCTGATGACCTGAGATGTTAACGAGCGTCCGTAAATAAAACAAATGAACAAATAAGGAGAGGAAAGAGGTTAACATATATCCAAACTAATCGTTACACAACATTGTTGTTGAAATTCTATTCGACGAAAATACAACTTCCACCCATTATTGCATTTCCTCGTAGTATTAACCGAAAATACTTACATTTAATATTGCTTACATGTATGGGCATGTGAGTAAATAGTGACATACTAAAATTGTACAATGATTTAGGCATTTTAAGCGGAGTATTAACAAATTAGCCCCTCTACGAATATCAATTTTCATGAAACATAATTTTCTCCTAAAAGAACAAATAGGCATTTGCCCTAAAATCCGATGTCTGGTAATAACTTTAATCCGATTTCTAGTCATTTTACTTCGGGTTGAGACATATATGTGTGTTGCTGTGAATCAGAGAAGTAATTGGAGTGGCAATTAAAAAAAAAAAAAAAACACGCAAGAACGCGCGCGCGTGCGCACACACACAAAAATTAAACACACTTTATGTGTCACAAAATGTTTGCTAAATTGCACATTATATTATGTCTTGCTGCAAACATTTTCATTTAAAAATATGCTGTGGTATCTATACAGCGAATGCAAAAATGTAGATTTAATGAGTTAAGAATAAAAACTGCCAAACACAGCATACTTACCCTTTGTTTATCCATTTTATTTGCAGTCTATTAAATTTACAATTATTTTCTGCACTTGCTGTAAAGAAAACAAGTAATAATTTAAATTAAATATATTTACAACAAAGCTTAATATAATATGTAAAGTATAAAAAAAAAAGTTTGTAACAATTGTTTTCGCTGTGTGTTACAGTACAGCAGCACAATGCTCCGTATTCATTCTTCAATGTGATATAATGAACAAGTTTGTCAGGACACAATGTGTTCACGTAATCGTGTACCAACATTACATTTATATTAATAAACGGAAATTTTAACACCAGCTATATTAGTTTTGCTTCAATATGAATGTCACATAAATACGTCTTTAACACATTACCTGAAATATATTGCAGAATGTGTCTAGTTGATCTTCAGATTTATGATCATCTAACTCCCAGAGCCCAAGAACTTCGGAATTTTATTAGGTGATTCTCTTAAAAAGGGGGAATTACTTTTTATAAAAAATAAATTTCAATTGAATATTATTAAAATCATTTCAAGTCCGTACAGTTTTAAATGTACGGTTGTATGCTTTATTAAGCGATTCTTCACTATATAGTTTCGGTATAGCACCGTAGTCATCCTTTTAGCGCTTCTGCACTATGGTTAGAGCACATGCGCATTCTTACATGTAACGATATGTTTTGATATGCGAACAGTGCTGCTTTACAGTTCAGTTTAACATGTAGAACATCCATTATAGATGATCCTAAACGCATTTAGGTCGTTCATATTATCTCAAATATCACTATTTAGGCATTTTTATAATTTTTTAAAAACATATTTTCCATTGACTTAATAAAATAAGATTGCTTTAAAGTTTGATCAGAAATCGACGTACCATTTTTTTAGTAACGTTCTCAATATAACTGGTAGTTAAACACCCCTTACTTAATTAGTAAATATTTATGCTAAGTTTTTGTTGATTTCAAAACTTTAACCTATCCTCATATAGTAAAAAGAGTTAAGCAGCTAATCCACCATTATGTCATAAAAGGACGGCACTGCAATTCATTACTTCAAATGGCTGAGTTAGTAATATGCTTAAAAACTGCCACCTTTCAGCGCATTCCGAAAACAAACACATTCTGCAAATGAAAATCCCAGGAAATGTGTGGTTAATGGTGAACAATGCTGCAGGAGATGTTCAAGTTTTTTTTCCTCCTTCGCGGCTTCAGTCTTCTCCTCTTGGAGCATGTTGCCATGGTTACGTGTGTCGTTTATTTGCATTGGGCTCGTATAATGAGCCAGAACGTGCCGAACGTTGTCTTCTGTCCATGTTTATTGCCAAGCCTCGAAATGAACCACAGCAAATCGGAACGACGTTGCAGTTCTAATTCTTTGAACCCTTTTGTTCCGTGACGTAAAAATAAACATGTGTTGTTCCTATGTGTTTTATTGTTACATCTGTTTAGAACAATGAAAATTATTTCCTAAATATTATCTACTACAGTGGGTTCAAGTTTAAAGAAACAAAAACCATTTCTGCAGATGTTTTCTATTGTTACAAAGAATTAAGCAAAAAAGGCGTGCTTTTATTATTAGCCAATAATTCAATCGTAACTGGGCATATAATTTAGTGATATGGCGTATTACTTTACACAGGCACTATATAAACGTATTGCAACGTAATGTAAGGAATGTTACCAACCACATCAGCTGATTGGTTATGAATATGATTAAACTAAGATCGTTGCTAATGCATTTTGTTAATTGCCGTTTTACTTGCTATGTAAATTAATAAATGAAAGCAACAGACTAAAGTCGCTGAAATTGTGGTCAACTGGTTAGGAATTAATTTACATACTTAATTGTAAGTATATCATAATGAACTCCCCAACAAAACTAGCTGTTCCTGTTTGCTAGTAACTTTTAAGAATATAAAATGTTCTTTGTAACATTCGTGACGACCTTAAGAAACTTTTTAAAATTTTAATAAATGTTTGTTAGAATAAAAACAAGATTTATTTTTAATTAAAATGGAGATAAAACAAAAGGACTGTATTTGATATGGTTTATCTATGTCTTGAGGATTAAACTCCTCGGTAAACATTTAAAAAAGATGTAGCATATAAAACTGAACACAAGATATAAATATTGCTCGTAAAAACTCAGCCAGTAATAAAAGTAACCTCTTTCTCTTTTGCAAACATGTCTTCCTAAAGCACCAATAAAACGGCATATAAAATATATGTGCTCTATTTTTAATTAATGTTTTACGCACCAACTAGTGCACCTATTATAGAATGATTGTATTTCGAAAGTTCCTATTCCTGTTTTAGCTTTTTAAGAATGTACCCTAACAAAATAACTTACTAAAGGGTCACTGGAACTTTCGAAACATCTTTAACTACAATTTAATTTAATAATAGATTATTTAATTGCCAAAGAATATTCTAACGTTCATGTCCCAGAGCTCTATAAGCCACTTAAGACTTACAGATACGCCTTACCATACCAAAGAAAAGAGGAGATTCGGAATTTCCCCATAAAGACCGACAAGTCTTGAAACTAATGATGCAACAATCGATTAGTATGTCGATCGTTATCGATGGACAACAGCTCAACATGAACTGAAGATCAGTTTATTAAAAAATAGTTGCTTAATTTAGTTCCTAGGGCATTCCATGAGTTTGCGAAACGTCATAGGCAGAGCCCGGAAGTTCGGTTAAAATAGGCAGGTAAAAAAGCATTTAAAATTTTGAAAATAGGCAATAATATAATTAAAACAGGCATATATTACACGCGAAAACAGAGTAATACCATTCATTATTAATGAAAATAGGTATTTAAGATACTTAATAATTTCGTATCACACAATTAAAGTACTAAGCTTACTTTTCTTGGTTACAAGCAACAACAAAATGTTTTTTCAAGGTACCAACTGTCATAATCAGCGAATGAGCAAAAGATGCGCAGTGGTTTCTGGTCCAGTTCATTTATACGCTTATAGGGGAATCAGGTTAGTATTACCCTTACTTCCATACCGAACACGTTGTAGGGACTGTTTATCGCCCAGATATACTCCTCTCATCTTTCTCGCTTGCAATTGTGTGTTATATTTATGCAGCTGAGAAGTTACCCCACTAAAAATTTTCCTAGAATTGTCTCGCGCAGATCAATATAAGTTTATTCGCCAGGACTATTCAAAACTACAGTGTTTGGCTCATCCTCTCTTATTTCCTGGTATTCGCATGCCCGGATTAACCGTGGGTTCCTTTCACTAACGAAGGTTCTGCTATTTTAAGAGCTTAAGTGGATGGGCTGACGAGAACGTTTTTGACTACTTGAAACGAAATAAAGTATAACAAGATTCTCAATAGATTTTTTTGTTAGGTGAATATGACATTTAATTTTATAGCTTTTTCCACTTCGATATATTGAAAATCTTTATGTGATTTTTAAAATGCGTAAATAATCGCAGAAAAAATGCATAACGATCCAAAACAGACACAAAAAAAAAAAAAAAAGAGGGAAAATAAAAACTTACCCTACCGACCCCAATGTACGGAAACTTATTCATTTCTATCTGACTCTAAAGTATATTTACCCACATAGAAAAGACATTTTGCCTTAACTTCTGGGCTCTGGTCGTAAGACTTATGAAAATAGAAGTCGGTCCTGGGGGTGTAGTGGTACTTACCTCGTAGACCCAAGATCGTGGGTTTAATCCTGCCCAGGGTCAATGGATATTTTTCGGGAGTAAAAACCCTAAGTTTGATTCTTTCAGAAGGAAATAAAGCCATATATATTTGCATGTTTACAATAATTAATAAAAGCACATTTTCGTTAATTAACATAAAGTAAATGTTAGACTAATGTCTGTGTTGACATATCATGAAGAAGGCCAAATTGATCTGATAATAGTCAAATACTAAGAGTTTTTGGTATAGAGATTCACTTTTCACAATTTTGTGCATAGCAAAGATTATGATTCCTTTACAACTTTCTTTCAGGGAGGTTGATCAACATTGGTGCCAATGAGTTACAGAACAATGTCGCAAACAGTGGACTTGTGGCTTATACTGCATCTCGCTATGCTGTGGAAGGAGCAAGTGTAGCTCTGCGCCATGAGCTGGCACAATATGGTATTCTTGTTGTAACTCTACAACCCAATGGTGGTGCAGCAGACAAAGTATTTGCACATCCAAAAATTGGGTAAGATG
This sequence comes from Metallyticus violacea, assembly GCA_030762175.1. Taxonomy (NCBI): domain Eukaryota; kingdom Metazoa; phylum Arthropoda; class Insecta; order Mantodea; family Metallyticidae; genus Metallyticus; species Metallyticus violacea. Next base: position 16,974,100 of record CM060845.1, read on the forward strand.
TGATAGTAATTGACTTTTTATACAACAATCATTAAAAAGCTAAGAAAAATTGGCAAGGAGCTTATGAGATATATGTATTTAACACATAAAGTATGAACAATTTTTAAAACAGCCTACATAGATTCTTGTAAACATTTAAAATGTTCCCAATTTTCATTCTTTATAACCATTATACATATCTTTAGCACATGCATCTCTTCAGTTTTGAAAACTACAAATGCACAATATATATATCTTTAAAATAATTTTAGGTTATTGAATAAAGTGCACAAGTTCAACTATTCAGCGCTATACTTCTTTAATGGATTTGGTTTTATTTGCATACAATAATGTCACTGTGCTCCACAACATTCACTTCTACATCCTAAAGTCAATTCATTTTACTTACTCTGTAGTGAAAACCATGAAATGCAAAATGTGTAATTATGTGATCATATAAGCAAAGTTCAATTATGTGCATATAATATACAATTAGTCTGAATTGCTGAAACCAATATTATCATGCTCATGCTAAAAATCTGAGAAACCATAGACAAATTCTTAAGTCTATATACACTAATACGTGTTTTCAAATTCTAAACATAACTCCAATGATAATTTTCCATAATTGAAGGTTTTCAAACTTAGCATTATTTGAATACATAAAAAAAGTATTTTTTTTTTAATTTAATTTTTTAGACCTTGCCCAGTATACTCATTATACTAAATATTACATATACCTGCACTCATTAGGAGTAACATTTACATTTACTGAACTGATCTCATAAATATAACAATATATAAATTGGTATGCAAACAGAAGATTTTAACATTTATTAGTGTGAAATTTAAGTTATCAATTACATCTTCACTGTTAATTAAAATTTATATATATATATATATATATATATATATATATATATATATACACACACATATAACTAAAATAACAATAACTAGAAAAGCAGAAAAGGATAAAACAGTAAGAAAAAGTCACAGATTTGTAATAGCTATACTTCGAACTGTTTGAGTTCTTCTATGGCCATTACTCAAGCAGCAGATCTAAATATAGCTATTACTAATCTGTGATTTTTTCTTAGAGTTTTATCCTTTTCTGCATTTCCAATTATTGTTATTTTAGTTACATAGTCAATAGTGTTACATTATTTTTCATTTATATATATAATTATATCCAAGTGCTGTGTACTCCTGTGGTGCCTCAATAGTAAAAAAGTGCATTAAACATAATTTTAAAAAAATAACAAAGTGCTGTATAAAAGCACTATTCCTGTAAAAAGGTCAATTTAGCTTTTAACAAATTGTAATTTTAAATTCTCAGAGAGCTTAGCAGAGCATTGAACATTTGTACACTGGAGTTTAATACTCAATTTTTGCAGAGAATAGTTTTGATAGACAAGTATGCATATTTTGCTAATGCATACTAAGTATATTTCCATTTCTTTTATATTTGTCATCATTCTGTTTAACAAATAAAACCATTTCAGATATATAAACAATTGCAAAGAAATTTATCTTGTTTGAATATCATGTAAAATGCCTCACTTTACAGTCCTTTCTTTCAATTTCAGAGTTCAAGAAAACGAGAAGACAGATGGGCATACAGTTCTTGAAATTCAACATTCTCCAAACAAATATTTGAACTACAACCCGGCAGTTCTACCATCATCAGCTATGAGAGTGGTGGAAGAAGCTTTGCTTACAAAAGCACCCAAGCAACACTACAAATTACTTACCGAAAGGAAATTCTGCTCTCTGAGACGAAATGTAGCTGTTATGCAAAACAAGATTGTGCCAACTCAAAGAAAGAACTCACAAACGGCGCAAACATAATTTTTCATCAAACTGCATTATTCATTTTTCATTTAAGTTTATGCTAGTGCCCACAATTCAATTTCATTTCTTATTTTCAAAGATGTAAGTTACGCAAATTAACAAAACATAACCTTAATTCATTTACATGTATCGTGTATATTTTTGTACTAACCTGATAAAATAAATCTGAATATTCCTGTTTAAACGTTTCTTTCTTGCTTTCATTTATCACAGCACGTGCCACAAACGTTCAGAACCTTCACAACATGAATTAAATGCACAACACAAGTTAAATGACATTTTCGCACCGTTTGTAATTATCACATTTAATAAGTATGTATTACCAACATATACACTTTACCGTAAAAATACTTATATTTACCTCTTCAATAAGAAGAAAAATCCCCTTTCAAGAACAAGTTGAATAAACTATAGCATAATTATTTGCCTTCTCTCTTATAGTTTGAATTATCATTCTATATTTGTGAGCAGATATGTAAATTTTTTAAAAGTATGTTAAAAATAACTGATAATAAATTGCATCTACAAATACCTAGTTGTAATTTATTTTGAAATACCTAGTAAGCCCTTTCATTGCTCTTTAGCAGACGTACCTGTTCGTACTATAGTTTTATGCTCTCTATTAAACTTTTTATAAATTTTCATTTTTAGTATAATGCGTACCTACTAAGCTCAAATTTCATTTTATGCATATTTTAGGCAGGCATGCAAACAAACAATAAAGGATTTCTGGGGAGATTTCTTATCTACATGAAGCTCGGTTATACCTACCCTTTCCCTTTAATCATTCAGCATGTGTAATGTGTTGACGTTTTCTTCTTCTTCTTCTTCTTTTAGAGGAGATTAGAGCTGCCTTCATTGATTAATAATGCATTATTTTAAATTTAGTTCATGACAATAAACTAAAATTGGCATTTAAAATGGGGGGATTAAAACCAGAATTTTGCAGGTCCCATATTTTTAATGAGTATAATCAATAAAATAAAACAAATCTATAAACTTTCATTTTTCAATACATTCATTGCAGGACATAAGTTAAAATATATGCTCAATGAAATGTTTGACCTCCACGGGTAGGCTAGGTCTTGTAGGCGCTGACGCATAAGAGGTCTGGGGTTCATTTTCGACACGACTGAAGTTTTTAACAGGTTTTCCTCAGTCCTCATAAGTAACAAATGCAGGGAAGGTACCCTAAACTTAAGCCTGGAACGTTTCCTATCTTTAGAAAAAAAAAAATTCTTTCCCAATTTATCATATCATTTAATGTATTACCAGTATCCACCGCCTGTGATGCCTCAGCAGAAAAAAACGGGCGTTAAACACTATTAAAAAAATCGCACAAAATATGTTGATGTGTAGTAATGTTCATCTGTGGGGAAAAGGTTTTACTATTCCTTAACATTTTTCAGAATTTTTACCCTTATAAAATTATTTTGTGGTTTTTATACTCTGCTGAAAACATAACTATGTTCATCATAAAAAAGAATCTTTGAACCAAAGTTTTTCAAGTAGCTATACCTCGACTGGCAAAATTATAACAGACTGTATAGGCACAGACTTCTGTAATATATTGGGAGGGGGACCTCCATCTGAGGTTTGTAAATATACACGTTAGCAATTTCTACCAAAACATAAAGCTAATAAATGTTCATCCCAATGTAACTAAAAATATTTCTATTAATAGTATGTACTAATAAGCTGGTAAAATTAAATAAAGGTACAAGTTTATGGCACTTAGTGAGCTGCAATAAAATCTGTGTATTTGTTCAATTACTCTATTATTAGATTGTAAACTGAATAGAAGTTAGGAAGAGTTAGTTATACACATAAAGAGGTTTGTATTAGGTGAGACTATACTTCACTAACTGATTAATTTATCAGAATATGTTTCAAGAGCATTTGCTCTCATCTTTATCTGGGGACTGACTGTTAGTAGGTGATTGTGACCTCTAGTTAGTGAAGTATAGTGTCAAGTAATACCAACCTTTTTATGTGTATAACTACTCTTAGATTTTGTTTAAAAATATCTATGAAAACATGCAAATCAATAAAAATAGCATAAGACATAAAAGGTACTTAAATTAAAAAATGCAAATCAATAAAAACATTTTAAGAAACAAAAAACTTAAAAATGACCTATTTTTTCTACAGTCTGGCAAACATCTGCCTCTGCACTTCATTTCTTCTGTTGAACTGTTGGCTATATGGCTGAAATCTGAAGAACTACATTAAGACAGCTTTGCCCCTCTTAAGCAGTTCCACAGCCTTCTAAGACTCAAGAATTATCTTTCAGCTGTACAATTACATTGGACATTTAAAACCAGTTGCACAAATTTAGTTGATTTCACAAAAAATTCAATTGGTCAATTATCACCTTTCAGAAATTGTACAGCTGAGGATGTTATCTAGGGAGTTCTTGTTCCTGTTTGATTTCAGAACATATATAATCACATTGTGATGCTAATCAAGTCAATTTGTCAAGATCAATTTGGTCTTATAAAAAAATATCATTTCTATTTATGATAAATTGTTCAATTTTTAACTATCAACACTTTCAAATCCTCAGTTGACAGCTCAGGATGCAGACAATGGTCTGCAAAACATGTCCTACGTATAAACAAGTGCCAGTTAAGAGTGTGTAGCTTGACTCAGTCATACAATGATCTTAATTAGATTATTAGCTTCACTATACAAGTTCCAATTAACATTTTAAGTTGAAATAAAGTAACTATTCACAAGCCTGCCATTCAGCAACAGCTGACTACCTACAATGACCGATTATCATTGTTGGAAAATGTCTGCATGAGAACATCATCACTTCAAATGTAATATTTTTTATATTGAAATAACTGCAAGTTGTAACCGATTACAACTCTGTGACTTTTTCTTAGTGTTTTATCTTTTTCTTTTTTTCTAATTATTGTTTTTTTTTTGTTTTTTTTTTTGTTTTTTTTTTGTTTAGCACCCATTTTTACTACTGAGGCACCACAGGTGGTCTAATTATTGTTAATTTAGTTACAATGTTAATAGTGTTACTTTATTTTTATTTATATATATGAATGAATTGAAGACATTGAGAAACAAGAAAACTTTGCAAGCTTTAGAGAGTAGGGTTGACGAGAATTTATTGAGATAAAGAGAGTTTGAGGAGGGAGAAGTACCTAGATATTTGTGATAAATTGGGGAGAGAAGGTTTTGTTTAGGCAGATCAGGAGTAAGGAATTTAATAGAACAGAGAAAAATCTATAGGAATGAATGTCCCATGTGATAATGAGTGTGCCATAGCATGTTATATTGTGAACAAGTGAAGTGGTGGAGACTACAGGTATGGGAAGAGAAATGGAATAAATTTGAAGGAGAAATTTTAATAATGAAGATTTTAGGAATTAAAGAGATAAAAATATAAAATTGATGGGAGAGTACTTGGGCAAAGTTAGGGATAAATGGTAGAGGAAGATTAGATTTGATTATTAGAATAAGAATAGAGGAAATGAAATTTTAATTATGGTCTGACCTTCAATACATTAACAACCTGGAGTTAGGATGTATTGGGACTAGAACAGTTTAAAGTAGATAACTTTTGAGGAGGCTGTAAGACGCCGTGTACACTACCAATTTCCTGATAATTGGTGATAATATAATTAGAATTTAGTAAGTAGTATTGATTAGGATGTAAATAGCAGGAATTCACAAAGTGAAATATAGTATAACAAACTATTTATGAAGAAATCACTCAATTTCACTAATTTTGTTCCACTTACTTGGACATGTTTCAAAGACTGTTGCCTTCATCATCAGCATGGTTTCACTGTCAGCTTCCCAGCATGATACTAAGATATTGCTTTGTGGATTATATGAATTTCCAGAATGAAATCTTAATACCATGCTGGGCAACTGACAGTGGAACTGTGCTGATAATGAAGGCAACCGCCTTCAAAACCTGCTCAAGTAAGTGGAACAAAATTAGTGAAATTTGAGTGATTTCTTCATACATAATTTGTTATGGTATTTGATTAATTGTGAAATAATGGAAATATGTTAACTATAAATGTTGTTTGTATTTGTTGGAAATAAATTTATTCATTCAATTATTCATATATGACTGTATTACCATTAATATACAATTTTGCAATTATTTTCTAATAAATAATTACTGAGCACAACAGCCCATGGAATATCTGAGCTAGCTACAGCCTGTATATTGGTCTTGCAACATCATTGACAGAGTACAATATTGCAGGGACAGATGTGGTCAGCTTACTGGACCCTGCCAGCTGCTATCATGTGGTTTTCTTGATCCAAGGATGCTATTTCTCCATTAGATAGCTCCCCAATAGTCCTTATAGAGCTCCTTTTCCAGACCTTCCTAACTTACCCAGAATCTTCTGGCCAACAATCAACAACAGTAACCACTAGTCCAAGGAGGCAGTCATAATTATCTTATAGTCTTTTTAAAATATTTTGTTACATTAAATGTAACAATATTCAGTTTGTACAAAACTAGAGGCAAACTTTCCTGACAACAGATGAGGTTTTAGATGGTACATACACATAATGATTCCTCCTACCATTTCTTATCGCCTCCCCTTATCAAAAAACTACACAAGCTTACTGAAACAATGGTTTGTACTGGAACAGCAACACCTATAGATATTAACAGCAAATACTAACATCAAGTGCAAAATACACATCTCTTACAGACATTTTACACATATATATGCATTGAGCAACAGAAAATTAAACAATGAAATTGATAATGTGCACTAACAATCTTAGCAGTTTTGCGCCCCTTAAATAATCATCATAAAATTGATAATGTAAACCAACAATCTCCAAGAGGAGTTGTCTCTGATTAATGGCCAAAAACCTTTTCTTAAATATTCCAAATATTACCCTTCCATTTCTTGTTAGTTGTTCTTTAATATACCCACTTCCCCCGTACCACCATGGATGGCCGAGGGCACGGGCTCATGAGCAGGAAGTCTGGTGTTCGAGTCCTGCCAGGACCATCCTCCCTGACTGAGGTTTTTTCCAGGTTTTCCTCAGTCTTCATAAATGGCAAATGTCGAAGAAGTGCCCTAAACTTAGGCCTGGAGCACTTCCTTCCCTAAAAAAACCTTTCCCAATACATTGTTTCATCGCAAGTACCATCAGTGTCCACTGCCTGTGGTGTATCAATAGTAAAAACGGGCATTAAACACCGTAAAAAAAATTTAAAAAAAAACTTCCTGCTACTGTTCCTAAATGACTTTCTGGAATTCTTAATAGTTGATTTAAAATATTTTCCTCTGGTAACTGTTCTATTCTAAACCAATATTTGACATTTATTACTTACATGTAAATTGGAACTTGCACAGTGAAGCCAATCATATTAATTGATATCATTGTATGATTCAGTTGAACTACACACTCTTAAAGCTTCACTTACTTTTCATAAATGTTCTCGAAACCGGTTCCATACATTTATGAAAAGTAAGTGAAGCTTTAAGAGTGTGTAGTTCAACTGAATCATACAATGATATCAATTAACAATATTTGACAACTCTTTCAAAATACAAAACCTCTTGCATTAGCTTTCTTAATTTTTAAGTGTCAAAAGTACACTTAACATTCAACATCTCTTTCAGCATTTAATATTACTAAAAAGGTAAAAGACAATTTAAGATGCTCACAATCCATTTATTTGAAAAATACATGTTTAAGTAGACTTTGTCATTTGTAAGTAACAATTTTACTATTTAACAAGTACATATTTCTTGATATTCATCACATTTGTAACATCCCATTTTCCCACAACTAGAAAATAAAAGTTTGCTCACAACTACTGTAATTGCTTAACAACCTATTGCAAAGGACATAAAAAAATAATGCTTCTAAATATTACAGCGTGTACTTTATAAATTTTTAAGCTGTGAAGCTCTAATCACAATAGTATCACATTAAATAATGATAAAGAGACTTAACCTTACAGACAGGACCAATCCTGTGACATAAGTCCCGAATGGCAACAATGAAAGTTGAATTCCAGGGAATGCTGGATCAAAGTACAAATCATAATCTAAGCACTAATCTAAGTGCTAGTGTATAACAAGAGAGAGCAGAATGGTTTCGGTGAGGAATTGTAACACAGAAAAACAAGCTATTATATGTGTAAAATTACCTTTGTAGGGTACATGTTAATCACATTCAGATTGAGTTGTAATACAGCAAAATGAAGTGGGCAATTTTCATTTAGCAATATAACAGATAAACAAAATAATGATTTGGGAAAACCATATGCTTTTCACACTATAAAAACAAAATTGCCTGAGCGATGACATGCATAATAATGCCTTACAATAATGTAAAAGCAGCACGAGAACCATAACGTTTTACAAACATCGACCCCACTGTCTCCTTAATTTCTTGCTTCCAGTTTTTAAAAGTGTCAAAGGATGAGAACTGAAGTTCTTCTGATTTTAATTTTATTTCATATTCTGATTCTAAATGCTCAAATAAAAGAAATTCTAAATTAAGATTAATACATGATTGAGTCGAACTACATGCTCTTAATTGCTCCACTTACTTGTTTAAATGTAGTACATGTTTTACACACCACTGTTTGCATCATTCAGAAAATCATTGACTGCTGGATAGTTGGGGATGTTATTTTGCTCTAATGGAGGTGTGATAAGCTTATGTTTCCATCCCCAGAAGTGTCAAAGTTCGTTAATCTGTCTCTGTATTTTAAATGTAGATTTCCTTCCATGTTATTAACTCTCTAGGTCCTTGTACTGATTACAGAGCAGAATATACATATGCAAGCATAGTGGCAGTTTGTAATACAAGGCTTTAGGGTGAAGCCCTCCCTAAAAATTTCTAATGGAAAGTAAAAAATATATTGAAAGGTTTTAATTAAAATCTGAGTAATTATTACTTTTGTAATTTACATACGAATGGAAAGAAGTAGAACAAAACTTTTGTTGTTCCCATTCGGATGTAATGCATATTTGGAATAGTTAGTATCCAGACAGTTAGTAGCTATAGGCTCAACCTTAATATTCCCTATGCTTCCTTTATAAAACAGTTGGGAGGCGTGGTATCATGGAATATTTGCTTCTCAGTGTTGTAGCAAAGGCTCAGGAGCTCTATGCCTTTTCTTCCTTTGGCAGTTTTGCCATTCACTATAAAAATTGTGATATTTCCACCAGTGTACCACTATACAGTACCAAATAGAAAACTGTTAGCATGTGTTATTCTGTTAGCAGCTAGAAATTTTTGCACATGTTATTGTGTTGTGAACAGTGAATACTTTTTAGTTTTTGTACTCTGTATATATCGGCAAGACAAAGAATTCCATAAGTAATATAAAATATATATTAACAATACAATAAACACAAAAAACTGTTAATGATAATAACTACATGCTATAATGTAAACAATTTAAAAATGGACCCCTGACAACCTCCTGTAAATGCCAAAATTTAAACCAAAGAGCTGCGACTGCCCAAGCATAATGAATTATCCAGCAGTCAATGGTTAGCTGATGATGCAGATAATTATCTGTGAAACATGTACATTTAAACAAATAAGTGGAGCCAATTAAGATCATGCAATGATGGCATTTGAAGTTGTATGCATAATTGAAATTCTTCTTGTAGATTTCACAGCTATAGGTGTATGATTGTTGTCTTACTAGAAGAAGTGTGATAACATTCAACTTTTTAGGTGTACTTTAGAAATTTGCTGTCTTAGATTTTTATTGCAGTCATATTCCTTCTCACATTTGAGGCATACAAACTGTTTTGATCTACAAATTACTAATTTTCACTACAATGCTAAGGGAACATGTGAATCCCTACTACTATTGAAATTGTAACCAATCGCCTTTCTTTGCTACAACTTGGGACCATTTGGGACTTTGGCCACAGGCTTCTTAAGTATATAGAGAAGCTTTTATTTAATCTATTTATCACAACCGAGCAATGACTAAGGCATCAACCATTGTTCCAGCAGGCAATATTTCCTGTTGTTCTGTCTTACCAGGCAGTTTCAGAAGACAATTGGCTGAAGAAAAGCTCAACAGACGGCTGCTGATCTGATTGCCTGCAAAGCAATTTAAAGATTAAAGTTTATTAAGCAATGAACAAAGTGATAGTTATTTATGGAACTAGTGCATAAAGTAGGATTTTATTCATGATTGGAAAATTTATTTAATTTCCATAAGTAAATAAAATCTACACACTGTTATGCTTCACTTACTTGTCATTATCATGACATGACTGTATCATAAAATGTTTTCAATTATATGATTGGCTTCACAGTGAATGTTCCAATTAACATTTTAGTTAGTAAATAAAATCTGTTTACTTTTGTGTTGCATACTGTATTTTTTCCACTAGTAGCAAAAAGTAATATTTTAATGAAAGTAATATTTAATTTTAACTACATATGGCACTATTTAAATCACAGTCCACTGTTGTTGATGGCAATAATGTTGGTTATTATGAATATACAGAATTACTTGAAATATTCTCAAATTCATAAATGTGCAGGGATCTGGGAAAAACCTCGTGAAAAAAAATAATATTTCAAAAAGTAATGCAGTTATTGACTCATGATTTGCTCTTTCAAAACGAGGAATGTAGGTTTTGCTTACACTCTAGTATATCTCGATATCAGTGCCATTTTAGGAAGATACATCTAGGCAAAATGCAATCTCTTGTCAAATGTGTAAAAGGTTTCTCAGTGTAGGATGCATTCATGAATTTGCACTATTCTATTCAAAAGCAACTGTATTTCAGTCAGCTACAAAGCTCAATGGGCCTTCTCATATATGGTCCATGTCTTATAATTGTGATGATAATAACATTCTTTTGCAAAGAAAAGGAGACTCATAGTGGTATGTCTTGAACAATGTCAATGTAAAAAATTGCAAAGGGTGGGGGGAAAAAAAAAAAACAAAGATAGTGCAAGTGCATATCTTGCTGACACTCAACATTTTTAGTTTCTTTCTGAACATGCAAGCTGTGAGACATACTCATACATTTCATAAAATAATCAGAACATAGAATTTATATATGGATATTTTTACGTTTTGGAGTAAGCAGGACAAAATCCATCACTTCTGCTGTTGCCAGAACAATTGGCGTAGATCAAAGAAGAAAAAGTTATTTCTTATGGTGCTGGTAGTCACAGATTGCCCATTCTTCCTCCTTTGGTGATTAACCTCTACATAGTCAAAGCATATGATGCTCCAGTCACACCTCCCCTCATTAATGACAGTGGTAAGCAGCAGAGAAAACCGAGCCGAACTTCAGTTATTTAATCTTGGTGGATTGTTAGCATGCTGCTCATGTCAGCCTGGTGGCTCAGTTGGTTAGAGCATCATGCTACTATTAGAAAGGTTGTGTGTTTGCTTCCCGCAGGTGTAACTTTTATTTTAATCTGCATAAATTGTTCCATTTTTCTTACTTTAGTAAATGTTACATATTTTAGGGTGGAGAACGCATAGGTTGCAATTTTACTTTTATTTCATGTAGGTTGCAAATTTAGGTTAGGTTAGCTTAGTTAAAAAAAATACAAAAGTTATATTAGGTTTAAAAGGAATTGCAACAATTATACTGTTAATGTGCAGATTGCAAATTTAGGGTTATGTTACATTAGCTTAAGTTTAAAAAAATGTAAAATTTATTTTAGGTTTTAAAAAAGTTGCAAAAGATTCCAAAATAAGCCAGAATTACAAAACTAGTGAAATTTGAGTAATTTCCTCTTAAATATTTTGTTACATTATACAATATTTTATTGTGAAAATTCCTGCTATTAAAATCCTTTCTCATATGTTTAATTCCTTTGATTATTGAATTGTTTTTAATATGATGTTTTTTTCTATTTCATGGTTTTAATCCCAAAAATGCAATGCCACCATCAATTTTTTTATTTGTTTGTAATGGATGATTCTTCAATATTCCTTCAATCTCATACCTATATTTTTCTTTGTTTTACGTGCAAACATTTTTTCACAATCCTGACAATTAATTTGATAAATTTTAGATTTCTCTTTGAGCCTAGAATTTGTTTTCCTTAATTAATAATAAAATTTTGGGTTGCAATTATTACTGGCTACTGGCTGATAGTGAATTTTTTAAAAATGTTTGTTTCTGGTATATCACACACAGAGTTGTAGTTTATTTAATTCTATTTGTTTTTGGAATTTAAAAAAATTATTTGTTGATCACCCATTTGACTTAGTGGCTTATATTGTCCTGTAATGGAATGAACTTCTCTTCTTTTCAAAGAGCACAGCGAACAGAAACTATAAATGTGTATAATTACCTGTATTTCATAAAAATAATGAGTTAAAAAGCCATGAAGTGTTATTGTTATTGTAAAACCATAATAACAATGAACACTGAATGCCCGGGGAATTTCTGGAAATGAGTTATTAAATCCAGGGACATTCTAGGTATACTTCAGCTTATGCATATTTTTATAGTCAAGTTTATTTCAGCCAACTGTGATAGTTACATCTGTATATTAAATGTCTAATAATACATTACCTGGCTGCAAATCTTTTTGAATGCCCTATATGTTCTAATGATAAAATTCTCACCTGTGCTAGTTGCTGTGGGAACAGGATTCCCATCATTCCATTTTAATATTGCTCTGTGATATTCTGGTCTAGGATCCAAGTAAATGTCCTTATCAATCTACAAAAAGAGACAGAAAAAAAGGTTAAATACTAATCTTCTAAATAATCCCATCAATGTACTACATCCATTGATAAATGGTTTGCCCAAATAAAAGGGAAAACTATATTTTATTTTTCTGTAATGGTTAGAATATATGAACATACAGAAAATAAGAGTGATACATGTGTGACATATCCACTACACCTACAGCCATGTGCACCTTAATCCGTGCTGATTCAGGGTTATTGAAATGTGATCAAACTTTGACTGCAGTGAAAATGTAGTTACAGTGCAACATAGTTAATTCTTGTTTAAAGAACAGCCATCAGCAGGCGTTAGTTTGCTGAACGATCATGATTCTATGATAATTACTGAAAGGAAAGATCTTACTTTTTTTTTTGAATGATTTATTTATGGATGCTCTTTAACAGCTCAGGTCATCAGTGTCCCATTCAACTCAGGGCGTGAAACGGCCGACAAATTTTGCTCAGAGGCCTCTCTTTCAGGCTTGAGGTTCTTTTTCGTGCCGTAAATGTACAACACGGGACCCACGGCTTTACTTCCCTTCTGAAGGAAACCATACTTAGGATTTTTATGCCCCGAAAAAATTCATCGGTCCTGGCCGGGTTCGAACCCGTGATCTTGGGTTTAGGAGGCAAGTATGATAACCACTACACCACCAGGACCGACAAAGATCTTACTATATAGCCAAAGAGATGTAGTGCAATTACAATCTCCTTGTCTATATCACTTTGTTTCTGTTTTGCTTTTGATTACCATATGTAGGTACACGAAAATGGAAAACAAATAAAAGTCTCCAAATTTTACTCAGGATGAAATACACATTCTATTGGAATTAGCCATATCATATTCCAATAAAATGGAAAACAAATAATTTGTGTTCTTTAAAGGAAAAGAAGGAGGTATAGAATGATTTAGCCTGCATTTCAACATTATACTAGATGAGTTCTAATTACCAAATAAATATATAAATTGCTATTTATTAAAACAGCAAGAGTCATAAAGTTTAAATTTTATTTATGTGTAAAACAGGGTGATTGCAGTTCGCAGGAAACTCTAACCTCTTAGTCATTTCATTTATTAGCCACCAAACTGTAACCTTTGATAGCCCGGAATCTTTCTTAAAATTTCCTGTCTCCATACTCTTCAAAAGGGTCACCTCTTTCCACAATGATCGGGTTTTGACACTGGTCCTGATTTAAGTAATCCAGGTATATTATTTCGACCTCAACACCTTCAAGAAAGTCAAAACAGGCAGCCATTTTGTGTAACTTGACCACAATCAACAGAGTTGGTCAGTCCAGCACCCATGGTCAAAGTTGACAATAATCAACTAACTCGTTTAACTCTAATCATTGTCAAGGCACTGAAAAATCCCAATGAACATTGTCAAATGCCAATTTGGCCGCCTTCAAACATTGATCCAGGGTGGTGCACATGGCCAATAGTCACCTTGTCTCTTCCGGCATCACAAGGTTATGGATACCATGAATGAAGAACCTTTGTAATTGATTTTGGAACCAATCTTCAAAGAAACTGACTCCCCTCTGCTTGGTAATGCAGTAAGTGCTCCATGCAAGCATCCATTTGCCTAGTCTTCTGTTCCTTAGAAAGATGCTGTGTACAAACCATGTGATATTCCCTTGATGATGAATGGTGTAAACAGTTCCCTTGTTCAATGACAATATTTCTGCAATCTCTCAGGTGTTGATTTGGCAACTCTCCCTTACAACTGCAATTAATTTCTTGGTGATAGTTAAATGAGCTTGACCAGGTCTACACATGACCTCACTGCACACACATCCATCACAAAATTCACCATACCATCTAAACACTGAGCTACATGACAGATATGCATTGTCTACATGTTGTTCATACGATGATAAATTTGGGTTCCACTAATATCTTCTGCCTTCAAAAATTGCTGCTCACTTGGCTCTTTGGACAAATCCTTGTTGTAAATATTTTAAGTGCAATGTGCTTCTGCACATGCAAACAGCACACTACACCATCATATCATACCAGTATACTTTCTTTTATACAATGTTACTTCAAAAGGAAATACAAAGTTCTACGCAGTTATGCTATAACAAAATTCATAGTTCTGTATATAATTAGGAATGCAAATACTGTGTGTGTGTGTCTGTGCAGGTGCATGCACATGCATGTATGCACATGTTTGTTGGGGGGAGGCCATGTTGATGTAGTTATGCACATAAAAATATAAATGTTACTGTCAAAGTATAAAATGGTATAAAATCGTAACACATTTCACAGCTTGTTAACACATTTTAATACTTAAGGAAATGTATACAGTTGTATACTATTTTTATAATACATTGTTCTTAAGAGTACTTGTCAAATGACTAGTAATTTGTAAATTACTAGTCATTATCTATAATATCAGAATGTACAAACTGTACAAACTTTTCTAAATATACAAAAATATTGTAAAATAGGAATAGTTACTTTTATAACAATGAACAATAAAGTTTTAGGGAAATCACTGACTGTCCCAATAAAATATGAAAAATATTGTTTGGTAGGTTGGTTGGTTGATTGTTTGCTGTGGCATTAGGGATACTGATATTATAATTTCCCTAACTTCTCAATAAAAACTTGAAATATATAAATACATATATTATATTTATAATATTATTAATAAAATATCATTATATATAATTACAAAAATGGATAGTTAATATGGACCCAAAAGACAGTACATTTGTACCATAATCAGTACATAAGAGTAATTCTTCCCACGCATTCAAAAATGTTGGAGCTGATGGTATTGCACTAAGAGTATCTTGATCAGTCATTGTTTAATAACTGTAACCACAAACTAAGTAAATATGAATAACTGACACATACATACTCAACCATCTGAATGAGTACAGTACTCTACACTTGCTACTGCTACCCAGCAAGATTTATCCTTACATGGAGGACAGAAACACTGTGCTGCAGGCTGAAGGCAAGTATCAGCAGAGAGAGTTGAAGGTAAGTGACTTGCACAATGATGACTAGATAATAAGGCTTTCAAATGCAATGGCATGATAGCTCAGATGGTTAGAGCATCAAGCTATAGTTGTGAAGATAGTGGTTTGGAACCCTCACATCCACATGCTTTTTTTTCTCCTGCAGTTAAAGGAGATTTGCCATCATTACAATGATTTACTCGCTAACATAGTACCATGCACACAACGTGCTATAAATTGAATTTATAAACTTGTTCTGCTGAAATCAAAGGATTTGCCACCATTACAGTGATTTACCCCCCTATTAATTTATATTTACAAAAAGAAGGCGAGCATAATCCGTCAAGCTGTAGTGAGCTGCAGCAAACCACTGGGTCCATCAGTTTCTAGGATTTACCCAAGGTTAGCATTAGGGTTAGTGTGTGTGTGTGTGTGTGTATATTATATATATATATGAATTAATTGCAAATTCCAATAAAAGAGATTTGCCACTGTTACAATATTTCACCCACCTAACAATCCTTTTCAATTTATATTTAAAGCCAACAGCAGCGAGAATTTTTCTTGTGTGTACAGGCTAGTCCCTGCAAGCACCGTCTGGCAAATCAAATCATGCCATTATACAATACTTTTGGGAGTCGGCAGACACTGGTGTAACCCAAAGTAAGTGCTAATTATATGTTACCATGCCCACAAAACTGTATATACTTATGTATGATATTTCAGTAACATTAAAGCACCTTTGCACAAACTCAGAAGCACTGCAGCATATTTGGAGGGAAAACTAATTCAAGTAAGTATAGCAAAATTTACTACACCGCCTTGGTAAATGTGCACAATTTATTATATAAAAGAGGAAAAATATAATTATGATTTCTTTCCATTGCCTATACTCACAAAGCATAAGGATATCAAGATCAACCACAAAAAACAGTTAACTTAAGAAGTTGCTCATTTTCCAATTTTAAAGCAATCTTTCTCAAGGCAGAGAGTGCACAAAAGATCCTACAGAGAAAGGTACTTGGGTCATTTAATTGAACCACTCCTTCTTATATCAATTTTAATACTAATACCTGTGACTAACTTAAAAAGAACTAAAACTGCTGAGGATTCAACTTTAAAAACCTTAACATTTATTTTAAAAAAACTCATTTTGACTACTTACAGTTGCTTTAATGGTTGTACCCAGTGGAAAAGAATGTCCTGACATTTTTCTTAAAGCTGGCAATACATATAAGTGGCTAGTTACTGTAGCAGATACAGGGTTTCCAGGCAAACAAAGCAAAAGTTTCTTCTTGCCTTCATAAGTACAGGTTGCAAAGGTTGTAGGTTTCCTGAAAGAAGCAAGAGGTCTAGGTTAGGAGATTTAGAGATACAATGCACTACATATATATCAATAAATTCATAAGCAAAATGTATAATCTACATTCACAAAAATAAATGCGGAATATTCAGCTAGACTGATAAAATTCCCAGTCAACAAAAGCACGAAGATAAACAATCTTCCAGTTATAAAGGTTCTTTTCAAGTGACTAGTATGATTTTTTAATTTGCTAATGAAGTTACTAGTCAGATCATAAGTTCTGTTATAAAGCTTTCGATACTAAAAGAATGTCTTAAGTACCAAAAAGATGTACTAGAAAGAGAGAGTTGGTTGGGGAGGTGATAAACTTTAGAAGAAAATAATGTCTGTAGATTTTGGAAAGAAGTGAGACAAAGGGAAGAAGATAAAAGTTCTCTAGATTTATAGAAAATAGTTAAAAGAAATTGGGTACAAGAGAAATATATAGACAATTGCGATCAATTTGAAAGAATAGGTCTTGCATGGATACATACAGGGATATTATTTTCAAAAGGATTAAGAAAAAGTTTTAAAGAATTATGTGTGGGAAAGTGTATATTGTGTCCATTATTTAATAGAGCGTGAAATGTTAAAATGGTGGAGGGATGGTGTCTAGGATGAAAAAATGGAACAAGCCACAACAGGATATAGAGGCAATTAAAATGTTACCAGATATGAGAGTACAGAAAATAAACCATATTGGGGAATTCTTAAGAAAAGTAAGGTATAAGTGAAGGATAAGGAAGAAGCTTGAGGACACACATGCAATTGTGAAAATGGTAATTTATTTGAGGGATTCTTTACCATGCATATAACCTGGTGGTTAAGGTATGGGAGAACCTAAGTTTAGTTTTTATAAATTCTTAGATATTTTGTTTATTTATATAATTTTAATTGTAATATTATTTGTTGAAATAAAATTCTTCATTCATTCATACAAATTTCTTGTTGAGCAAACTGCTTCTGTATTTTAATATGATTATTATGCATGGTACTCTCATGTAATTTACACATATAGCACCTTCATTTTCATCTTTTAGTCCTTACACATGACTGAAGTCATCAGTGGCAGTATGCACTATCTGCATGGCAAAATCCACCATACTACCTCCAAAAGCAGCTTGAGACTCTCAATAATGGGATATGCCACACCTTCAAGAACAACTTGAAACTAACAGATTAGTATAAAATATAGTGAACTTTTGTAACAGTGGTGTCAAATATTAACATTTTAAAAAATTGAGTCAAAATTGTAACATACACACCACTAAAATTCAATAAAATGGAAGACTAGTTTCGGGAGCCATCGCTCCTATCATCAGTTCCTGGTCGACTGCCGGTCTCGTTTGTGGTAGGTCGATTCATCTCTGGCAGAAGTTTAAGTCATTAAGTCATTAAACTTCCGCCAGAGATGAATCGACCTACCACAAACAACGAGACCGGCAGTCGACCAGGAACTGATGATAGGAGCGATGAAGTGGAAGTTCATTAAACCTCCACCAGAGATGAATCGACCTACCACAAACAACGAGACCGGCAGTCGACCAGGAACTGATGATAGGAGCGATGGCTCCCGAAACTAGCCTTCCATTTTATTGAATTTTAGTGGTGTGTATGTTACAATTTTGACTCAATTTTTTAAAATGTTAACAAGAACTGGAAGGCTCATCTTTATCAGCAATAAAATCAGAAATATTTCTCTGGAGCCAGGTCTGAATAAATCTTGCCATGTCAGTTGGTGCTGAATTCTGCTGGGAGCTTCAGTGCCTAATCTTCAACAAAGATCACCACAAGTTCAAAGAGAGTGATTTCATTCACCTTTATCTGCTTTTGGCAGAAATGGGGCTGAATGATACCATAATAGCTTACTCCCCACAAAACAATCGCTGTGGCGGAATAGCGATCTCTTGGGATTCTCAAAACCTCTTTCAAGCTTTTTGGGAAGTCAAAACATCACCCTGTTATTTTGAGATTTGTGCTCTCAAAGTTGTGCTTCTACTGTGGTTACGGTGACCAGCTTTCTACACTGGTTCTTCCATGCTAAACTGTCAGCCACATAACTTCTTCACCACTGCATACATTAGGATCTCCTGCATGTCCTTTGCAATTACAGGTATGTGTTGCATGCTATATACATTCTCTGCTCAATGACCAATTCAACAAGCCAGTTTTGCTTATCCTTTAATAATCTTGCACATCCGGGCAACTTGACTCAGGGCAAAAGTAAAGTAAGAACAAAGCAAGTGTGAGCTCATAATGATGTAGCTGAGCATTACATTGGAGGTTGACAGTCAGTGAAACTTTGGCAGTTGCAGGTGCGATAATATAGGTACAGTACACTGCTGAAATGTTTCAATTTCAATTTATTGCAGTTCAGTATGGTTTGATGTACGATTGAACCATCTCAGTATGAAGCTACAGTATAGGATAATTTTACAGTTAAAACAGATTAATCAATAAATATATACAATAATCAATAAGATATGTATTAGGGTTGTGGGAGAAAAAATGCAAATACAGATGCAATAACCAGACAAAAAAAAACAATAAGAACAGTAAGGATGGCCTCTAGGTTACAATGAGTATTCATTTATATGATATGAGCAATAAAATTAAGATCTAAACTACAATAAATATTCATCAATGCTATAATGGGCTTTATCTATTAAATAATGTTCCAAAACTTTCTTGAATTTAATATGGTTGTTATACGATTTGATTCCTTTAGGAAGAATATTCTAGAGTTTTATTACCATAAAACTAGATATCTTTTCATAAAGGCAAAGTCTATGGATTGGGATGAAGAAGTGATTTTTATTCCTTGTGCCGTATTCGTGTACATCAGAGTTTGTTTGCATAAGTAAATAATATTTACTAAGTAAAGAATGGTTTTGTAGATGTGTAAATATGGCAGAGTTAGAATCTTCAACCATCTAAAAGTATTCCTGCAGCAATAATTATATGTAAGATGACCTAAATACCTAACAGCTCTTTTCTTGTAAGTTAAAGATTTTATTAATGTTTGTTTTGGACTGTCCAAAACTGTCCCACAGTTCAATGGCATAAGTGATGTATGTCTGAATAACAGAAAAATAAGTTATTCTAGCCTTATTATCAGGTACAACTTTTCATAAATATCTAAGTACAAATATGTTTTTACTGATTATCAGCCCTAATTTTTCTACATGACTGTCTTAGGTAAAAGTTTTATCATAATAAGTCCTAAGAGTTTTATGGAATTTACATTTCCTACAGCATTGTGATTGATAGCCACCTGCATTAAGGAGTCAAGTGTTTTTGAATCCTAATTTTATTATTTCGCACTTGGCTGAGTTCACATACAGATTCAGATCTTCCAAGTATTCTACCACTGAATTTACTATGATATTGATACTTAAACTTAATGCGGATAAGTCACTATTATTGACTGTAACTGTAGTGTCATCATAAAACTGGATAATGCAAATTTCCAGGTATTGTTTCAGTTATATCAAACTTTGAGAGCAGTAGTAAGGACACTTAATACCAGAGATGGATTGGGACAAGAAATACCATTTTATCAAATGACTGATATGCCTAATATGTGATGAATTTTCATTGCTAAAAAGATATACTATGTAGAGCCGCATTATAGAAATAAACATTCAACTACACATGGTTTATTGTAGATTGTAAGCTTTCATGCCTGGTGTCTTATGTGAAATGAGTCTTCCAGGCTGTCAGGGATTCTTTTCCTTCATCTTTCCAGATGTTTTCTCCAAGATTGTGGTGGACATCTTCATTGGTATGGCCACCATAATCTTCTTGGAGATGAGGCAGTGACTGACTCATTGCTGGAATGGTTAGCAGTATATATGGTAGAGGTGCCTGTGGAAATGAGCTCTGAATGGTTCACTTGGTTAAGGGGGTTGAGTCTAGCCTGGAGCTCCTGCACATGGCCAGCAGGGTGTTGGTCGCTGACTGATTCACGGTGTTTCTTTGTCTTGGTATTTTATAAGGCCGAATATCATGCTGAGTGCAATTTCAGAGCTTCTTCTTTCCTGTTACAGTTATTTCTATGCTTATGAATTTCAATTACCTCCCAGTGTAAGTGAGGATGATAATGAGATGTTGAAGCTAATATGTCAGCATCTTGAAAACCAGTTTTATGCTTTCTGTCAGCTAGGAGGGGCTGCTCAGTGATGGCTGATTTGTCTGTCTGATCTAGGGGGCAATGTATTTTGTATTCTGTAAGATAATACATGCCTTACAGAATACAAAAGACATTGCCTCCTAGGAAAGACAGATGTGTCAACATCATCTTTGCTTATACAGGAGGCAATTGAAAAACACAAGCATAGAAATAACTTTAACAGGAAAGAAGAAGCCTTACAAAATACCAAGACAAAAAAGCAATGCAAAGCAATCAATAATCAACACCCTGCTGCCATGTCCAGCAGCTCCAACTCCTTGAACCAAGTGAACCAATTACAGCTCATTTCCTACCTATATACCACTAACTATGCCAGTAACCAGTCAGTCATTCCCTTGTCTACAAGAAGATTATGGTGATTACACCACTGAAGATGTCATGCAGTCATGCAAGAAATGTCTGGGAAGATGGAGAGAAATCCCATTGGACCATGACCTTACAGCCCAGAAGACTCAGTTTATATAAACTTGATTTAAATGAAAGAGATGACTGGGCAAAAATAATTGTGAAGCTCAAACAAGTCTTATTAAGAAAGGCAAGTTCTATTATGGAAATTAAAACTCTTTTCAGATGTTTTAACAAATAAGAATAGTAAAAGAATAATAATAATATTAAATACTGAGATTGTATATGTAACAATCATTTATTAAATTTTATTTGTTTCATATTTATATTTTGTTAAAAGGAACAATCTACCAAATTGTTCCTACAATATATGTAACTTCACTACCTATGACAATATTTATTGTAAAACTGAAATAGCACTGTAATCTTCAAAGTATTTTTTGACTCAGATTTGCACACTCCCATTCATTTGCTGCCTGCCTCATTTATACCCACACACCTTGAGTAAAGTTTTAGGGAGCTCCCTTGAACATCACTGCTAAAATATACTCCAGTAGCTCAACAAATGAAACTACAGGTAGGAGATTTTACTTGCAATATCCTAAGGGTTCTCTAGGGCAATACAAAATATTGTTTCTCCGCAGCAACATGGGAAATATCTCAGGTAAACTTAGTTTCTTCATGTACAAAATGTTTAATTTCTTTTATCATAGTAATAAGCGGTTGCTGCAGTAAAGAAAAATAATGGTCAAAGGAAAAAGGAATATGGAGAACAAACTGATCAAATATTTGCAAATTTCAAGCCTGACATAATTTGGAGATTTGCTCCCAATTCCTACAGACAGCTGCCCTAGTTTAAAGACATGTGACAAAATTATAGCAATGAAACAGCATCATACCCAGGTTTCATCTGAACTCTTCCAAAATGTATGGTAGCTTCCAAATCTGTTAATAGTATATCCTTCAGCAAATCTTTTTCACCCATAGACACTCCACCAGATGTAACCACTACATCACTCTCTGCAAGTGCACCTTTCAGCTTTGTCAGGACAGACTGTGGGCTGAAATATACACACATACAGAGTTTAATAATGCTGACATATTTCATCTCAAATGATTACAGTTTTACATTTTTTTTCTATTAATGTTAATATGTAAAAACTCATCAACATGAATTCACTTAAGATGAACGTTGATTAACATGAACAAAAATTTTGTCCTGCAATAATATGCTCTTTCCTATACAAATATAATCAGTTAACAAAAATTTCAGTTAGCACAAATTAAAAATAGTTTTTCAATTCTTTGTGTCATTAGATATCACTTAACACAAACCTCATATGCTTTTCATGGAATTTGGGTTTCTCTTCATTAAATAAGCAAGAAATATAGTTAAAAGTTTATTTTGTTGCTAATTTATCAGAGAGTAAGTTAATATTAATGTTAGTTTGACAATTAAAAACAACAGGAATAAATAGTTACAAAAAATACAATGGATAAAGAACAACTAATTGCCAAATCTAACCAAACAAATGGCAAAAAAATCAAAGATGGCCTTTTAATAGTCTTTTGAACATGTACTATGAATTGTCAAAAACCAAAAAACAAAAAAACACATACTCATCTCTGGCTATTCCTTTGTCAAGTGCAATGAAATTGTGTTCTTTCATTAATGCTAGTAAAGTTGTTTTGTTGCTGTCACGTATGTAGCCTTTAGCGAGTGGTGCACTTGGATCCTGAATCTCGTTTCCTGTTGAAAGGATTGAAACAGTGGGAACTCTGCAAAATAAAACAAAATTTGATACTAATGATGATTAAAGGGTGTGTACAGGGCCATTCAATAAAGACTGGCATTCTTACTGAGATCAAGAATTACGAGGGGTATTCTAAAAGTTCTTGGCCTGACTCAGAGATATGCAAAAATGGCCAAATTACTATGGTAGATGTTAAATATCATCCTTTAGAGGGCACATTGTAAAGTTTCCAATGTGTAAGTGTAGTCACTTGTTTGAGATGATCATGTAAACAAACTGGTGTTAACATTTTCTACAAAATGAATAAAACTGAAACACGAGCTGTATTAAAGTACTTCATTTTGAAAGTTTTAACCCAACAGAAATGCTAAAGAAGTTAGCCTCCACATTAAATCTTACACTTTGTTTTTGTTGGTTAAAAAGTGGGCTGCTGAATTTAAGTGTGGTCATACATCCGTTCAAGATGATGCTCAAAGCATCCCAAAACTGCAATGACTAACGAGATTGTGACAAAAATTCACAATGCTGTACTCAATGATAATCGATTGAAGGTACACGAGATGGCTGACATAGCAAAAACCTTGTTAGGCTGTGTTCACTACATTTTACATAAAGTTTTGGGTATGAAAAAGCTTTCTGCTCAATGGGTACTGTGTTTGTTAACAATGGATAAAAAATGCATTGGAATTAACATTTTGCAAGAGTGTTTAGACTTGTTTAAATGCAATTCCAATGATCTTCTCCAACATTTTATAACAGTAGATGAAACAAGGATTCATCACTATATGCCAGATATGAAGCAACAATCCAAACAGAGGGTGGGAACAACTGAAAGCGCACCAAAGAAAGCAAAAATGATTCCACCTGCAGGAAAAGTCTGGATGCAGTTTTCTGGGATTCTCATGTTGTGGTGCTTGTAGACTACCTCCAGAAGAGCACAACCATCACCAGGGAGTATTATACCTTACTACTGGATCAACTAAAGGAGTTATTCAGCTAATTGTGGGAAAGACAATTCTCTTTCATTATGATAAATAGCCTTCTCCCATGTCTGGGATCGTTGCTGCAAAATTGCATGATCTTTGCTTCCAAGAACTTCCACATCTGCTATATTTGCTGGATTTGTCTCCCAGCAATTACCTTTTGTTTCCAAACCTGAAGAAATGGGGAGTGGACAAAGATTCACATAAAATGATGAGGTTAAAGCTGAGACTGACACTTATTTTTTACAGTTGGACAAATCTTATTTTACTGCAGCTATTAAAAAGTTGGAAAGTCATTGCACTAAATGTATTAATTTACAAGATATTGGGTGGAAAAAAAAAAAAGAGAGAGCTGTGGTGCCTGATTGAAGTTGAGTTCCCAATCATGCCAGATTAGGCAGACAGACCATTATATGTATGTGTTGTCCTGGTGTAATTTTTTGATACACTGGGAAGCCAAAAGTCCCATAATTGAATTTTTTTTATAATAAATTATTTTAACAAGTGTTATTAACAGTTTCACCACTAATTGGGTCCCTAGTCACCTTTATTAATATATAAATTTATTCAAGTGTCTGTGGCTGCTAGTGAACAGCATTGGTATTTTGTATTTTTCAATTGTCTGGCAGGAACAACCTTAATGGCAAGAAGTATTAACTCTAGTAAAAAGTTTATTGAAGTAATGTGTGAAAAACTGAACAAAATGTTTTCATACCAGCTAGACACTTCTTCCACTAAGATGAAAAAAGTAAAAGGACACTGTGTTTGTAAGGATGAAGAGTTAACAGTTAATCCAGAATGATAAAATCTGATTTTTAGGATGGATGATTCAGTCGCTGAATGTAAGTTATTTATTCAGTGAATCAATGTGAAATATGAAGGAGAACATGCAGTGCCAATTCATTGTGTATCAAAACAGTAAAAGATAGTTTGGTAAATGTTTAACGATGTTTTACCAAAAAAAATCTGAATTTCCCAATTCCATTTAATTATTGGCAAAAATTCTGTCAATTATTTGTGTGTCGAACTGGATAAAGTTCTAATCTTCATTCAAAAGTGCTGACACACACATTGTTGGAGCATGCTCAGATCTGCACATGTTGATCTAAAGCTAGGAAAACCTGCAATGACTTGTCACAACTCCTTGCTGTTCATTCTTAAAACTTTCAGAGTGACTCTTATTTTGATTTAAAGTAAAACACTAAAAATCATGTCATCACATTAAAACTCTCTTAAACTTTCACAAACACACTTATTAAAAATAAAAGTTTCACTTTGTGAAACTTCAAGAGAGTTTTAATATGATGACATGATTTTTAGTGTTTTACTTTAAATCAAAATAAGATTCATGATAGTTTCACTGTGTGAATTCTGACCTTCCTTCAACATATTTCAGAGTGACCTTCGAAAAGGTTGGAAAATATTTTGCAACCATATGTCACATGACTCGAATGACTGAAGCAGCTGTCAGAACTTGGCCTCCTGCATAACTTCCAGGAGTAGCAATAGAGATGGGACAAATGCATTTCATTAAATGGAGAGTATCTTGAAGTAGACAAAAACCTGGATTTGTAAACATTGATGATAAACTCACTGATAATAGTGTCCATCTTTATTGAATAGCTCTTGTACATTGTATGATTTAATTTTATGATTTTCAGAGTAAAGTTGAAAAGCGCTAGTTGTGTATTAAGAGCTCTTACATCTTAGAAAGCTTGCCATAGCTGTAATGCACTTAGTGTTACTCAGGTGCATCACAAGGAGGTGGGATTACTACACATCCTGTATAGACCTAACATAAATAAAAGAATTAACATCTTAAGTGACTCTAAAGCAGCACTACAAGGTATAACGAATTACAGTTACTCACCAACATATACTATAAATGAAATAAGAAAACTATATCATACAATCCAGATCAGAAATACAGAAATAGTGTTACAATGGATCCCGAGCTATATGGGATTAAAGGGGAAAGAGATTGCAGATACTTTAGCAAAAAAGGAACCACCATAAAATTAAAACCATCTTTTGAACTAGAACTTCCCTCTAAATTGAAACTCATAAAAAGATTAATAACCAAAAAAGAACAATAAAATATGAAGCAAAAACTTAGAAAAATTCAGTTGCCCAATTCCGCTTAATTGTTGGATGTGATTGTTAGAACATTTCTTCACAATGAAATTAGTCAAGAACACCTACTGCCTATTGCATAAGGACATAAATACTAATCTAAACTAAGAACATGTACTGAAATGCAGTCCACTTAATAGCAACAAGCAAATGAAAAATAATTTGGAAGCTCTTTATTGGGAAGCTATGGAAATCACTAGCCACCAACCAACTACTTTATGTATTTGCAATTCAATAACTTACATCATATGCCTTTTTTCCTCAATAAACATTTTATTACATCAAAATTAAGAAAGAGTTGATTTTTAGAAAGTTGTTAAAAGGGGAAGAAACCCTGGGTTAAAATAAAACATGTAAATTTAAGAAATAATTCAAAACCACTTTAAATAAGAGAGACAATTACAAAAGTAATTTTACAACCTGAACAAAGCTCAAATTTTCATTGAATTGCTGGAGAATACTTTCATTTTGTTTTGTTTTTGTTTTTGTTTTTTTTTTTTTTTCCCTCTATAACATTTATATTTTTAGACTTCTGCACTTTTAACAGATAGAAATTAATTTTTCTTACAATCATATTTCTTTATTTTAAAACGACATACCTGTGAACCAGAACTGTAGTGACTCCAACTGTAGCCAGCAGTCCCAAATCAGATGAACTAAGAAGACATCCTTTGGATAAAACAAGCTGTCCCTTGGCTATGTCACTTCCAACTTGTCTGTACATAAGATTAAAATGATGGTTTGTTCATAATTCCTCAACATAGATGTTTAGATTCTCATTAGTAAAGCATGTAGAACTGGAACTTATTGAATTTGAATTGAATTTATTTATCCTAATATCTCTACATAAGCAATTAAAATTTTTCAGTTAACTAACCACCATACCTTGGTCTTCGATTCGTCAGTGATTATTCACTGCAATTTCCTGAAGACTCAGTATTGGCTATATAAATGTTTGTATATATTCATAAATATATACAAACAAAACAAACCACTATTATTTACCACTTTTATAGTAAACATTTATGAATATTCACAAATTAACATACTTAATCTACATGATAATTTTAATAAATATAACACCCACCTATACAAGGCCTCGTTACACCCCCAGAATATCTGCATAATGAAACATCCCACTTGTTATATTTCCCTTGTTAGCACTATTTTATCAATCATTACTCAATTCTTCTTTATTAGCACTTGAGTTCATTTAATACTCCTATGCTCCACTTACCATTGAATTATACCAAAATTATAATCTGTAATACATGTTATTTGTTCACAGGCTTTTGCCCACATCATCAGCTATGAGTCGACTGCTCTCATGTACATTTTATGAACTTTTGAATTAATTTGTCTTCTGTTGGGATCTCGAAGTTCATAACCTTATCTTCATTTTTTATAACATTTTTGCCCTTATTATCAGCTTCAAGGGCCTATCTATCATGTTCAATTAGATAAATAAGATAGATAAATCAGCAGTTGACATCACTTTTGGAGATATAAATATGATATAAAAATGGAAGTCAAATTATTGAAATTCATAGATAGACCCTTGGAGCTTGGAATATAGGAAAAAATGTTATAAAAACACATGAAGATAAGGTTATGAACTTCGAGATCCCAAAAGAAGACAAATTAATTCAAAAGTTCATAAAATGTCCAAAAGAGCTACACCATCCATCCAACCATGCAACGAATCTGGCAGTCAACTCACAGCTGATAATGCAGGCAAATGCCTGTGAAACATATTCTGTATAATGCAATGATAAGTGGAGCATAAGAGTATTAAATTGACTCAAATGCTAATAAAGAACAATTAATTGCTTCACTGTATTGCTTCCAACTGTATGCTGATAACTTGAAATGGTAATTGGAACTAGCTGCAGTGAAGGAGAACAAGTAAGTGGAGCCAACTCCATCATACAATATCTTAATTAAGCCTTCTATTATTTTAAATTTTTGTAAATTTGAAGATTTTCTGCCTTATTCTAGAATTCTGTGCATTGTATGATTTATTAGGACCAATAAATAATATGTAAATGGAAATATCTATGAAATATTTATGTAGAATTATTACATTAGAAGAGAATAACTTTATTAAAGAATGTTTTCATACATATGAGAAAAGTATGGCTTTTATGGGCAAAACATCTAAATTGCACAAAGATTCATTTTGAAATTTCAGCAGTGTATGGACCATATATAATGTCATGTCATGTCATGTCATGGTGCAAGCATAATGAACAAGGCCACACAGACAGGACTAACACTGATCGCCAAGGAAGGCCAACAATGTCAAGCCCAAAAGATATGCTGCAGGTTAATGCAATGATTCTCGGCATTAAGCCCACATATTTGCCTTGCAATGATATTTTGTGTAATAAGCTGAATCTACATGGACATATATTTGTTAAAATGAAGGGTGCAAACAGTGGTTCTGCAATGGCTTTCACCAATTCTTATTGTCAGTGAATCAAAAAATTGGTGAAGCATTCAGAAATGCAGAGTTTTTATATTGAAAAATAAATGTGTCTTATTGTATTGTAATGTCTTGATGAAAAAAAGCCTATTGTCATGGAATAATCATATGTAACTTATTTTTTTAATTTTCTTTCATAAATGCATGATATAAAAGTAAGCAAAATGAAATAGAAACTAAACACATTGCCCCCTTATGTAATGTTTAGCTTATACCTTCCATAATGCAAAACTGCCTTTAAAATAATGAGCTTCTCAAAAAATAATTTCAGCAGAAGAACAGAACACACCACTATATAAAAAATGGTCACATTCAATATAACATTACCCACCTTATATCCTGTCCAATTTTAGGTGGTATCAGAATTTCAATTTCTATTTCAGTTTTGCCATCATCAGCTTCCTGGAGTAATTTTGTATCCTCAACTTGCACAACAGCATCTGCACCAACAGGTAATGGGGCTCCAGTATTGATTCTCATACAGTTTCCAACTGATAGTGAAAATTGTTCAGCTGGCTGTAAATACAGGATTATAATTAAACTTTTTTTAAAAATTGTAAAAACTTTAAACAAAATTTTCATATGGAACTACACAGTGAAGCTCACATGAATTAAATCTGTCGTCTAACACCCTCTTCATGCTTCACTAACCTTAAAAATATTTGGTACTGGTTTAAAAGATACATTATCTCCATCTTCGGCCATGGACGTTTTATATCTCTTTTCATATGATCAAAATCACTATTAAAATTTGCAATGTTATGTAATGCAATCATGTTGACAACAACTCAAGTCTTGTTCCAATATGACTTGAAGCCTGTTAATTAAAATTTTAAAAAATTTTAATTACGTCCACGGCCAAAGATGGAGATAACGTATCTTTGAAACCGGTACCGAATATTTTTAAGATTAGTGAAGCATGAAGAGTGTTAGACAACAGATTTAATTCATGTGAGCTTCACTGTTAATTCCATATGAAACATTTTTTAAAGTTTTTACAATTTTTAAAAAATTTTAATTAGTAGGCTTCAAGCCTACTAGGAACAAGACTTTAATTGTTGTCAACATGATTGCATTACATAACATTGCAAATTTTAATAGTGATTTTGATCATGTGAAAAGAGATATAAAACGTCCACAGCCGAAGATGGAGTAAAACGTCCACAGCCGAATATGGAGATAACGTATCTTTGAAACCGGTACAAAATATTTTTTAGGTTAGTGAAGCATGAAGAGTGTTAGACGTCAGATTTAATAAAGGATTATAAATTAGTAGTCTGGAAATGTTCTATAACTATACAGAATGATTAAAATGAACATACATATTTTTAAGTGTTAATAACAACAAATATTAGGGGGTGAGGTATCAGCAATACATTGAAGATCTTGATAAAGAAATTAATGTAGTAGAATAAGGAGAAAGGTATTGATGGAATTCCAGGGGAATTTTGAAAATTATGGTGCAAGGATGCACTCATTAACAAAGTTAAATTAATAACATTTTAGACAGTGGTGTGATTCGGATGAAATGGAGAACAAGCGTGATAGTACCTATATGCAAGGGAAAGGAGATGTTAATAACCCAGCCAATTTTAGAGGTATAAGTCGGTTATCAGCAATAGGAAAGGTCTTCAATGGAATTTTGGCAAATAGATTATAGCAGCGAGGGAGAAAAAAATTATCAGAGTTTCACTGTGGATACAAAGAGGAAAAAGAACAGTTGACAATATTTTCATAAAAAACATTTGTTGCTAAGTACCTAAGTGTCAAAAGGGAAAGCTATATATTGGTATTCATAGATTTGCAGAACGCTTTTGACACTATAAATGACAAGCACTGTGGATTCAGTTAAAAAGGAAAGGAGTAGGTAAGAACTTTATTCATGTATTACAAGCAGTTTATTTACATAATAAATTTTGTGTGAAATATTCAAGAGACGAGATAAGAGAGTACATGCAGAGTTTATCAAAAGTAAGACAGGGATGTAAATTAAACCCAGACTATTTAACTTATTTATTGATGATATCATTAAAGGTATTCAAAGAAAAAATGTACATTCACCAGTTTATTAATACCAGGAGATGATTTTGTTTGTCAGTTCTATCTCAAGTGGAGGTTTAAGAAGAGCAATTGCAGTTAACCACAACTATTGTAAATAATGAATGATGCTTAAAAGTGAACAATAAAAAATTTAAAATAATGGTCTTCAAGATGGACTTTAAATTGAGAAAGTACAAGAAATAGCGGTTAGATGGGCGTAAAATGGAAGTGGTTAAGAAATTTTATTATCTTGGGGTGAGGTTAAGTGCTAATGGTAGTTGGAATGATCAGAGAAAGTTAGTATTAACTAAAAGAAAAATGTTTATGAGAATTGTAGGGCATGTTTAAGTCAAATACAGGAAATAAGTATCAAATGAATGGAATGGATATAAAACACCATAATGGAGACAAAAATGATGTATGGAATACAAATTTGGGGATATGAAAGCAGCTGGAAGATCCTGGATTTAATAAATAGATAATTTAATAAATACTGGGACTAATGAGAGTGTCACCTAATAATGTAGCCTTGGTAGAATTGGGTAGGTCAACCAGCAAAAGTAGAATAAATGAAAGAATTATGAAATACCTATATAAAATAAATATGTTAGATGATGAAGAGATTGCCAAGGAATATCTTGATGCACAGGAGAAGTTTAAGTGGAAAAGGCCATGGGTGCTTAAAACTCAGAATAATGTTGAAAAAATTGGATTGCAGATTGTTGGATGAATAAGTAATACAGATATATGCAGTTTTGGAAAGAAGTAAGAGATAGAATTGAAGATATTGAGAAACAAACGATATTTGCAAGCTTTAGAGAAAAGAATTCACTGAGAATTTATCTACAGATAAAAAGAGTTTGGGAGAGGGAAAGGTATATAGAAATTTGTGATAAATTGGGGATGGAAGGTTTTGTTTGGGCCAGAACCGAAGAAAGGAATTTAAGAGAAGTGAAAAATATTTTTGGGAATGAATGTCCCAAGTTTGATGAACCTGATAATCGGTAGCATAACATATTATATTGTGAACAAATGAAGTGGTGGAGACTACAGGTACAGAAAGAGAAATGGAATAAATTTGAGGGAGAAATTTTAATTAGGAAGATTTTAGGAATTAAATGAGATAAAAATATAAAAATGATAGGAGAATACTTGGGCTAAGTTAGGGATAAATGGTAGAGTAAGAATTGCAGTAATACAGGAGAAGAGAGTTTAGATATAAAGGATTAGTAAAGATTTTATTATTATATAATTTAGATCATTGTATGATTGAGTTGAACTACACACTCTTCTTGCTCCACTTACTTGTTTATAATGTTTACATTTATATTTTACTAATGTTTTCATCCAGCAGTTGAAGGGTAGCTCATGATGCAAACAAAGGGTTCGTGAAACTTGTACTATATATTATAAACAAGTAAGTGAGCAATAAGAGTGTGTAGTTCAACTCAATTATATAATGATCTTAATTATATGATTAGCTTCATTGTACAAGTTCCAATTAACATTTTAGTTAATTTTTTATTATTAGAATAAGTAATGGAAGTGATGAAATTGATGAAGTGATTTGGTCTCCAATACATCAACAATCTGAAGTTATGAGTAATGGGACTGGAAACAATTTAGATAGGTAACTTTCCAGTAGTTGTACGATGCTGAATATGTTAGCTATTTTTAATATTATTGGTGCTAAATAAATGTAGTATTGGTTGGCAATATAATTAAAAGATATTAATTATCAGATTGTATTTAGTTTGTTGTTATATATTTTTTCTATTATGAGGTATATATAATGTTCATTGGAATTGGAGCCTGGATTCTTGGATATTCTGGTAGGCTACATGAACCGGTGACTAGAGCTCTAAATTAATTACAGAATTTAGTTATTCCTGAAATAATAGAAATGTATAAATTTAAATTGTAATGTTGTTTATGTTTTTTGGAAATAAATAATTTCATTCATTCATTCAATTGTTAATAATATGGAAATTTGGACAGATATAAGTTTGTGGTTTTCACCAGATAGAAAAACTGGGAGGCATTTGGGATTCTGGTTTACATTTGATTCATCCTTGAAAAACAAACACACCATTCCTAGGTACAATCATCACTTACATTTGTTCCTGCTACAGAACTGCCGACCACCAGACGTTTACCAGCACCATCTTTGGTCACCACAGCATAACCATCCTTTATGGATGCATTAAATGGTGGTAGTGGATCGCACGCTCTTACATCTTCAGCCAAAACCCTACCCAAGGCCTTCATGAAGGGCAGTTTCTCTACCGCCAGAACATCTGCATGGTGCAATACTGTAGTCTGAGCAGTGTTGACATCTATGACAGGAAATGGTGACTCTCTAGCTCTCCTTGCTACTTTGCTGGGG
The DNA here is from genome assembly GCA_030762175.1 of Metallyticus violacea. Lineage (NCBI taxonomy): Eukaryota > Metazoa > Arthropoda > Insecta > Mantodea > Metallyticidae > Metallyticus > Metallyticus violacea. The sequence goes on from CM060845.1 coordinate 17,007,262, forward strand.
TCCACCTGCAGAGAGTATGGTAAATTTAACTTCAAAACAAAAAGGGAATCACTTTAACTACAACTATATTTTTTTCTAAAACCACATAAAATTAAAAAAACACACAAAATATATTCATTTAAATCAACCTATATAAATATTGTACTTACAAAGCTGTTGATAATGGAATGGTAATATATCCTAAACTTAAGTATTCAATTTTACACTAAACTCCACTTATATAAAAATAACACGTGTTTCGGGAGAATCTCTCCCACCGCCGTTACTCAAAACAATGGCAAGACACCCAGATGTTCCTGTAGTGGCCTCTGTTGGTTGAAGAAGGAAATTACTGAGTTCATCCATAGGAGGAAACTCGAAGTTCATTAGGTTTTCTAATTTTTTAATATGAAAATGTTTTCCCAAGTGGATAACTCCAATGGGTTGTGAAGATGTTTCAGCAGTTTAATTTCCATTTTTATTTCATGATTTTTGGTCCAAAAGTGAGCTGCTACTGCTGATTTATCCACCTGCTTAAACTGAATATTCCTAAAATGTTCTTTCCTCCGAATTTCCAAATTTCTCTTTGTTTTGCCTATGTAGCTTTGCTCACAATCTGCACATTTTATTTCATAAATTCCCGATTTCTGTTCTGTTGGTATGGAGTCTTTTACTGTGCAACCCAATAAATTCTTAAAGTTGTATCTGTTCTTTGGCACTCACATTATCCCATGTTCTTTGAAAATTTTCTTGAACTTGTTGTAAATTGGATAGTAGGTGAAACTTTTGAAATTGTATTCTTCTTTTGTGTTTTTCAGTGTGGAAACTTTCCTTATCTCTTTTTGTCTTTTAGATTTATTGATAATTTTTTATCACTGTGTCTTTGTTGAAACCATTGATTATAGCTGTCTTTATTATTTGTTGGTATTCTATTTTGTACTCTGCTTCTGTGAGTGGAATATTCATCAACCTGTGTGCCAAACTGTGAAACACTGCATATTTATGTCTTATTTTTTTGTAAGTAAGTGGAGTTTAGCGTAAAAATGAATACCTAAGTTTACAACCTATATAATTTTTATAATTTGCCAAAAGTACATGTGGACAAGCAGTGTAATGGGGAAGGAACTAATTAGACTTACACTTAGACAAAGGCTCTTGTATGATCTGAATCAATATGTAGCAGAGAGATTTGAGTAAGAAATATATTTAATATGTTAATAGAATTAACAATCACAAATATATAACAATATAATGGAATAATTTTCAGCTTCAAGATTAATAATTTGCATAAGAATAAAATATTCATTATTTTAATACATGCAATTGGATTTTGTACTTGTAACTTAAATTGCAAATGAAAGAAGCATTAATTTTATTTTAAATACATTACAGCTGATATAAGCAACTCAAAAAATCACTGTCTTAACAAGTATTAAACTCACAAAATTCTCAAATCTGCCTCACATAGCCAAATTGGAGCATTACAGTAACCCACACTAAAAGTCTACACACAGTTACAATGAAATAAGGCAAGACAGTAAAAAGAAAAATGTAAAGAAAATTATACATCTTCTTCTTTTCAGATGCTACATCTTTCTTATGATATGGCCTTCTCAATGATTTTTCTGCCATTAATTTCTATCGTGTTCACATATTTTCCAATTTTTGTGTTATTTTCTTTTAAGTCTTTCATTCTGCTATCTTCCCATTTATTTTTAGGTCTTCCTCATGCTCTTGTTCTCATTGATTTTCAATTATATATTTCTTTTGACATTCTCATTATAACATCAAATCATCAAAACTTTTTGAGACTTAATAAAATTTCTAATTTCTTCATTTTTGTTTTAATAGATATAACTGATCATTTTGTCATATTCTTCAATTCTCCTTAGGTGGTTCATAGATTTTCCCCATTACCTTCCTTTCAAGTACTAATAACTTTTGGATTATCTTTTTCTTTCAATTATAGTAACATAAGTTACTATAGGTGTAATTATTGAGTTATATAACCTGAGTTTACCACTCTGGATATCAGTTTACTTCTGAATAGATCTAAGTTTGCATAATATGCATTGTTTCTAATAGGATTTTTGCTTTGATTTCATCCTCTATTGTGTTATTATTCACTGTTGAATGATGATATTTATAGAAGTTCATCTGCACAATGTAACTTCCATTTATGCATAAGCTAACTGGAGTACCTTTGTTTCTTGTATATTTTAGATGTTCCATTTTCTGTAAGTTTATTATCAGTCCACATTTGATTGACTTCTCTTTTAGTTGCTCATATTCTTCCATCAACAATTTTATTAGTTCTAGTAATCAATGTTACATTGTCCACATAGGATAAGCATAGTTGAAACATACCAGGAGTACTGTATACCGTATGCCTGAAAATCGCAATTTAAAAAACACTCTAGTAGCAGTGTTATCAAAAAATATTTTTACATCTGGAAAAGTGATTTGCAATTTTGAAACTGAAATTTTTAAATTTAATGGTGTTACTATTCAACTTGATGAGATATTCTTTTAGTTTACACAGCTCAAGTGTGGCAGGCCTTTATTTGTGATTTCAATTACAAATCAGTTGAGTTTCAGCTACAAATAAAGGATTCATTTTCCATTTATCTTTATTTTTAGCTGTACTTTCCCCCTAAGATATTAAAATAAACTATATTAAGAGTTATTACCTTACTGCTGCAAGAGTGTCCATGATGATGGTGATGGTGGTGGTGATGGTGCAAGTTACAGTGATGATGATGACTATGGTGTACATGTTCGCTGCCACTAGAATGTGACATTTCCTCAGAAGATGACTGTATCTTGTTATGAGTCAACTTTACTTCGGATTTTCTTTCCCTTAGTAGAGACACTGCATGGGGTATTCCAACAGCCACACTCTCCAGGCACTCCTGTGATCCTTTAGTACTACCAGGCAGGTTAACAATAAGTGTTTGGTGACGGATTCCTGAGACAGCCCTACATTAAACAAAATCAATCTACCATGCATTGGGTATAATATACAAAAAAAAGTAAAAAATGATCTGTACTATCATGATTACACATTTTAGGTTTATCACCTGCTTTCTGTGCATGCATGCCTAGAATTGCTACTGCTGCAGTCACATGATCGAAGTTTGACCTTGAACATGTCATCTTCCTGCTGCTGTGACAGTGTAAACATGGCTACTATGTGTCAATCCTGATGGTGTAGTGGTAACCATACTTGCCTTCTAAACCCAAGATCGCAGGTTCAAACCCGGCCACGATCAATGGATTTTTTTGGGTGTAAAAATCCTAGGTATGGCTTCCTTCTGAAGAAAGTAAAGTCATGGAACCTCAAGTCTGAAAGAAGAGGCCTCTGAGCAAAATTTGTCAGCTGTTTCATGCCCTGAACAGAATGGGATGCTGATGACCTGTGATGTTAAAGAGCGTCTGTAAATAAAAAAAAATCAAACAAATGGCTACTCTGCTAGCAGGTGAACCATGAGGAACAAACAGCAATGATCCAGTTTCTCTGATTAGGTAAGTCAGAGACTGAAATTCATTGGAGGCTTTCAACACAATTAGGGTGCAAAGCTTGATTGCGTAGAAGTGTGTATGAGTGGACTGAGAAGTTTAAAACAGTAACACATCTTGCCTTTACTGAAAAGAAGATTCAGCATGCTTCAGAGATGATACTGGTGAACCAACATGTTACCATTGATGAGGGAGTTCTGCATATCAAATCATTCATGATTTGGGCTTTCATAAAGTAGTCTGTGTGACATGAATGCCAAGAGAGCACACTGCAGAGCACATTTTGTAATCTGCCAATGCTTACACGACTGCTGCAACATAAAGGAAGGCACAAACCGTTTGTTATATACAGCTGCCTGAAGCAAGGGATTTGTTTGTATTGATATGAATCAAATCAAGTATCGTGCAGTAATAAACTTTTTCATAAAACGTTTGACACCAAATGAAGTTCACACAAAGTTCATTAAAGTATATGGTGCTTCTTTGCCTCCATTTTTGACAGTAAAATAAATGAACTGCATTAGACTCAATGAAGACCAACTTGAACGATGTCCAAAATAACACCAGAAATTAATGAAAAAGTGCACAATATGGTGCTGGGTGATCGACAAGTCAAGGAGCTTGAAATTGCTGAAGCTACAGCTACATCTCTACATCTCTAAAGAGCATGCAGGATATATCTTGCATGAAGAATTAGGGATCATTATTTTTTTAATAATGTTTCGCGCTTGTTTTTATTGCTGAGGCATAACAGGTGGTGGACAGTAGTGATATGTGAGGTGAGATGAAATGATACATTGGGAAAGGATTTTTTTTTAAAGGAAGCATTTCAGACCTAAGTTTAGGGTACCTCACCTACATTTGCCATTTATGAGGACTGAGAAAAACCTGGAAAAAACCTCAGTCAGGAAGAATGATCCTGGTGGGAATTGAGCTCAGATCTCCTCTCATGAGTCCACACCTTTACTAACTTGGCCATCCATGGCATTAGAATTGGGGATGAAAAAGCTTTGTGCAAGGTGGGTACTGTGTTTGCTCACAGCAGATGACAAGGGAATGTACTTAAGAAGCTCTGAGCAGTGCTTGGAGAGATTTTATAGGAACAAAATAGATTTTGTGCACTGTTCATTACAATGGATGAAACTTGGATTCATCATCACACACCAGAATCCAAACAGCACTCAAAACAGAGGACAGAAGTTGGTTGTTCAGCACCAATGAAGACAAAATCGATTCCATCAGTGGAAAAGTTATGGCATTTGCATTTTGGGATGCTAAAGGATTTTGCTCATTGATTAACTAAAAAAGGGCAAAACAATAACTGCAAAATGGTTTCTGGTTAAGTTCATTTTCTGTTTATGTGGTGTTTATAGGGTATTTACAGTAGTATCTCCCTTACATTCATACTGAATACGTTGTAGGTACGGTTTATTGCACTGCTGCACTGCTCTCATCTTTCTTGCTTGCTGTTGTTCGTTACATTTATGCAGCTAAGAAGTTATTCCCACCTCAAATTTCCTAAAATTGTTTCATGCAGGACATACAAGGTCATTCATCAGGACTATTCAAAACTATAGTATTTCCCTCATCTTCTCTATTACCTTGTATTCATATATCTGAGGTAGCCATATGTTCCTTTCACTGATGAAGATTCTACTATTTAAAGAGATTAAGTGAATGGGCTGAGAAGAAGGTTTTTGACTGTTTGAAAAGTAATAAATGTATAACAATATTCTCAATAGATATTTTTGTGAGACCACATACCATTTAAAGTTTATAATTTTTTTCTCTTCAATATATTGAAATTCTTTAAGTGCTTTTTACAATGTGTAAATAATCACAGAAAAAATCCATAATTATCTAAAACAAGCAAAAAAAGGTTTTAAACCTTAAAAAAGGAAAAATAAAAACTAGACATATCGACCCCAAATGTACGCAAACTTGTTCATTTCTACCTGACTCTTAAATATATCCACCCTGATAGAAACGACATTTTGGCTAACTTTCGGGTTCTATTGTCACCTAAATTATTTTCTTCTAAAAAGATTTGAAAACCTAGAATATTTGGTACCTTAAATTCAGTGCTAATCAAGAAAACTTACCTTGATAACATGGCAAATGGTGTAATGTTGAGGCTTTTTTGAAACATAGCAATGGTCAAGCCTACTGTCTCCTTTTCTATCACTTTCCTAGTAGCCTCAGGAGTAACATCTCGTGAACTGAATCCTGTTCCTCCTGTTGTTAGGATAACATCCATGTCCTTCTCATCAACCCATTCTACAAGAATGCGCTAAAAAACAAAACCATGAAACGACAGTTTTATGGCCAATATCTTGATAGCTATTTGCACTAAACACATGTGGCAAATGTCTTGATGATTTTAATTTTATTTTGTTTAAGCTTTGCTAGATCAATAAGCACAGTTTCATAATTTTCTTTAGGCTTTCAGGCCGGAACTGTTATTATTTAAATTTATCATTACCAGGCTATTTTGCCATAGGCATTGGTTTAAATTAATTTAAAAAAATCAGAATATTAAGAAGGGGTAGTTCTACCTGAAACCCAAAATTTAAAAATAGCTCTAGCAGCACTAATATTTGTTTTTTTGCAACCTAACTCAGTATATATTATTTAAATAAAATAAGAAAAATAGTTTATGAAAATCAGAGAAATCGGTATATCTGAAAACAAAATTTAAGGACTAGGGATTCAAATTTTAAAAATCGCTCTAGCAGCTGCATTTTATTAATTAATTAATTAATTAATTTTTTTTTTTTAAAGGAAACCCAGAATATGCCTTTGAAATTAAATTGAAAAATAGTTTCTGAAAATAAGTGAAACAGATTATTAGGAGTGAGAATTTACCTGAAACCCAAAATTTAAAAATTGCTCTAGTTGCACCAATATTTGTTTTTTCACAACAAAACTCGCTATATGCCACTTAATAATATAAGAAAAACAGTTTCTGAAAATCAGGAAAATCGAGTCATTAGCAGTAGGGGTATACAGAAATTTAAAAAAGTTCTAGCAATTAATTTTCTTTTACTTGTTTCAAAATAAAAGGACATTTTAACTCAGCATACAAAGTATTTATATCAATGCATATGTTTTATATTTAACAAAAGCATTGTCCTGAAGATATCATTGTGAAATATTAATCTAATGTGTATGAGAATTGTATTTGTATGCAAGAGTGCTCTGTAGTAAGCTATTTTTACTATTTTTACTGCAATAAAATTTGAATTAAATTTCAAAGTCACTGAAAATCGATGAAATTATATATTATTGATTGTGTATATTTGCTTATTGCATTGTAATTGTTTTTAAATAGTACTATGTTTAGACATATATCAACTTCTTCTTCTTCTTCTTAAGTAATATATTATAGTTCAGTAATGTATTATATTTATTAGTTAGCATTAGAGTTTGTCATGCTAATTAGCACACAGTAATGTCATAACTTATTTTATTAATTAATAAAGCTATAATTTGAATTTATATTGCATTTTAAAGCTTTTCTACTTGCTGAGGAATTCACTTAGTTTGCACAGCTCCTGCACGATGGCTTTTTATCACTCTACACCTTCATTTGATTTAACCAGAAAGTAATTTGGTAATATTTAAACTCAAGGACTAACAAATGTATAAAAAAGCACATATTACTATTATTGCTGTAACAGTAACATATACTTCTAACTTCCTTCACTTGCCAAGATTCCCCATGGAGCACCTGTGGCTCCATTCTCTTTTTCAGTCAGTTGCAAGGTGGATTTTGACAGATTCTGGCATTTGTACTGTGCAGTTGAAAGTGAGACATCATTAAATAGTGCAGAATCTTTGTGCAATGGTGAGATATTCACTGTATATATTTATCTTGAAGGCATGCATTCAGTACAAAAAGTATGGCAGAATCAGACAGGCATTTAGGCATGAACAAACATTTGAAATGAAGTGATGTGGAAATTATGTATATCATTGATAATTTCCTAAGATGATGTGAATTGTATCAGGGCAGATGGGCAACATTTCCAGTGTCTATTGTAGAGTTAAGGTCATAAGGCCTTCTTTTCCATTGGACCAGTCCTAATTAATATAATGAACAATATAAGACATATAGACAAATACAGTCAAAGCATTTTAAAAGTCCCAATACATAGTTCAGTTGGTTGGCAATAAGATATATTGCTGCCAATATTTTAAGTGCTTTACCCTTTTAAAACTTAGGATCAAAGTATCAAAGATTAACAGAATGATACTAGCTCTCCTTACTAGTTAAGATATTCTATTACATTTTCTTTGATATCACTACTTCAGATCTTTTTCTACTGTGCAATGTGGTGAATATGTTAGCAATACTTATTCACTAACCCTTTTAAGCCCTGCAAATTCAGTTTACTGTTAACAACTGTTATCTTATGAACTAATATACTCAAAGAATACATAATACAGTGGATTCCTTTTAATTTAAACTCCAAGAGGAAACAAAAAAAAAAAAACTGAATTATCCAACATTCAAATAAATAAAAATATATATATTAGTAAATAAATAAAACAAGATTATTTTTCATGGAAATAACTGTCAGTCCTGTAGTGGTTACCATACTTGCCTCCTAAACCCAAAACCCGGCCAGGACTGATGGATTTTTTCGGGCATAAAAATCCTAAGTATGGCTTCCTTTGGAAGGGAAGTAAAGCCGTGGGTCCCGTATCGTAGATTTATGGCACGATAAAGAACCTCAAGCCTGAAAAAAGAGGCCTCTGAGCAAAATTTGTTGGTCGTTTCACGCCCTGAGTTGAATGGGACGCTGATGACCTGAGATGTTAAAGAGCGTCCATAAATAAATCAATAAAAAAAATGGAAATAACTTGCAGTGGAACTTTAGTTAAGTTATACTATAGTGCAAGACAAACATCTACCAACAATAATTAAGCCAGCAACAAAGAAATTATTAAGATCATTAGAGTCGAATAATGCTCTTTTGCTGCACTTGTTTAAATACTACATATTTAAATACTACATATTTAAACAAGTAAGAGGAGTAAAAGAGTGTTAGTTCAACTCATTCACACAATGATCTTAATATATGATGAGTTTTACTGTGCAATGTTTCAATTAACAATTTTAGTTAAATGAAATTCTTTTTATTATAGGCTGATTATTATTAGTTCAGTAATATTCTGTAGTCTTTAGACTCAGTCCTGATGGTAACCATACTAGTGATAACCATACTTATCTCGTAGACCTAGGACTGCAGGTTCAATCCCAGCCAGGGTCAATGGAATTCTTTCAGGCTTAAAAATCCTAAGTATGGCTTTCTTTGGAAGGAAAGTAAAGCTGTGAGTCCCATGTTATAGATTAAGGCACGTAAAAGAACCTCAAGCCTGAAAGCAGAAGTCTCTGAGAAAATTTATCAGCAGTTTCAATCCTAATTGAATGGGATGCTGATAACTTGAGATGTTAAAGAGTATCTATAAATAAACCAAATAAATAAATAGAAGTAGTGAGTCACATTTCTTCCTTACAACTTTTTGCACTTCTACTTTTTCTGTAATGTTAAGCTTAATAAGTGCCAAGCTTCAACATTGCAAGCAATGTATAGACAAATCACAACTAACAACTTAGGGTCTTTTGATTACTAACTTCAGAACAGTTAAGATTTTAATACATTTTTTTGTTGTTACAAATTTTAATGGGTGATGGGGACAAACCTCTGCACACAATAGAAGTGGGATAACCACATTATTGAGGAGATTATGTAGGCATCATTGCTGTTGGGGATGGGGGCTGAAGGAGTACTTTGCACACAAGTGGTGAAAAAATTCATACTATTGAGAAGAGAGGTTTATTCATTCATTTGGTTTTTTACAAATGCTCTTTAATATCTCAGGTCATTAGTGTCCCATTCAATAATCTTGCTCAGAAGCCTCTTCTTTCAGGCATCAGGTTCTTTTATGTGCATAAATCTATGATGTGGGACCCACAGCTATACTTTTCTTCCAAAGAACCCATACTTAGGATTTTTATGACCGAAAAAATTCATCGACTCTGGTTGGAATTGAACCCACAATCTTGGGTCAATAAGGCAAGTATGGTTACCACTAGACCACCAGGACCAATAGAGAGAAGAGAGTGAAAGCTGCAGGTACAGCACAAGTGAACAAAAGCTACTTTCCTAATTTTGTCTTTGGGTAACTGTAAATCAATTGAAATTGCATTATTCTGTTTGCAGTCTTGACTGCTACTAAAAATCTTTGTACCTGTTAACACAGCACAAATTGGAATTCAGGAATAAGTACAGTTAATTAAGATCATTGTTTGACTAGCTCAGGCCTCCATTTGAGCAGAACATACACCCCCAAAGCATAATGAATTATCCAGCAGTCGATGATTAGCTGATGATGTGGACAACGGTCTGTGAAACATGATTAAACTTAAAAAGCAAGTGGGAACAATAAGAGAGTGTAGTTCGACTCAATCATACAATGATATTATTATATGATTAGCTTCATGGTACAAATTCCATTATCATTTACAAGTTAAAAGTAGTGTTTTTTGAATAAATTAAATTCTGCCTTTGAACTATCCAAAATAAACATTAAATGTTTGAATTAAATAGGAAAATATACCATGTTTTTAATAGAAATTTCAAGTGGATTAACTCTCTGTTTAAATTATCCAATAAATTTAATTATCCACCCTCAAATTAGATAGAGTTCACTGTACTTAAAAAATATTGCCATAGAATGTGTGAATGGAGAAAGGAATATATTTTGCAAATACGTGTCACTATTACGTCTTTGAAGTCGTTGGCAAGATACATAACAGGAATTACACAAAATTAACTTCCAGGGATGAGGATAATATTTCTGTACCTGGATTATGTCTTCTTCATCAGGCACACAGGTTCTAAGTACAACTACGGCATTTGGAATTACTCCTTTCTCGTTGATTAACGTTTCAAGATTAGCACCACTCCTGTCTTCTGCCTGCTCCTGAAAACAGCTGTCACTTACTGCAACACACAGAAATTAAGAATTATAACCTATCATTACTAAAATACTGAATAATATCAATAACAAAGTTATTCAAACTTTTATTGGACAGAATAACAGAGTAAGAAATTAGGGAAATTAAAATATTCCTAGATAGACAAAATACCACTTCTAATGTGTGATTCTGAAAAAAGCGGCAATAATAAACTTTTGTATTATAAATTTCGTTCACTTTTCATCCATTCCTATTGACTTGCTCCTTCTTCAGTTATGGCTATCATTATGAATACATTTTTAGTGAAGAAAGGCAGTTGATCAAAAAATTTATTTTTCAGTCAAAGAAATGCTATATTATGCAAATGCTTTTGCAAAACTTGTAACTATTAGATCTGCATATCATACATAATTCTTTGTTCTTTCTTTTTTAAAGCAAAAATACTTAAAGAGATTCTAAAGTTTTTATATTCTTTCAAAAACATTTAAACACTATATTTAAAATGAGCTATTTATAAGAGCATGTATACAAACCTTGCTTATGGCTTTCTTCTGGAAAAAAAAATATCTTGAAGTAAACTCAACTTGAAGCAAGCGATATGTGGCAATTTTCAAAAGCTTTTGCAGCGTAAAAGTTTATATAACAACAAGCAAATATTTAATTAAAGTTAAGACTCGTCTTACTCTGTACAGCAGATTGTTTTAGTGGCCAAACGCACCCTTTCTGTTGAGACAACACCAAACTCTATAGCATAACCCCTCTTTGTCACCACTACCTGTATGAAATCCATGCACTGCAACAAAAGTAACATACATGCGCATGCTAAATAATAACAATTTTGGCTTTTAGTAGAGATGATTTTCTCCAATCTTAGCCTTCTTAAGCAATATCGCAGTATCAGGAGAAACTTCTTCCATCAGTGGTGCAATATAGCAGAAAAAATTAGGTGCTACTTATTAGTTTAAAATGGTTATGCTGTTAGGTGGCAAGCTTGGCTTATGGTTGCAACAATATAATAAGCAATTACATTTTCTACAGCTAGCTAACGAAAACCCTCACTCCTCCTATGTAATTATGTACAGTGTTATGTTATGAGTAATTGGGGAATATAAAGAATGTTTTTAGCAAGCTATACATGTTTGGGCTTCAAGAATCATTTGCCTCACATTTTTAATGCTTTTAACTCAAATGACATATTTCTGCTGTCATCTGTGATTACTGCGACTTTATTATGAGGCTAACTTAAAATTAAAGAATGTTGTTGCAACCTTCATAATTTATTATATTAAATATTTTTAAGATGACAAATATATATAATTGCTTTTCATTAACTGACAGTCTAATAAAAATTGCCGGAAGTGAATCTCAATAGTGAATTTCCTTTTATACCACATAAAATAACCAGTTTGTGCTATTGCGAAATAAGCATTAAAATATAGGTTATGTAACCATTTTACCTGTCAGTATACCAAGCTTGATCGGAGTACGGCCTTGCAGAGACATTTCTCACTTTTTTGCACAACTAGTTATGCACACAACAACTAAAGATTTAACCTTTTATTTTTCTATCTTTTGCATTACACTTTGTGTTTAACCAGCTGTCTTTGATAACTTTAATCCGGACTTATCCTTCCTCATCCATGCTCGTTATGCAAGTCATTCGTGAAGTACTTTATCCCAATTAAGATAATGCTTTATATATGTGACATTTTAATTTAATTGTATTGCCTATGAAAATTGAAACACTAGTCCATTATTAGTAGCTTACGGGTAAAGGAAGGAGCTATAAGGAAATTTCTTAGTCTTTTAATTTGCTGAAGAAAAAGAGGGAGGGGAATAAAATGACAACATTTAACTTGGCATATTATGCAGAAAATCGGGTTTATTTTTTTACTTAATCAAGACATTTAATAAATTGTGAGAGAGAGTTTTCACCTTATTTTCCTTGGATAAAGGGAGATTGATGTTTAGTAAATTCCTATTATATTTTTTGAGCTTTTACGAAATGAACATTTTGTTGTGTTCGGGCATTGACTTGCGCAGAAGGAATGTAGCTTATTCAAATTATGGTGAAAATGAAAGGCACTGCTTTTGTGATTTTGTGGCATTTAAAAAGAAAGTTATGAATCATATCAATATGCAGTATAAAACGTTTTTATAATGGTTTTCTTAGACCAAGGCGTGTGAATTTAAATATTTGAGCTTCATTTTTTCGCTTCCCCCCTGTCCCCGCCGCCCCAACCACACACACACACACACACACACACACACATTTTCATATGATAGTTGATTTCCCCCAAAATCTTACAAATGTTCATTAATTATGCCAAAATATTTCAATAGTTAATAATTTAAAACACTGTCAAAATGTCGCTAGAAATAAAAGATAATCATATAAAGATTAAATACCTTTTATATATATTCCAATATCTATTATAACTTAATTTTAAAAATTCTTGTTTCCAAAATTGACAATAAATTAATGAAAAGTTGCATGTAAGAACAAATGAAAATTTTCAGTATGAGAGAGTGATGATACTTCATCCTTCGGGAGACTTGGTCCCTCCACAAGTTCAGTAATTTTAGCTTAATTTTAATCACAAGTTGGTTGTCTTGTTTCCTTCCTTTCCATTTGAAATGTTATAGTTTGTGTGGTTGTTTATTAGTTTGGTTTCTGGCAAGAAATAGAAGAAAGAGGATTTCACACCACTTGAACTTAAATATGGTAAGTGTCGTTGTTTATTCTCTCATTTTTTCTTATAAAAAAAATTTTAAACTGAAGTTTCAGTTGAAAAACGTACTTATTATAGGACAAAATGGTAAGTTTTAGGTTATGGACAAGCTGATGCTGGATTCTTTTGCTACATACTAGGGAGACTTGGTTCAATTGATAAAGGAATACTTGATCCTAGGATTAACTAGAATTATGTCTCCTTAGTTGTTTGCACTTGACAATTTTGAAACTTTCAAAATGTTTTAACTTAAAATGTAATATTGCAATTTCAGATAGTTTCATACTTTGTTAGTTGTTCCTAGAGTTGGCTGGCTACTTATTGCGATATAGGTAATTGTTATTCTATTATTTTTTTTCCAGTTTTATTGAAAAAAAAACTGCTAGAAAAATTTAATGAAATGTTCATTCGAAATTAAAGTCTTTTTAATTAATAATGTTCTGTATTTTCCAAAGTCCAGGGGTCGAGAGTATAAAAGAACGGGGGGGGGGGACCTTGCCCCAGAAGCATGGGCATGGCAATGGAGGCTTGTTTAGAAGGAAAGTGCATTTGAGGTGCAGCAAAGGAATTTCAAGCCCTATTGACGCTTAAAAGATAAGTGTATTGAAGCAGAAGATTTAAGATTTAAATTTTTCTTATGCTTCAGTGTATAATAAAGCACTGTTATTTTCAAAAGATGAGGAAGCTACATTAGAAAAATACCTCAAAGTGGATTGTAAATTACATCATTTCTTAACAGTAAAAAACATGCTTGTATTCTTGCATAACAGTACGCAAAGAGAATAATAAGAAACTGCCAGAAAACTGGAACAAGCATTCCTGGAATTTCTGGTTCTACCCATTGAAGTGGTGTATGAGGGCAGAAATTTTTATTCTGGTCCTGAAGCATTTCATAAAATATATGAAATGTTCTGAGAGCAAAACATTTATCTTCATGGATAATCCTGATAGTCACATTAGTTTAGAATCCCTTAACTCTGCCGAACAGAATGATGTAATGTTCCTCACCATACCACCACACACATCCGATAAATTGTATGGTTCAATGGAAGCATTTTATAGTAGTGCAGCTGGAGACTGGATGACAGCAAATCCCGGAAGAACTACCGAGGATGCCAAACAAATGTGTACACACTTTCACAGTAGATATCGATTTAATCTATTTCAATGTTGGGCCAAAAAAACAACAGTAATGTGTAATATGATGCTCTGTAAACGGATGTGACTGGCATTACGTTATGCTAATATTGCTAAAACAAAATGGAGTCAAGATTATCGTATGAACAGCGGAAAGCAATTTTTAGTGGTATTGGAAAACCGAAAATGTTGTTGAAGTTCAAAGGCATTGGAGACTTGTGTACAGAACAGAACCGCCAAGCGAGTAACAATTGCACGCATTCGAGACAAATTTGAGACTCGTGGTACCATATGCGATGTTCACAAGGGCAGATCTGGCAGATCACCACATTACCTCTGAGATGTACGTGCGTACCTTGATGACAATCTTCCAAGGCACTGGATAGGACGAAGAGGTCCGATTGAGTTTCCACCGCGTTCTCCGGATCTAACTCCGTTGGACTTCTACCTATGGGGAACTCTTAAAGATGTATATCGTAGAAAATTAACTACACTGTTAGCACTTCGGGAAGAAATTGAAACGGCATGTGCCGAATCGCTGAGGACACTTTTGCAAACGTTGCTCAATTAGTAGTTCAACGTACTCAGAAGTGTATCGACGTCGATGGGGGGCATTTTGAGCAACTGTTGTAACTGTAAAAGTCTAAGTTGATTAGTGCTCATTATTTTCTGTTTGTGTGAATCCAGTTTTGTTATGTTAACACAGTTTTTTCTTTGCTTGAAGTGTGTATGCATTTTTTGGCACCCTCTGTATTTTCATATATGACACCAGTGAAGTTCTTGGCAAAGCGATCCCTTAAGCACTTAACACCAACCAATTTTATGACTGGGTTTAAAGTTACAGGACTTTGACCCTTTAATTCGGAAATTTTTAGATAATGAATATTTGTCACAATATGGTATTGATCACCCAGAACTAGAGGAATCTAATCTTCAAATAAAAAAACAGTCATTAATGGGAACTAGTTACCCAGACTTTTAATTTCCGGAATTGCTGTGTACAGGTCACTAAGACCGAGGCATTAGTTCGGAAAACAACTAGGCAAGAAAGAAAGAAGCGTCAACTTCCATCTTGTTGTTGTTGATTTGGTTTATTTACGTTATTTACGGACACTCTTTAACATCTCAGGTCATCAGCGTCCCATTCAATTCAGGGCGTGAAACGGCCGACAAATTTTGCTCAGTGGCCTCTTCTTTCAGGCTTGAGGTTCTTTTTCGTGCCATAAAAGTGGGACACGGGACCCACGGAAGGAAGCCATACTTAGGATTTTTACCCCGGAAAAATTCCATCAATCCTGGCCGGGTTTGAACCCGCGATCTTGGGTTTAGAAGGCAAGTATGGTTACCACTACACAACAGGACCGACTTTTTCCATCTTAAGTGACACACCCGAAAAGTATATTGGAAAAAGACCTCAAGGCAGAATTGCTTGTAAGCATGTAAAACTAGACCAAGCATAGACTAAATTTGCAGTTCAAGTTTCCTCAAGTCAATCTGATGACGACATAAAGGAAATAGTTTATAATAGTTCGAAAAGGCATTTTCCAATACCTTCTTGATGGTAGGTACTGGATAATGGATTATAATTAAGTCTGTAATAAGGAAAGCTGAGAATCATTATGTAGGGGAGATTTTCAATGTGCCTGATGATAAAATTTTCAAGGAAGTTGGAGGATCAGCGCTTCAAATGGCCATATGTTGCTGATATGTGTAACACTGAAAATGTTGAAATTGTGAGGAGTCATTTCAACTCCATTTTCCTCAAAAAAAAACAAAAAAAAACAAAACAAAACAAAACAAAAAAAAAAATGAAAGAGTAACTAGTCTTATTTTTGATGTGAAGTTTGATAGATATAATGTACAATAAGTGTCATAGGTTGTAGTCATTGTTTTATAAATTGAATGAACAATTACTAAGCCTGTTCTAAAATTATTGTTGTTGTAAGTAGATTTTAAGGAAATACTATCTTCAATAGGCCTAATAACGCTTGTTCACTTTTAAGCAAACCAAGATAAATAAAAATAAAATGCAAGAAAATAGTACATAATAGCATGAAAAATACAACAATTAATGTTCTTTGTCAGTCTTACATTTTTTTTTTTCCTCTCTGTTTTTATTTGTCTATGCACTTGCTGATATTTATTTAGTATTGTAACAGAATAAACTACTGCTTAAAACTGATTTCAGTTTGTTCATTTTGGCAAGTTCTCCCCATTTAGTGGACCATGCCTAAGCAGTCATGGCGAGACTTGATCCTGCATGCAGTATGTCATATGTTAATTATTTTGGATGTTTTCTGAAACGATAACTGCTGATTTAGGTGTTTGCATGAATAGCTAAGGAAGCAAGATATGTGTGAATATTTTTGTTCAGGTCATGAACTAATAGAATGAACTCAATAGAACGAAGAGTCAAAAGAGGGATCAAATCCCACTACTCTCCCCCATAACTTGTGGAGTAAGCTCTTAAACAAATGTCAGAGGTTTTTGGAAAGAGGCAAGAAGATGCTTTGAAGATTTTGAGATACAAAAACTATTTAGTAATTTAACTGGGAAGATATCACTGGAATTTTATGTTAAGATGAAATGGGCATGGGAAAGGGAAATTTACACAGATAAAACAAATAAGGAGGTAAGAGAGGGTTATAGCATGGGCGAGAGCTGGCGTGTGGAAGATAAAATTTGAAAGAGGAGGCTTTACACAAGGGGAATGCTTATTATGTGGAGGAAAAGAAGACTTAGAACATATAGTGTTTGATTGTAAGGAAACTGAAAACTGGAGAAATGAACTCATTAAGGTAAAATTTAAAAAGGATACTAGAATAACAAAGAGTGCAGGAGTGTGGATCAGTATTTATTTAAAGTTAAACAGAAGTGGAAATGGACAGTGAAGAGAGAAGAATAAAATTCACACAAATAAGAGTATATAGTAAATAAAATAATGGTATAGGCAGAGTAAGTTAGATATCATTTTGTACCTGGGGTCGGGTCAGAGCCGGGTCCCCTGGAATTCCAGTATGTTGTGCTGATGAACCGGAGACTGGGGTCTGATGCAAGTGAATAATTGATATTCTGTTTATTTTAAATTTAGATTAAGTATATCATGAATTATTGTAAAAATGGTAATTGTGAGGGGTACGTCTAAAATGGCCAGGGCCTGATAGATGGAGGTCCTTTGTAGTTTGTATTTTCTTAGTATTCAAATAAATAAATAAAAAGTAAGCTCTTGAAAATATATCAAATGGAGAAATGGTTATTTATACAACTGGTGTGTTCATCATAGTTCAAGTGTGATTGCAGAAGCAGTAGCAATATATAATATTCTCTCTGCATTCGTTTAATAATAACTGCTTACATTGGATTATTTTTAATAACATTATTCTTTTAATTCTAAGGCACTGTGAGTATACTTAGTATTCCATAAATTATAGTAGGTTTATAAATAACATGGAAATTATGTTAATTTGTTTATGCTAACAATTAATATACTTTTAAATAAATCTGTGAGAAAGGAGAAGTACTGCTGTCCGACTTCCTGATCCCTGAGTTTCCTAGTGGCTACACTCTAATCATTCTTAGAGTGATCCCTATCAAACCAATGTCACGTGACTAACATGGCTTGGCAGTCAAGTACAACACAGTAGCAATGCACGCAAAGAAATAGCTCAATGTTAGCAATCTAAATGTTAGGACGTGTTTAGTAATAAATAGCATTACACACACACATACACACACACAAAAGTCCTTATGGCTTGAATTTAATTGCTGCTGAATTAATAATAAAATTGAATTTCGAAGTTACAAATTGATGCGCTACAACTTCCAAAATGAGCTTCCTGATTCAGCGGTTCATTAAACGAGGCAAGGAGCAAACAGTTTGCGCTTGTTATCATGGCTGACACTAACGAGCCACCTGTGCTGCTGTTTCTACAGAGACATGTAAAGCATGAACCGGGCAAGAATTAGTGGAGAGAAAACAATTGTTTTAGAGTGTTTTCAAAGTTTTGCGAAAAATATCCGGCACTCGCAATATAGAGAAAGAGCGAGCCATCATGAATAAATTTTTTTTTGTTTGTTTGTTTTTAAATTTTCATAGTTTGTCTTCAATTCTCCTTATTGTTCCATTCATTTGTCTTAATTTATTTAGTTTTATATCAGATCTTATTTTACTATGTCATATGATTGAAATAATAACAAAGAACAATAATTATAACAGCAACAACATGCATTTATAAGGATTAATCAACATTTTTAAGTTTTGCTCCTAACCTCAGAATTTACCGGTCTCTTGTCATTACGTCGCACTTGCCAGTGTTTCTGATAACTGGGCAGATTCTTGGTGCGAATTGCGAAATATGCATTATGTTTGTTGACGTTAGGGTCACTCTAAGAGTGAATACTAATATAATGTTCTCCACCACGCCTCCTCGGATTCTCAGGGTGATGCGGTGCTGAAAAAGAACATCTGTGTTGTAAATATACTACTTTAATTGCATTTCTTGGCAGAAAGAGTTAGGGATATACAGTAAAAAATATACAATTTTTGAGAGAAGCGGGCAATATATTTCTGGTATTCAATTATTTAATTGTAAGGAATGTGTTGTAAATATAATAAATAAGAAACATAAAACTCACGTATGTTTCTTTTTAAGTATTATTTTATTATTTTTTTAGGAGTTGTTTTGGAGGATAATATGTAAATAGATATTTCAGTGCGGTAATTAGACGATTATTGTACTCATTAGAATAGTTCCTATTGTAGTTTGAGTAGTTTGAGTTTTTCAAAAGTTTATGTTAATGATCAGGGAATGCGTTTAAACAAAACAGTAATATTTTTATGGGGAGGAGGAAATGTGATTTGCGCTATTCGAAGAAATAAGAGCTGTTTTCTTTTTATTTCTTACTTTTTCAAACCTGACAGTTTGTTATTACTTTTCGGTAAGGCTACATTTCCCATTTACATTTATTAAGACTTTTTAAACACGTCAAATAGTTCTCTATTCGTGCTTGAATTAATATTGGCAGTGAAACAAATCCGATCGATCGATGCACGTCCAAGCTAGCTCGCTGTCTCGCTGAGTGTCACGATGCTTCGCCCCGGATGTTTGCAGCGACGTCAGCAGAGCAGCTCGCTTTGTGATTGGTTCGTTCAAGGTTACGCTTCTCCAGGCTTGTAGCGGCTGCACACAAGCGTTTTGCGTCATTTCTTGTGTTGCTGCGCAATCGTCAGTATGACAAATAATATTAAGGAACTGTTAATTAACGCGATACGTGAAGAACCCGCCATATGGGATAAGAGAAACAAAAACCACCACAACGTCCCGTTTCTGCTAAAGAAATGGAAGAGAATAGGAGAGGAACTGCAAGTCCCAGGTAAGCTTCACCTTTTTATTTTCATATGTAAGGGTTATTAAGTTGCAGTGATTAACTTACCCCAAAATTAAATTTAACGAGTTCATCTAACAAGCGATCAAGTATTGCTGGCTAGTCAGAGGAATGTGCTGACAACGCAAAAATTAATACTGTGCATTTGTTAACGCAAAGAGATGGACCTACTCTTAAGTGTTTGAACAGATGACGATACACATGCAGTGCATAATGTTTCGCTTGGCAGGTAAACGTCGCTAGCCATCTCTTCAGCTTCCAGCAATACAAATGCTCTGAAAAGTAACATTTCAAATTTCTCTCATATTCTTTGTCTTTATTGAATGTTAGGATCAGCATTTCAAAAAGCAGTTCATCCCCTAAATTAAAAAAAAAAAAAAAAAAAAAAAAAACAGAAAAGATGCACGGTGACCAAACTAACGAGGAACAACAAAAATTGAAAATGTAACTGCACATTAAATGATTTTAAGGCTATAACGTTGAAATATTTTAATACCCGACCACTGTCTTACACACACGCGCGCGCGCGAGTTCTTTATCCACCAAACACTATAAGAAATAACCTTTTCTTCTTCGATCTACGCCAACTGTCCTGGCAACACGAGTGATGGATTTTGTCCTACGTGCACTAAGATATAACAATAGTTCACTTATAAATTCTATCCTCTGATCGTTTTATGAAGCGGACATGCTTATCTCTTAAGACGCCAAACTAAAATATGCCATTTTTTAAATTGATTTTAAGTTTCAAATTTTGGGTGCGTATTACATTCGATCACGCATTAGATTCGCGCAAATTGTGTGGTGGAGTTTTTAATAAATCTTTGAAACAGGAAGAAATTCTTTCTAAATTCTTTTGTTTTGTTTTTATTGCAAATAATTAATAGGGCCACGCTTGCAATTACCGCGGAAGTGTTCCAGTTATTTCATTTCTTAGATTTTAATTGCAATTATATTAATAGACTCGTATTACATTACATTTACGAGGGTATGTCCATAAGTTTCCGGCCTAACCATTTTCTAGGTGATGAAGACAAAATCTATATTTCACTTTTCAATATAGTTACCCTTTATTGCAATACACTTCTCATATCTTTGAATTAACATTTAAATCCCTCCCCCAAAATAATCAGAAGTCTTGTCTGCAAAATGGGTCATTCTTTTGCGGTAGAATATGAGGGGATGCTTCTCCATATACATCGTCCAATCGCTGTTTAATTTCACTTGGAGTAAGTTCTTCTTTTGTGAAGAATTTAATAACAGCTCGATACTCCAATCTGAAAAGGTCACAATCTTCTACACATAGTCATCTTTATGCAACTATATCTGAACAACTGAACACAGTTGAGCGAAGTTACAGCTGCAATTATTTACTTAGCAAATAAAGTATGACACCAGATAAGGATTTTGTGAAGGCGATAATCCCTATAGACGAGGCTGGAAACTTATGGACCTACTTTCGTATATACACATTTTAAGGCATTTTACATAACAAATTTTCTACTACCGAAATTTTGTGTCTTTTCTGCGAGTATTATGTTCTCTAATTTCCGTTGGTATTCTTATTCGATAAGTGTCAGCATTTCATTGAAATTCTGCACCCAATTGTAGACATTTTGACGTGAAGAAAGTGCTCACCGTAGATAGGCTTATCTCTAAGACACCATACAACAATATGCCAAATTTTTATGAGAAATTTAGGGCCCCTATTACATTCGATGGCGAGTTAGATTCACGTAAATGTGATATATATATATATAAATTAACACTAAAAATAAAAGTAGATAAAGATAAAACACAGAGAAAGAGTCACACTTGAAATTGCTATATTCGAACTACTGCGAGTTCTTCAATGGCAAGAAGCTAGACCTAGACCTAGACCTAGCTTCTTGCCATTGAAGAACTCGCAGTAGTTTGAAATATAGCAATTTCAAGTGTGACTCTTTCTCTGTGTTTTATCTTTATCTACTTTTATTATTAGTGTTAATTTGTTACATTGTTAATAGTGTTTCTTTATTTTTATGTTTCATTAATATATATATATATATATATATATATATATATATTGTTACACTTAGCACCTATAGATATCAGAAGGATAGCTCTCCCTTTGTCTGTTTCTCTGACAGGCTACCTGTTTTTCTGATATCTGTAGGTGCTAAGTGTAACAAATTCAACTTGTTCTTTTGGTAGGAAGACTTTAGGCCCAAACCTTGTAAACCGACTATAATGATGCTTATGACTATCATTATTTCCGTTAATTTGTGCTTTTGTTTCAGATAAAACACTAAAAGGAATGTGGAAGAATTTAAGACAGGAGTTTGGGAAACAGCTCCGAAAGACATATGCTGGTGGTTATGGCACGGCTGAAGAAGTAAGCTCCTGGCCGTATTTCACCAGTCTGCTGTTCCTAGAAGATCAGTTTGCTCCTCTAAAATCGCTCAGCATCTTACCGGATGACGCTGACGAGGAAGATGTTGATGAAGCAAGTGTCAGCAGTCATCCCAGCCTAGTCGTCGAAACTTCTCGATCGACTGATCGGCCGATAAATGAACCGTCTTCTTCTTCTGCAGCAACAGCTTCAGATTTCCAAGCTGCAGACAATGCAACAGGTACCGGGCACCGAAGGCGTGCTTTGCCACAGTGTACTATTGTCGAAGCTCTACTGGCTGTAGAGAAAGAAAGATTGGAGTTGAAAAAGTCGCGCCTAACTTTCGATCCAAATGATGAAGACGTAGGATTCTTTAATTCCATCCTTCCACACGTGAAGAAATTTGATGATAGGTCGAAAATGATTTTTCGAATGAGAGTACAGCAGTTAGTTTATGACCTATCATACTCATCATCACCACCACCGCCACCACAAGACGTTAAATGTGAAATTGAGAACTTTTCTGACTGTTAAATTGGTTTCATAAACTTCATACCAACCAATTAAGACACTGTAACTACTGTCGCATCCACAACTTTACCATGAAAGAAATGTATTCGTGTAATGTAAAATAATGAGATACAACTAAAAAATTTAGGAACATTCCAGTATTGGTTGGAATTCTGTAAATAATTTGAAGGACGGTTCTCAAGAATTTAATATAGTTATATAAATATTTAAACGTAAAAATAATGTTAAGCAAAAATATATTATTATTATTATTATTATTATTATTAAAGGGAAAAATTAATTTAAATTTCAAGCTACTTGTTACATTTTGTACATTAATCACTAAATGATACACCTATGTTATTACTATACCGGGTAGAAGGAATACAGATGTCATCCTTTAAACCAAGAACCTCAAGCCTGAAAGAAGAGGCCTCTGAGTAAAATTTGTCGGCCGTTTCATGCCCTGAATTGAATGTGAGGCTGATGCCCTGAGATGTTAAAGAGCGTCCTTAAATAAAATAAATATTTTACCCCAGAAATAAATCTCCATGAGAACAATGAAGAAGATTATGAACATTTATGTAAGTTGGGCATTTCGTGAAAGCATGTTGGAGAAGCGTTTAGCGTTGCGTCTCAAAGAAACAAAACTTTATAAGAATACTGTAAATGGTACACCATTGGAATGCATGAATTAAATATGTCATTCAAAATCGAAATGTCCTCGTGTAGGCTTATGTTATACAGAGCCCTCGCTTGTACGCGTGGCCGACTTAACGGGGATTTGCTTTGCATCGGGGAGCACGCTGTTTGCCGGCCGAGTCCGATATTCATAGCCCCTTAAATTTAAGCGCATAGATTTCTCATTTAAATTATAACTGCTTAATCACATAACGTTCGTCATAGAATATATTGGAAGTGATGTCCTTTTGCCGCCATACATCTCTCATACCTTTTAAGGAAATTTGCGTTAACACTCACTAATTCTTCTTCTGTAAATGCAGTAATTCCTCTTCTTAAAGGCCATGTAATTTTATAAGCATTCACAGTACATTTAACACCAATTTTTTGATCATACAATGGCATTTCGCATACAAGATCGGGGTCTACACCCCAGTTTTGTGTCGTTACATGGCAATGTAAATAAAACCGTAAAAAATAAAAAATAAATAAATAAACCGGGTCAATAGAGCGATCATTAACGTTATCCACCACCCAATTGCAGGAATTAACTGTGCTCACATTATCACCTAATTCAATTCCTGAACAACAGTTATCTTATACGATTTTAATTTAAAAAGTTTAGTGACATTCCAAGCCGAGATTTACTAAATTCCTGATTCCTGCGCAGGCTTTCTCAGAGATTTCTTTGAACTTAGTTCTAAATTTTCTCCGATGACACCGAGTTTTTCCTTTGTAAGAACACGGCGTTTTACTTTCGGTTCCTTATCAAGAACAGAACCCCTTTCCCTAAATCTATTCACAAGATTACGAACCGTTTCTCTATGAGGCGCACGAAACAGCAGGGTCTCTCTTTATATATATAAATCGCCTTCTCACTTCTCTGAAAGAGTTTGTTGTCTCATAGAAATCATATATAAAGATTCTTTATGTTAAAGTAAAATGGACTTTTTGGCATTATAACAGCACTAACACACTACAACACTGAAACACTTGGTCTCACAAAGTTTCAGCTTCTGTACAGCACAAAGACTTCGTGTCAATTGATTGGCCGGTATACGGAGAGCAGGGAAAGTGGAGGGGAAATAGAACGGGTTAGAAGCAGCGCACTGCAGGACAGGTAAATCCCAATTAAGCCGGCCACGTGTCCAAATGAAAGACTCTGTAAAATTATTTTCTGGACCTTCTAAGACCATGCATCCTCCTACCCTATGAGCTAGTAAATTACGTCCCTCGGTCCAAGAATACAAACAATGGAAGGTTTTCCAGCGTCAAAGAAGTCCTAATGCGTGAAGTCGACTGGAAATATTTGGGATGCTAAAGGACTATCTATTACTAGAGCATACTGTGTTAATCTTTTGGACCAACTGAAGGCAAAAATAGGCCAGAAAAGAACCGTTTATCAAATAAGCATCATTATAATGCTTTCTCTCCACACATGCCGTTGCAATGGAAAAATCAACGAACTATGGTTAGCTACCACATCCGCCTTATTCCCCAGATTTGGTTCCATCGCATTTACATTTGCTCCCAAAGCAGAGAAAATCCCTGGATGAGAAGGCATTTTTCTCCGATGAAGAAATGAAAGTATAATTTGAGAAATATTTTGTAAGCCTGGGAAAACTCTGATTTCTATTACAGGGTAAAGGCTTTAGAACATCATTAAAAGTGTATTAGTGTCAAGGAAGGCTATGTTGGCAAATAATAGAATTTCAAAATAATCAGCATTTATTTAATTCTTTAAACTTTTCAAATAATCTCGTTGGTGCAAGTGTAACGTTAAAAAATAGTGCAGAGACGGTTCTGCCACAAGTTCAGGTAGCAAATGAAAAGGATGTTCGTTAAAGTGTCCCTCCCTTCTTTTGAAAATCGCTCTCTTTTCTTTAAACATCACTCACCGCGTAGCGTTACTGGAATTTTTACGAGAACTGGCAGTATAGTGATAGTCACAATTCCTTTTTGGACTTGTTCTTGCCTTCAGGAACCAAATTTATGACCACATTTTTCTAAAAGACAAGATATTTTTTGAAATCAGAAGGCGCCACCTTACTATTAGATGCCACGTTGAGAAAACTATGACATCCTAGCTAGACTAATGTACCCCTGTGACTGAACGCAAAGTTCTTTTAAGTCCTCCTATTCGTTACAGCGCGCGGTTCACATGGTAACCAGCAAGGGCTGTGTAGCCATTGCTGCAGTTGTGTTATATGGCATGCACTAAAGACTCTAATTAGTGTAAATGCTGCATCAATTCTATGACAGAGTGTGCATTGATGCTGTGGTTTAGAACGCAAGCTCGCCTTCCGGCATGCATCACTCATGTTTTAAATAAGTCTTTGTAATATATTATGACAAATGAATTTCGTAGTTTGCCATACACAGCAAACTATAATAACGAATATTATAATATTTCTTTCAGTATTTCTTCTATCTAAATACAACATGCTGCACACACATTCCCTGCACATGCACGAAGGACAAAAGATGACTTATGGACACAAATTCAAGAATTTTGGGATGTTGTAACCTCTCGCTCACACTACTGTAGAAATCTGACAGCATTTTTGTTCTGAAGATTGAGGGCAGTTATGCATGCTAAGGGTTCATACACTCGATATTAATTTGTATTTATTTTTATATCTTTTCACTTTAGAAGATAAATGTTTCTGTTCGTGTATTTATTTAGTTATTTATAAAGAATACGTTAGTTTGTGATTACGTTTATGTGTTTGCACAGGTAATGTCATAAAACTCAAATGATACGTTAAAATATAATATGATATTAACGTAATATAACGTTCTATATATACACTTATCAAACTAATAATAAAAATAAAACAAATGTGTTAGATATGAACCCCGGAGCTTACGCAGAAGAGCCTTCTAAACTCTTTCTATGGTAAAAAAATCTGTACCGATTTACAGGAATTGGTGTTTGTGATAGCGAGTTAAAGAATTAGAATTAATTATGATGTATTATCTCGAAAGTTTACAACTTGAAGTTTAGGAGGTTCATGTATGGTGCCACAAAATTAATTACTAAATTTCGAGAATCCCAATTTATTTGGTGCCGCCTCTGAATTAGTGCTAACTTTCTAATTACTTTTTCCAACATTGGCATCGTTTTTAATGTTTGTTATGCAACTCGTGCGTTTGGTAGGAAGCTTGTTTTGATTTTTGATATTTATCGGGCATTGCCTTTTACTATTGATCATTCATAGAGGGGAGGAGGGAAATGTACTGAGATCATTGACTCAGCCGACCGCGACAGGTTGGAAAATAACTTCTACCCAGAGCATTTCCAACTGTTGAGAGTAGATATCTTTCGTAAAAATACCAGCTGGGTTGCTTTCAGATGCGAAAGTATTTCTCCGCAAATATAGATCCAATATTATTTCAGAGTGGCGAGCTTAGTTTACCAGCTCTAAAAGCGGTGGGAGGTCAAATTACTTTAATACGAATAGTTAGAATAACTGAAACAGATAAAACGCATTTTTTGTTCGCCTCGAGCGGTCCACTGTTTATCTGCTGTTTTGTTTCCGGTGTATAGTAATTAACTCACGTTTCTTCATAGTCATAAAATGCTATAAAAAGTCTGTCACGCAGAAGCTGCATAAACTAAGCGAATTCCACTACTAGTAGAGTAACTTTAAAACAGAACACAAAATCAAAATCAAGCATTATTAATTAATGAAATGAACGTAACTGGTCCTCTCAAAGGGAAGACATCCTGACATTGTAAGAAAAGTTTAGGAATTCGTACGGAAACCTGTGACTAGTGACACCATAAGAAATCATTTTTTCTTCCTTGATCTACGCTAAGTCCTGGCAACAGCACGAGTGATGGATTTTATCCTACGTGCTCCAAGATGTAACAATAGCCCACTTATAAATTCCGTGTTCTGATCTCTTTATGACCCAGCCAGGACCGATGGATTTTTATTCGGGCGTAAAAATCCTAAGTATGGCTTTCTTCGGAAGGGAAGTAAAGCCGTGGGTCCCATGTCGTAGATTTACGGCACGAAAAAGAACCTCAAGCCTGATAAAAGAGGCCTCTGAGCAAAATTTGTCGGCCGTTTCATGCCCTGATTTGAATGGGACGCTGATGACCTGAGATGTTAAACAGCGTCTATAAATAAATCAAATAAAAAAAATCGTTTTATGAAGCGGACGGGCTTATCTCTAAGACGCCATACAACAATATGCCAAAATCTTTTATCGTGATCTTAAGTTTCAAATTTAGATTGTGCGTTACTTTCGGTGGCTCATTACATAATGAGTAAATTTCAATGAAACCCCTCTAAAATTCGTTGAGTGGTATCCTTGCTGACCTGCACACCACGATGGCCGAGGTCGTTAAGGCGCGAACTCGTGAGCGGGAGGTCTGGGGTTCAAATCCCGCCAGGGCCATCCTCCCTGACTGAAGTTTTTTCCAGGTTTTCCTCAGTCCTCATAAATGGCAAATGCCAGGGAGATACCCTAAACTTAGCCTGGAACAGTTCCTTCCTTAAAAAAAGCCTTTCCCAATATATAATTTCATCTCACGTCATCAGTGCCCATCGCCTGTGATGCCTCAGTAGTAAAAACGAGCGTTAAACACTATTCAAAAAAATTGCTGACATTCTTCTTTCTTGTAACGGTCTATGACAAAGCTTCAACCAGATACTATCAGATTCTGTATGGATCACTGTCGCATTTGTCATTAATGTAGAGGGGAGAAAAAATACAGGTTCAATGCAGTTATTGTCATTTTTTATTTGAATGCTAAACTGACGAAATTGTATTCATTTTCATAGAGATGCAAATGATTCTATCACTCGATGTATGACCAACAAAGAAACATGGGAACGATGGGAGCAGAATGATGTTCCAGTGACAAAGGAAGTGTTAAGTTGGCCGAAAAGATCATGGAGTCAGTTTTTTATTTATGCTAAAAACATTTAACTGATTTTCTATCTTCCTAAAGAACCGTTGGAACGGCCCTGGATTTTTTCGTGGTTACTGGTTGCTTCAGCGAATGCTAGGATGAATATTTACATTCCACGAATTTCTCGCTCTTCCATTTCTTTCCACTGGTTCTGGCACAGGGTCGAAAGTGCAAGAGCAAGGTAGACGAGTGCGGTGTGATGCTAAAGGTTTCTGCCCCGGAGTCTGGAAGCCTTTCGAGGGACTCGAACAAGTGAAGACATGCTAAGGACTCCATTTGATTCCGCGGCTGGCCGCCTTGTGTGCTCCTCACTTCACTCCCTTCCTCCTGGAGATGTGCCATTGGGGATATAGGCACAAAGGGCCAGCCGTGAGCAAATTTCAAGTACCAAATGTGTCCTACTCCGTCCCGGACCATCTTCCTAGTGGAACATACATTACCGGCGCGCGCTATGTTTATCTTTTGAATAACTGAAAGCAAATATAGGCCAGAAACGACCGATATTGCATCAAAACAACACTAGCCCTTTCACGTGTCGCTGTAATGACCAAAATAAATGAATTGGGGAATGATTTGTTACTACAAGCAATTGTCACATGGACAGAAATGAGTGGTCACTTTGAGAAAATGTTTGTTGATCTTTTGTGATTATCGTTCGATAAATAATATCTACTAAGTTTTATTAATATAAATTATTCAAAGTAAAAAATAAAATAAATCAAATAGATTGGTACTATGAGAGTCACTAGATAAGTGTTGAGACATCAAATAATGGATATTGAGAGAAACTTTCCCAAAGTATACCCTCTGACACTGTATGCAGCGTTCCATCCTCTGAAACCACTTCTGGAAGCATCCACGTCACTCAGTTTCTGGCACTGCAGGTAACTCCTTGTATGCTGCTACCGGGGCTAGAAAATTGGTAACCTCGAAGTCGGTTCTTCATAGTAGGGAACAGGAAGAAATCGCATGATGCCAGGTCGGGACTACAGGACGAATGAGTCATTAGTCTTGTGTGAGTTCCTTTCAGAAACTACATTGTTCCATTGTGGATGTGAGGTGATGCATTGTCATGGTGCAACAAAATGCACCTTAGTCCTGTCTTTGGTTTCCGTTCTTGGATTTTCTGAAACACTTTCGGAAGGCAAACTTCTGTTACCGTTTTGCAATAACAGTTCTCTTATTTTCGAGCGCAATGGTTGCTACGTAACCACTTATGGGGAAGAAGAGGCACCATTTTCTTTCCCACACTCCTTGACTTCTTGACTTTGACTGGTGGTTGGTCATCAGGGAAAACCCAGGACTGGTGTTTATTTCTGGATCAAACGAATACATCTATGTTTCGTCATTCGTAACGATGTCTGAAACATAGCGAAACTTTCTACAGTTAAATCTTTGCAGCATTTATTGGCACCCTTCCACCCTGTGGAGCCTCTCTTATGCGGGACCCATCTCGAAGAATTTTTATTCTTTTTACACAATGGTGCCCATGAAGGATGGTTGAAAATTCGGTGAACTAATCACTAATGCCTGCTCATGTCCTTATAGGTTAATCTTGGATCTTCCCCAATCTTTGTTTCCACAGAGATCTTGTTCTTCTGTTGTTGGTCTGCCGTTCATCTCTTCATAGTTAGGAGAGTACGGCCTTTAATTCTCTAAACCAGCGGAACACAGTAGCATGTGAAGAGAAATCTTCCCAAAGCTCTCCTCAAACGCTCAAGTGACTGCTTTTCATACAAGATCATCACACGAAAATGCTTTCTCTGAATCTCCTTTGCACTTACAACAAAGTTCACAAATTGAATAACGCAACAGAGCTCTGCCTCTGACAACAGTGACTCAACAGTTTCGACTCAGCAACAACGTTTTCCCCAGGGGCGACCCATGTTCCGTATCTAAATACTTATCTAGTGACCGTCGCATACCTTTTGTTTTTCACCTAGGTTTCACCCCCATGTTTATATAATCGGTTGTTTCGGTGTTAACATTTTCACTGGGGTGAAGAAACGCAAGCTGCTCCATATTCGGAATGTGTGTTCCAGATCTTGGTCTTCTGTCTTCTACGCTGCCTTCATATAGAAGGGATGAGTCCAACCTGGTGCACGTCTCGCAGATTTCTGGACAAGAACCAACCACATTCTCTTTAACAGACGATCTCCTTCTGTCCTGACACCAGGCAAATCTCAACTGTTGTCCTTCCTGGCTGTGGTAAAACGATATTTGTATGAAATTCTCTCCTAGATCCGAAACAATGTCTAGCACTCTAATTATTCTCAAAAAGCTGGGTCTGTTTGACGGTCTGCTCTGCCAGCAAGCTAACATTAGACTGTATAAAACTGCTGGACAATTCTGTGGCCTGTCAAGAATCTGTCCTTTCACGACGTACTTTAGCACTTGTTCATTAGATAGACCCTGGTAAGGCTGTTCTGCAAGTGTTGCTATTTCCCACAATACAACTCCATAACTCCACACGTCAGATTCACTCGAGAAAACGCCGTCCGTAAGACTTTCAGGGGCCATCCATCTTACCGGCAAAATACATTCATTTTGTACTCTATAGTAATCAGAATCATAAATATCTCTAGTCATTCCAAAATCCCCAATTTTTATAGTCAGATCCTCAGTCAACATGCAGTTCCTAGCCGCTAGGTCCCTGTGCACAAATTTGCTTGCTTCAAGGTACGCCATTCCATCAGCTATTTGTGCTGCCATTAGGAGCATACGGGTTGGATCTAAAGGCGATGGAATTTGGGTTCTAACTTCCCTTAAAAACGTTTTAAGATCGCCCCTTGGCATAAGCTCCATAACCACGAAAGGTGGTTGTCCCCTTGAAACCACCCCCAACAATTTGACAACATGGTGCCCTGCAGCAAACGATTTCATCACTGAGGCCTCTTTAAGAAAATCTACCCTTTGTTGAATAGTTGCGAGTTCATCAACAGTTTTCACTGCACACGGAATATTTGCAGGCCATAAGATGCCCTCATACACAACTCCAAATGAGCCCCGTCCAAGCTCTCGTTTCAGCTCAACTTTATCCCTGACCAATTCCCATTCGTCTGCTTCATAGCTTGAAATACTCGAGTACTGAGGATTTACTGACGCTATCAGAGGTGAAGCAGGCGTTTTATGTGTTCCCAATTTCCCAAACACATAGATGGTGGTGCACAGAAGTAAAATTAGCACTGTAATACTAAGAATGGCAAAAATTGATAGCTCTGATTTTTGACTTGATACAACCAAAGGAGCGAGTATTCTGAAAGCCTTCCACTTTGTATACTTTCCATCTCCCGCCAAAGATGTTCCCATAACACGGAGGGAGTAATTTCCAGCAGTCAGATTGCTCAGAACAAACCAATAACCAGATTTTTCAAATTGTATTTTTGTTAGGCAGATAGTGATCGGTACAAAGTTTTTAATATCTGTCCTTTTGTATTCGACATGGTATGTAAGCATTATACCATTTGGGTCTGAAGGTTCTGCCCAGGATATTCGAGCAGTTTCTCCTTCTACTTGTACCCAGATGGAACTAGAGTTGATATGATCTGCCAACTTCAGCTTTAGAGTTCTTGTAGATATCAAACTTGCAGGTGAGCAATGCTCATCATTCCATTCATGATCAACCTCGCCGTATTTATCTTTCCTGCAAGCTACCACTTTTATCGTGTACTCAGTGAAATGACGAAGATTTCTAGCAACGGCAGAGCTTCCGTTCCCTGCTGAACGCTGTTGAAAACGTCCATCTTCTACGTCGTCAGCGATCCCTCCACCGTTTCCATAGAGGCGGTGGCTGTAAAGGACATTATAAATTGAAGTTTGTTGGTCACACGGATGATTTTCTTCATTAACAGCCTCCTGGGTGTATATAAAATTAAATTTTGATTCGTCGTTTGATATGCATTCTTTACGAGATTGCGCCTCACAACATGAATTAGTCGAAAACTGACCCTGTAATGGGTTGTAATTAATTTCTGTATTTTCAACTTCAGACTCAAGGGGCCATTTGCAGTAATCTCTCTGCTCAAGTAGGGTAGAGTTTTCTGCATGACGCCATAATACTATAATATAATGAGATATTTCTCCGTTAGGAAACAATGGGGGCTTCCAATGGAGCACTACTTCAGAGCTAGACTTTGGATAGGCTCGGAGAAATCTGGGTATGGATGGTCGATCCGGAAAGGTTCTGAAGTAATGTATGATGCTTCTTCCAGTTTCTGTAACTGCTGCTATGGAATAAGTTTCAACATAGTAAGCGTATTGTGTAAATGGTTTTAGACGAGTGACGTTGTAACTCATATGGAGGGTCTCTGATGGCACTGTCAACATCACGTAAGCCACTTTCCAGTTATCGGCTGCACATTGATCAACGTCGGCATTCAGGGTAATGTCGGTAGTAGACGATTCCATATAGTGGACGGTATAGCCCAAAAGAGTTTTCACGCCTTCTGCTGTTTGGAAATGATCCCAATTAATGGTCACAGCCGTGGAGTTGATAACAGCAGAGGTAGTGTTCAAAACAAACAAACTACACGCTCTTTTATTTCCGTTAGATTCCTGGGAAATTTCAACAACAGAATCGTTAAGCAGGCCTGTTACCTGCCTTAGTTTGTCTATCTCTGACAGACACAATTGTGGGTTTGAGTGTATGACTAAAGTACCTCTATGTATTGTTAAATTGTGTCCAGTTGAGTCCCACTTCCACAGTTCTTGGAGATGCTCGTTCTCTGTGATGACTAGCGCAAACCTGTCGCTCTCTAACTGACTGCCATGAATCACCTTGAGCTTACTCAGGAACCTGAAAGACGTCAAAGAATAGGAGCGGGTGATCTTGAGGTAGCCGCTGATTTCTTCGATCTCTACCTCTTCAGTCACATCACTGCCGTGTAGGAGGTTGATGACAAGAGAGCCGTTGATGTATGTGCAGTCGTAGAGGTTCTGGATGTGGAACATGCTCTGAATGGGGAAGATACCGCCGTTGCCACACACTTTGCGGCAGTGGCCCATACATGGCTCGCAGCTCACTTTGTCGTTCCCTGGGATGGACTGGTAGTCGGGAGGGCATGTCAGGCTACAGCTCCCATTGAAGGCTATCCAGGCCGTGCTGGGTACTCCTCGCTGGAGATAAGCAGGGGGAACTTCAGCTCTCAGGCACTCTTCCTCTGTTACACATCGTCTGCCCATGAACGTGAACCTGCAATTGGAAAACCTTCTGTACTATGAAGGTGAACGAAATATAAACCGAAATGTTTGTTTTACTACTTATGAATAGGAAACACACTTTTCACATATTATGCGTGGGGGTTTCAGGAATAGAGGGGAAACCGACTTGCCTCGCATAACCGTTTGTAAGTTTTCAGCGCGGAGGGGGGAGGGGAGGAGGCTTAAAACCAGCGAAATTTTACTATCTAATGAAAATCACCAACGTCGACCTCGGACGAGTGTAACGGAAACAAAATATTCGGGTCATTTGTGAAGCTATCAAGTGTGACCGACGTTTGATGATGTCCACAATCATTTTGAAATTGAGGTAAGTTGTAAAGACTGCATGCATGGGAATGTGTCAGGAGCTTTTTCATGAATATCGAGGTCAAGGATAAGTGTTTCGGCACCCGGTTTTAAACTATAATGAAACCTAGACACCTGAGTCAAAGCAAGTGAGCAGGAAGTGGAAAATTAAGTAGGAATTCGCACCTATCAAAGCAAAAACTCATCTCTCAATTTTGAGAGATTTCTGGGACTCCCAAGGCAGCACCAGCAAACCACTGGGTTCACCAGTTTCTAGGATTTACCCGAGGTTTAGTGTTAAGGTTAGTGGTGTGTGTATATATGCATTAATTGCGAATTCCAATAAAACAATGCGTGGTAAAAAGTGAAAAACTCAGTTTTGTAATAAGGAACAACACATTGCCAGAAAGTTACGGAGGACAACACATAGGTTACATTATACTTTTAACAAAAAATTAACACATGCAACATTTACACTGTTACAAGCGGCCAAGAAAGCACTACACTATTCCATTTTGTCTTCCGTTTGGGACTGAGGAGTTGTTCGGCTCTCTCCGCTGTCGTTCGAGACTGCAGCTCTAACAACTCTGAGAAATTTTCTTGCTGTATGGGTAAGCGCACTTTTCAGCAACGATATCCAGTCGTTTTGCTATAGTCAGCTGTTGCTGGGACGACAGGCTAGTCAAGTTTAGTGTGAATTCGTGAATTTGTTGCTTTATTTCGGTTTGTGTTCATTGAATGTAAAGAACGTGAACGTTATACACAGCTTACATTCATAAGCCTTTGTATTTGAAACCATTAGAGAAGATAATTAAAATTAAAGTACTGGGTAAAAGAACAAATGTTAATTGGAGTCAAAAGTGATTTCAAAACATAGGAAATATGTATACAAAGCCAGATTTCGTACTGCAAATAATTGACTTTAATCAAAGGGTCATCAATAAGCTTACTGCCATAAAAACCAGAATGACTTATTTATTATTTATTTTTGTTTATATAGACTGCGATTTTTAATTAAATTCGTCCTCTCTTTCGCTCTCTGTTGTGTAGAACCAGCCGCGCAATATCAGTTTTAATTAAAGTCTGTCCTTTAAGAGAACGAAGTAGACATAAACGAAATCTCGTGAGTATTGACCGCAGCGTGTCTTGTTTACGGTTTATGTGACGCTTCCGCCCTCTAAATAGTCCCATGAAAAATACCACAACTGAGGTCTGAAAGCTTACTTCGTTGTTGCTAAAGCACAAAATATTGATTATTAAACATATAAGAAATTGAATACTTCATACGGACGCGCAACTGAGATTCCCCGGCAGTCAAGACACTGGATGGCACAAGTAACGAATTTAACCGTACAGACAGATGGCGGAATAAGTAAAGTGTATTGAAACAGGCGCGGTAAACCCCTAAGAATAGATTATAATACTGAACGTGTTTAACAAGTTCATTGAGAAGTGTCCAGAATTTGATATCAATAAAGCGGTGAAATTAACTTTAGAATTTACCGGTGTGCGAATTACAAGCATTCATAGTGCGTTTAAGGAAAAGACCACAACTGGTGAAGTTACGACTCCCGGCAAGAAGAGATCGCCTGCCAGACGAGTGTTGTGTGTTATGTGTGACGATTTTTTGAGGTCAACAATCCGCCGTAAGGTTGACCATTTCTTTATTAATAATGAATTCCCCATCTCAAATTAAGTGTTGTTGGCAGTTGTATCCGATCCTGACCTTGCAGATTTAAAACGAACTTCCCTCCACAAGCTGCTGCTAAAATTTGGTTTCGAGAAATGAAAATTAATGGTGCTTAACGCCCGTTTTTGCTACAGAAGCACCGCAGACGGTGGACACTGATGATACATTAGATGAAATGATATATTGGGAAAGGATTTTTTTTTAAGGAAGGAATCGTTCCAGGCCTACGTTTAGGGCACCTCCCCGGCACTTGCCATTTATGAGGACTGAAGAAAACCTGGAAAAAACCTCAGTCAGGGAGGACGGTCCTGGCGAGATTCGAACCCCAGACCTCCCGCTCACGAGTCCGCGCCTTAACGAACTCGGCCACCAGTGGCGGTTTGATTTAGAGAGTGTTATTGTGGACAGAGATGACATTATTTTATGGCGGAGAGATTTTCTCCGTAAAATAAAAGAAATCCGTAAAACTCGAAAGCTGTACCATTTAGACGACACCGTTTAAGTACAGGGCTTAGAAATTCTACGGGAAGGGGTAACCACTGATAGAGTGCAGATGTGAAGTGAAGATGGTCTTGTCGTGGATGGCGAGCTGCTTCCAAGAGCGGGGATCCATGTTTTACCATGGCCAGCAAGGAGTCCCGTCATGAATCCGTTTGAACGCGTGAGGGACACATTGGAACGGCGCGTTAAGACAACACTGCCGCTGCCAGAAACTTTACAGGAGTTGAGGCGAGCACTTCTTGAAGAATGGGAGCATATTCCTCAAGAAACCATAGCTAACCTTTTCGAAAGCATATCAAGACGTATGAATACAGTTATGCAAGCCAGAGATGGGTAAGGCCCGTTATTAAAATGCGTTTTTAATGTTTCAACCACCGAGAAATGTACTTACTGTTAAAACAAAACTTGTGTCATTGTTTTGCGTCTTTGTAACTTTTCTAACCAGAGGTAAGTTTTTGTTTTTATCGTTGTAATTTAAAGTGCTTAATAAAACAATATTTTCTTTAAATGGGTATTATTTAATTTTAAATAATTAGGAACCAATTAAGAACAAAATATAATCAAATATAAAAGTGACCTTTTTGTCCCTGAGTGTACTTAAACACTGCAAGCCTCAACCAGTATGCACATTGACAGTATTTTAAAAGAACACAGATTCACTGTACTACGACTACTCCCCTAGACCGCGATCTAAATCCAGTCAAACTTGTTTGGAATGTGGTAAAAAAAAAAAAAAATTAACATCCAAAAATGTTGATTTCATTTTCCTACCAGTTTTAAAATGAATTACTGCACAAGCAATAGGGGAAATCATAAAAGAAGAGTGAATAAAATGCTGCCAATCCGTTAAAACGTATCGGTAAAAGTTATTGGCGTCGTGACGCTTAATGGAAGAGGAAGTTGAAAGGACTGTAATAAACATGGATATTGTGAGTAGTGATGAAAAGTGTGATGAAATGGATTATGACAGGGAAGGCAGCAGAAGAAGACAGTTTAACAGATGGTGCAGATGAAATTGAGAGCTCTGCCTCGCGCATATATATGATATATGATTTGTAGGTCATAAGTTTATAGTGGATGTAAATAAAATCCTGTGGCAGAAATAAATTTGAGTGGCTGATCAGTCTCCGTACTTTAATGTATAATTTAACGACCTCGGCCACCCGTGGCGGTAACAGTAGTGAGTTACTTCTTTTGTTTTTTGTTAAGTTAATATGGATTTAATGAAATCACACTAGGAACTTGTTTAATAGAAAGTGTTAGTACAACATGGGTTGCTCTTGTTTGTCTTAATTATGGCAGTGCACTGCACAATACTACATTTAAATTTCCTAAACAGTACTAATTAAAGGAGGAGTGGATAAGCAGTATACACTATGCAAATTTTGAAGCTAGTAGTGAAACGGTAGCGTATAGTGTATAGTGTATATTAAACATTTCGTACCAAATTTGTGGTTAGCAAGGATATTTTCCATGTGAAAATTTCCCTAATCTACCATCATATGTGATAGTGAGAGTTAGAATTAGATTTTTAATGAATGGTGTGAGCAGGATACTATTATTTTGACTCCTTTATAAGCGAGGTTAAGACGATATAGGTACACCCATTTATAACTAATGCCAAGGAAGACTGTTCTTTTCATTAAAATAGATGATAAATGTGATGCTGTCCCAAATATATCCATTAGCTTTAAGGTGTCCAATAATTTGGAGGTTGGTGTGTTTTATAAATTTTTTTGCCTATTAATTTATATTTCGTTTAAATATGAGAAATAGAAATATAGTTTGTAAACAATTTCAGATTCTTAAAAACCATCAACATTTTTTTTCTCGTGCTAAATAATGTCATCTTTTAAACACAATTGTGTGCAATAGTTTCGTAGTTGATTTTGGCAGTAGTAGGGCGACTTCGGCCGCATTTTTACCGTATATTGGAGTTTGGTAAATGTAGTCGGTCTTGATATAATGCATTGACTTTACATTGTGATTTATCGATCTGCATCATAGTGATTGTTGACTATAACAATACACGGAAATAATCCATACACCTTACAGAAACAAAGTTTATGGAATAATGGAAAGTTCATTGATTGTGGAATTTTGTCAACCGTATAAGTAATGTCGAGCTGAGAAGAGAGCGAAAATATATACTTGACTCTTGCATTCCCCATTTAAAAATATATTCCCGCTTATAAAATCCTAAAAATGACTGGAAATTTTCCTTTAAAGGAAAAAAAGACCTGAAACATTAATTTTTTTAAAGTTTTTCGAAAAAATGCTTTAAAATACAAATCTGCAAACAGCAGCTCAAATCCAGGATTTATGTATTTGTGGAAGCATAGGGTTTAATAAATTTTTTTACATGTGGTCAAAATTTAGGCCTTGCTCATAATGCGCTATCATCAAAAAGTTAAGGGTCTTAAAAGTATTAAATAAAATAATTAAAATGCTATACTCATATCAGATTTGTTTAGTGTAACTCTAGGTTCCAGATAAATGTTATGAAATGAAAACATTGGCTTTGGAATTAGTTCCTATATGTAGTTAAAGATCACTGCTTGAACTTGCGAGGATTTCGACATTTTCGTGGACTGTTGCTATAGAGACTACATGGGCTGGTCGTTCAGATTTGCTCAGTCTCCTGGTTTAAGGCTATTGCGGCCAGATTTAGCACGTACATGAGATATATTATAAATCGTTTGTAAACATCAATAGGCACGGACTTCGCGCATAGATCACGCACACCCATCTACCTATATCAAGTTACATTCATCTGGTTCAAAGATTTTATTGGTAATGCGGAAATAAACTGTTTAGGTGTTAAAGAACCTGGTGGTCATTCTGTAATATATTTTGAAACAGATCATGAAAGTTTTTCTACTGCCATTGACAGGGAAATGTGTATAATATGTGCATTTATACTTCTCAAGTTTTAATATATATATGCAGAGGGTGCCAAAAATGTACACACACTTCAAGCAAAGAAAAAACTGTGTTAACATAACAAAACTGAATTCACACAAATAGAAAATGATTATTACTAATCATCTTAGACCTTTACAGTTACTTATGCACTGAAAAATTTCAACTTTGCTATTTTAATAATATGACGTACGCTGGTTCTGCTAATCCCAGTCTCACGTGCACATTGTTTTGTAGATTTCTGCCGTGAGTGCTGAAAACGTTCCAAAACCATAGCCGAGGACGCGGGGCTTGTTGCTGTGGGAGGTGTACCCAGACCTGCCCTTGTGAACATCCCATACGGTACCATGAGTCTCAAATTTGTCTCAAATGCTGCAATTGTTACTCGCGTCGGCAGTTCTGCTTTGTACACATGTTTCCATTGCCTTTGAACTTCAACAACATTCATGGGTTTCCAATACCACTTCAAAATTGCTGTCTGACGTTCAAACGATAATCTTGGCTCCATTTTGTTGTAGCAACGCTAGCATAACGTAATGTGAGTCACGTCTGTTTACAGAACTTCATATGGTAATCTTGGCTTCATTTGTTCATTGTTGGTTTACCTGTCGCGTAGCAACGCTATCATAATGTATGTGAGTCACATCTGTTTACAGAACATCATACTACACATTACTGTTATTTTTCGTTTCCACTTTGAAATATATTAAACAGATATCTACTGTGAAAGTGTGTATACATTTTTGGCACCCTCGTTATGTTATTTCATCAGGAATGTTAAGTAACCTGTTTCCAAACCGATTTTCAAATCTGAGATTGCTGAGATTAATTGTTTATGGAAAATTGCACCTAAAACAGAAAAAAATGTTAAAACGTAATATTTAATTTGGTTTATTAAAATAATTATAAAATAATAGCAATTAAGTTTTGCCAAAATTATATATATATAACAACACTTCAAGTCTTGCCATAGAAAGACTCCACGAGTCCGAAATATAGCGATCTCAAGTGTGACTTTTTCTTAGTGCTTTATCCTTTTCTACTATTATAATTACTGTTAATTTGTTACATTGTTAATAGTGTTACTTTATTTTTATTTTTGATTTTATATTATATGTAATTGATTAATATGTGGTAACATTTTCATTTGGATAGACAACATAGTTTTTCAGAACTCAGCTTGTTGAGTTGTGAATGTGTCTCTTCTAAGTGACCTTAAAACCATGAGAATCTTTCTTTCTTTCTTTCTTTCTTTCTTTCTTTCTTTCTTTCTTTCTTTCTTTCTTTCTTTCTTTCTTTCTTTCTTTCTTTCTTTCTTTCTTTCTTTCTTTCTTTCTTTCTTTCTTTCTTTCTTTCTTTCTTTCTTTCTTTCTTTCTTTCTTTCTTTTCTTTCTTTTCTTTCTTTCTTTCTTCCTTCCCTTTTTATGGTTTGTTTTAAATGTGCATAAAAATCACAATTCTTTATTGGATAGGTCTTGTGCACCTTAATGCAAGGTCAACAATAATTGTATAAATTGTGTGATATCTCTACTTTAGGCAACTACGTGACTCTCGGTGTCTTCGTGTATCTATAGAAGGTCGTTGACTTCATGTTTATGTACTACTGGTGGGAAATCTCATCATCATGTGTGTGAGTTCCTCCCATTGTTTGTAAATAGTGGTATAAGCAGTGGTAATGAAAAAGTCAGTGATTACAGAGTGACATAACCCGCCTCAGTTCATGTTTTTTATGTACTCGCTTTATTTGCGCTGTATAACACAGTGGCTTAATAACACCGCTGTGTAATAACTGTTTAAATGTGTTATACAAGCCAAGGTAAATAAAAATGTTCAGTCATGCGTTTTACCTCCCATTTTGAAATTGACGAATAATCTGATCGACTTTCATATTATGAACTCAGTAAACCATTAATAGTGGCGTAAAAGGAATTCAAACCAGGAAAATAAAGTTTAAATTTTAATAACTTAAAAAAAAATTAATAAAATTAGAAAAAAATGTTGAGATATTTTACACATTTATATTTTAATGGTGTTTAACGCCTGTTTTAACTACTTTTTTTAAAGAAAGGAAAGAAGCGTACCAGGCCTAAGTTTAGAGTACCTCCCCTGCATTTGCCAGTTATGGGGACTGAGGAAAATCTGGAAAAAACCTCAATCAGGAAGGGCTGTCCTGATGGCAATCGAACCCCAGACATCCAGCTCACGAGTCCGAGAAAAGTAACTAAATACTTAGTTACTTTAACACATGACTTCACTTCTTTGTATGTTATGTTCAAAAGTTTTCCTTCATTTGTTTTTAAATGTACTTTGTGTGTTTCTAAAATGGTAATACTGTCAAGGGAAGAATTGGAAACAGGAAATGAATCGTCAGTAACAGCTGAAGGTGTTAACGAAAGAGGAAAGAATTTTTACTTTAAAGATTGTTTACCACGAGGTTCCAGTTCTGTACTGAGGGAGTGGAGAAAACATTTCGAGTCAGGCCCAAATGACTATTTACAGACTTGTCAGCGGGAGGGTAAACACTCACAACTGCATTATTTGGAAAAGGGAAAATCACATGTATTCTATAAGTTTGAAAGATCAAGTCCAAAAGTGTGAAGTGAGTCGCAATAAAGTGTATGCAGCATTCTTTGCATGGGCTGAATTGTATCATTGGGGGGGTCTTGAAGCATTCTTTCAATGTTGTATGTAAACATTTGAAAACATAAGGTTCAGTAGCAAATGTTTAACTGAGTTTTCATTTTACCCGTATCCTTCGGGATTCGCCAAAAGTTCTCCCCAAGTGGTTCATGGTGGTTGCAGATTACTGCGCTAAGGGGCAACTGAAGATTCACAGAGTTGCCAATAGTGACTTCCCAGAAAATGTCATGGACCGAAATTTTGATGAAGGTATTTCCCGGTGATGACACCCCAAAAGTTAGGATCCGCATGGATAGAGCATCCAGCTGCATTGCCAGACCATTGCTTGTCTACCACAGTTGGAAATCTGTAGAAACGGCTGTCAATGCAATGCTTTTTACAAGAATCCCTGAGCTTTACTTGTACCATAAACGGAAGGAAAACGAAGCATACAGACTTCACAAAGTATAAAGCAGATGTGAAATCAGTAGAAACTTTCCGATTGCGTAGATGAATTCCAGACATGCCTGTAGGTATGCTGGAAACGCCTGGGCAGAGGTTTGAGAATGGGAACAAAGTGCGAACCTAGGTTCAGTGAAAGAATTTTGGGAATGGGGAGGAGCACATCGAACGGCGGAATCAAGAGAGAATTCTGGGCCTACAGCGAAACCATAGAGTGTAAAATCAGAGTGGTGAAGTACTGGTTGCGAATTATACATGAAAACCAAACTTTAAAGGCATTGTGCTGTCATGAACAGCTGTAGATGGAAGGAAATAAGGTATGGGCTTCCAGATTAGGAAAGGGACTAGAAACAATAGGTATAGGCTCCATGTGAATGGTGGGTCAGGGGCATAAAATGAACGCATGGAGGAAGGTTAGGAATCGCTTGAGGGATATGAATAGGCAGCAGAAAATTGACAATGTTTTCCCTGGAAGTACAATCGGAGCTAAAAGTACATAAACACAGGAACTAAACTCATTAGACTGGGACTTGCGTGACTCAGACTAGGGGCATGGTGGATGATTAAGACGACTGACGAATATGAGTGGAGAACTTTCCCTATTTGTGAGGAGGGGGATCTTGGACATATTTCTACCTGAATGTAAAGGTACGGAGGAATGGAGAGAAAAGTATTTGCCGCACTCCTTTACCGGATCAAACGGAGAAAGATGGTGGGCTTTGCTGGCAGGCAAGGAAAGAGAGGAGAAATTAGGTAAATGTTTTGATGAAAGTGAGATGACTCAGGTCCGAAAAGGCTGATTGCCGGGGAGGCGGTGGGTGGGGGATTACAAATTGACTGAATTCAGCTGTGGCATCCATAATGGGGATTCTTTATATTTCATATGTATTGTTAATACTTTTAAAATTATTCTGCTGGTATTTTTTATTTTATTTTATTTTTATTTATTTACTTTTATTGTTGAATATATGTGCTTTATATCTTAATGTGCATATTTAATGTAATATCTTGTGCTAAATAAAGCATACAAAGTGTATCATAAAAGCAAGTACGCCTATTGAAATTGTATTGATAAATGCACTCTACTAATAAAAGAAATCTAGTGAAGTCACTGATGAAATAAGGCCTCGTTTCTACGAGAGGCGTCCCCCCACGGTCGAGAGTCTTTGGAAAGTCTACCAGGAGGTTTGGAGTAACATCCCCCTTTCCGTTCTACTGCGCAGTCTCCTTGAAAAACTGTAAGGAACACCATACCGTATTAAGTGAGGCAACCCTGCCTGGCATTACCCATACTTCTCGTTTCCTGTTGCTGAACCCGTCATCCCAGTTCAAATCTATGAACTAAACACCTACCTGTCATCGGGACACTGCTGAACACATTTGTTGTCCAGGCTAACGCGTCGGCAGGCGGCACACTGGGAGGCAGTAGGACCAGAACATCCTCCGAGACACAGCGGGTGACAGTGGTCATCTTGTGGATAATGTTGACACGATGCTAACCCCCAGCAGTGCTGGCAGTTCTGGCAGGCTGGGCAGGGTGCCAAGCTGTTACCGGAAGCCATTAGCCTTCCCCCGCCGGCGAGGATAACATCCCAGTCTACTGTGTCCACATAGCAGAGGGCCTCGTTCTTCTCTATACGGACTGAACCGCGCAATA
This sequence comes from Metallyticus violacea, assembly GCA_030762175.1. Classification (NCBI taxonomy): domain Eukaryota; kingdom Metazoa; phylum Arthropoda; class Insecta; order Mantodea; family Metallyticidae; genus Metallyticus; species Metallyticus violacea. The sequence goes on from CM060845.1 coordinate 17,050,847, forward strand.
TCGTAGTCAGACTTCTCAAACCCAGTTCCTGACAACAGAAATCGTTAACCTTAACTTCTCCTCTCCTCTCTCAACAGAGAGAATACTTTAGTACTGATTTAGGTTGTGTCAGCTACCAGATCATATTTTGAAGTCATATTTATCTTTCCAGGACACGGACTTTGAGAAGAAGAATTGGAAGAGTTCATACAAAATGTATTTGATGGAACATATCACCTTCACATCGAATTACCCTGCAGTTTGGAAGGCTGATGAATGTTGAAGGTAAGAATCATGGCTATCCATTCAAGAGGTAACATTTAAATACGAATACACTACACTATAATAAAAGCTAGTAATATGAGAGGCGTTCGGAAATGATTTATAATAAAAGTTTATGCTATCCTAACATTAAAACACGTTTCTTATGACGCTATAAATCGTACACAGGTAGCCTAACTCTGGTTACGTAGCAACTAGTATTCCATGCAGTCATCACCGCCTTCACAACTTACCTGTGAGAAAAAGTTAAAATCGTAGCTCTAACAAGCATACCAACATTCAAACACCAGAATAATATTATTAAACAATTTTTTTGAAACTACAACAACAATGTAAGTTATTAATCGTCATAAATTAATTTCCATTATCTTGGAAAATGCAATTATATTAATTAAGCACATTACACTTTATTTCATTTCAAAACGTTAATCTAATCTGTCGGTCCTGGTGGTGTAATGGTAACCATACTTGCCTTTAAACCCAAGATAGCGGGTTCAAACCCGACCAGGATCGATGGATTTTTTTCGGGCATAAAATCCTAAGTATGGCTTCCTTCGGAAGGCAAGTAAAGCCGGAGGTACCGTATCGTACATTTACGGCACGATAAAGAACATCAAGTCAGAAAGAAGAGGCCTATGAGTAAAATTTGTCGGCCGTTTCACGCCCTGAATTGAATGGGACGCTGATGACTTGAGATGTTAAAGAGCGTCCGTAAATAAAATAAATACAAAAACGTTAATCTTGCACCATTAGTAATCTTTATTATACTAACATGAATGTCCTTACTCATTGATTTTACTTTCGAATACACGTACACCAGAGCGTCGAGGCATACAAATCTTCTCTCCATTTACAGAAATTGTATTATTCCTTTTCGTATACACATTCGATTTTTGGAGATTTAACAAACCCTCAGTTACCCCATCTTCCTTTATAACTTTTTCTAGAATGATATCTATATTTTCAATATCAAACATTGCAAAATTAGTATCCATTTCCATTCGAATTCTTCAAACCGAAAACAAATTAATATCGTCATAGAAACGAGTACCAAGTAACCAATAAACATCATATCTATTACGTCATAATGTAACATTTTGCAAATTTAAATAGTTTTTAAAAATATTTCAATGCTAATATTGCATAAAAAGTTCTTTACAACACTTTATAATCTTCATTGTGAACACTGGTGAGCGGAAGTGAACGCGCTAAACATTTACTGTGTCACAACTACCAAGATTATACATTAGGTACATAAATAACTATTTTGTACCTTATTTATTATTAACATGGTTCAATGCACATATGATCTCTCAAGATACTCCCCACCAACGTCAATGCATCTTCCTAGTATTATGACATTGCGAAATAATTGTTTGGTAGTACCAAGCCAGCATTCGTGGCTGAATTTCCTCGCTGTTGCCGAATTTTTCACCTCGCAGCGAGTCCTTCATGTTGACGAATAAGACATAATCAGAGAAAGCAAACTCCAGTGAATATAGAACGAACGACAGCGATACTAACTTTGCGGTAGTAGTGTTGCTGTGTAGGGCAGTGCATTGTCAAATCGACCACTTAGCCTTTCGCCGTCGCTGAATCCTGTGTCTAGCTCGTGTGTAAGGGTCTCGAGTACAGCGCGCTGTTGACAGTCGTTCCTCGAGGAAGTCAGTCCATTAGCAGTATACCTGAAGTGTCCCAAAAGACGTGATTATCCACTTGTCTGCAGCACGAAATTTTTTAGGCCGGGCACTTCATGAACTGAACTTTCTTCTCTGATATGTGGTAGTGACACCATGACATGTCACCAATCACCAGCTTCTCCAAAAATCCGAATCTTCATTATACATTTCTAGTTGCCGAGGACAGACCTCACCACTTTTGTCCTTCTGTGCCTGTGTAAAATCCCATGGTACCCATGTGTGCACACCTTCTTCATATTCAAATCGTCGTGCATAAAGATGTTCAGGGTTATGCGGCCGAGGTCTCTCTGACACTCCAGCTGGGAGACCGCGATGTTGACAGACGACCATGCTCTCATTTTTGTATGCAGATTCCCTACCGCTATCAAATCCACTGTTGTGTGCAGGAGCTTCTTGACCACACACCGTAGTTAAACGTCTATGCATTCCTGCCGTTTTATTGCCTCCCTTCCACAAAAACTATGCACTTCATCTTTGCCCATGATAGTCGTAATCATCGTGTCCACGTCTTTCTCTACTTTACAACAAACGAACACTGTCATGTCGCTGCACACTCTACTTACAATCATCTCTAGCATCTGCATGGCATACTAGTGTCAGTCCTACGAATGGACTTGCCCATGCCCGTAGATTGCGTGCACATTTCCTCGTGCACTTTAATAAATAACACCATATTTTAGCCATACCAGTCTACATACTACAAACTGAGCTAACATATCACAAAGACCGAAATAATATTTGATCTTGTAACAGCAAACTGCAACTGATTGTCGCCTTGAAGCTATTAGCGTGGAAGCGGTCTGTTATGAATGATGATATACTACTGGCGTGATATTGGTCCAGCGCTCACTGTGCCCAGCTGAAGAAGCAGGCCAAGTAAAACTGAAGTTGAAAATGTGAAAGAATATCAAATATTTTAGCTTTCAATTGTTCGGTTAAAATTTTCTCTAAACGTTGCATTTTTATGTTGTACTTTTTCCTCTCAAATAGAACATACAGATAATGAAGTCTAGAGGCTGTTTAACTTAAAATAGTAAACAAGTAAATAAAAGGGAACTTTATTTGCCTGAAACTACACAACAAAGTTAATTATAAAAAGTTCAGTTTACCGAGGTACCTACCTGGAGTTGAAACATCTCGAAAACGACAAGAGCGTAGTCGACGAAGAGAGTGTTGCCTCGGATGACGGCGAGGTTGGGAAAGAGCGTCCCTAGACTGCGAAGGCCTTTGACGCGGTACACCAGGAGATAGTCGGTGATCTCCCTCAGTTCAGGGAAGCTGATGCGATCGTAGTCGCTGGCGTTGACTCTGTCGATGAGGACGACCCTTACGAAACCCTCCACAACACGACACCCGTTGAGGCGCTGCAGGGCCTCTACCGAATTCCTCACATCCACACTTCGACATATCCTACCGTTCACCTCTGCGTTCACTACTAGCCACAGCAGCAGTAACAGCATGGGATTAGATTGTACATAGCAACATCTGGTGAAAAGGGACCATTCGTCACTGATAACACCCAAACAAATTTAATAAAATTAATAAGGTTACAGTCCGTCACTGATACTCCGTGCTTGGTTACATTGCGCCGCTGATGACTCGGTCAGTTACACAGAAGCACCTGCGGTTGTATCTGTTTCAGAACAATGACAACTGATCTGTTTATTTGGTTCACAGATGTCGATAGCCTTTCCTGGGAGAATTGCTTGCTTGTTTCGAGTATTTTCCTTTCTTTGATATGTCTTCACTTGCAGTTTTATCAAAGTGTCACAGAAAGATTAAATTATTGCTTTTTTATCTTGCGTTGTTGACAGATAACGGCCTTTCAAATCATCGGTTCTTGTAGTTCCTTCTTTGAAGGGCTATTGGCATTTCAGATCATTCGTGCGGAGCCGTTCAAATTCAACTCACCTGCAAATGTAAACAAATATAAATTAAAAAAAAAAAAATTGCTGAAAAGAGTCTAAACTAATCTGCGTGGTAAAATCATAGACGAATGTTACATTTTTAAACTCAAGCACAAGTTATGTTGAGTAAACGGCAGGTGTCACGTGCATGGCCCATCTCTCCAGCAAGGTGTTTGTGACGTCATGCGGCGTCAACTGTCTTAAGCTAGCAAAGTCATATCAGTACCTTTTCACAAAGTAGATAATCCTTCATGCACAACTTCCGTCTCTTATTAAGGTTTAAATAAAACTAAAGCACAAATATGTTTGAAATACTAACGCGTATATAAATAGAAACCAGTGGCCGCTCGTGGCCCCTGTAGATGGGTGGGCCAGGGGCATACCCAAATGGAAACCTCTCTTTTAAAGCAGTGTGCTCTTCCCGGATATTCTCTCAAAACTACACTGCCATGCTTGTGCTGTAAAATTCTGGTTTATGTGAAACTCTTTTAATTCAGCTGTTAAAGTCTTCTGCAGTCCATTCAGAAACGGCAAATTTTATGAATCTTTCAACCAGTTAATCCCCACTGATGTATTGTAATGTCACAACAAATTGTGAAAACATGCATGTGATATCTGTCATTTCGTCGCTGTGCAGAAATGCAATTTACCCTTTCTGTTTCTTTTCTAATCTCATTCATATAGACAAGATACATTTCTCACTTCACACAGTCAAGATGTTTATTTAACCCTTCTTAATCGTGCCCCGTCTTGCTAAGTAAGTTCCTATAGCTGTCGGTTGATGAGGTCCAGATCGTTTCACTTCTAACTTAACAGTTAAACTTAAGACGTGAAACTGGTGTCTTCAATAAAACGTCCATTTTATTCATCGTCACAAAAAAGATATACTTAACAGTTCACTGACATACTTAACTTTCCACTCATCAACAGTGAGGAAGCTTCCCAGTTTCATACAAAATGCAAAAACAACCCCTAGTCTGTTATGTATGGTGTCAGTAACCCCTCAACACCTGGTTCCTAAGAAAAGATTGAAACCGAGCGCTGGCCCAAGAGAACGGATAAATAAACAGAAGAAAAGCAGGCTTATCTTGGAGGAAGACAAATATAAGTCCTTGTAAATCTTTACTGGCCCATGAAGGTATAAGTTTAAAGGGTAAATTTCCCGATGAGCTGCCTTCGCTAACGGAAGACCCGCACGCTACCGCTACTACAGTAGAGAGGAACTGCGCTTATTGCTTAGGATACAATTAAGAACTAATCTGTTATACAACGCTGTTTTCGTGCATTTTTGTTTTAAAAGTTGACCAGGAGAAGAGAAAATGGTAAATAATTGTCATTTTCTTTGACTTCCCTTTCCCTGTGGGGCCCATCTAGCCCCTGATAGGATCGCTGGTCTTTTTCTTTATTACACTTCAACCTCCCTGCATGTTGTAGCAAATTATTGGTAGAATATTCCAAATTATTCCCCCCCCCCTGTGTTGTAACATAATTTCTTCATTTTTTTTCTGTCAAAATCAGTAGGTACATTTGTTTTTCTCTTTTGATGTTTTATTTATGGTCGCTTTGACTACATTGGTCTTCTCTCGACGTCTGTAGATTGTGGGCTGAATACTGATTGTGGTGTAAGTCTGTAGGGATGAATTAACAATGGTGCAAATGAATTCGGAGTCCTTGGCGCCTTAAAGCTATCTGGCATTCACCTTATTAGGGTAAGGAAAATCCGAAATATATATATATATATATATATATATATATATATATATATATATATATATATATTCAGACAGCTTAACCGGGATTCAAATCCAGGACTTTCGGATTAGTAGTCGTGGACGCTACCACCAGACCACGGAGGCATGTCCGAACAAAAACATCTTAACATATTTAATATATCGATGAGGGTCTTCATTACATTTGAAACTTTATTTAAGTCACTTTCATTATAATTCGTGAAGTCATCCTCTAAACTGATGACATAGCGAAACTAGTGTTCCTTTGGTTTAGTTAGCCTTCCCCTTGAAAACAATGAAAATCAAGTTTTCCCTTCAGGAATGCGAATTGTGTGTGTCCCAAACGGTTTAATTTTATTTTGGTTTTTTAAAATTTATACATACATGTATGTGTTAATTAACTGCGATTAGGTGGCAGTGAATTCAAGGAAAATATACTGATTATTTATAACAAATTACTTTAGAAATAAATAAGTAAATTTAATTAAATGTAGAATTAAATAAATTAAATAAAAATCAAATTTATATACATGTCAATTAACATATTAACTTAATTATTACATTTCACCCAACTAAAACCGTGTCAATATAGTTAAATCGTTGTGTGATTGTTCTTTTGCCTCTTGGGAAGGGAGATGGCCTTAGTGGGTTAGCAAATATATATTTATTTACTGAAACAGCAATTAATACTTTATCAATATGCATTTGTTCCTTACTGCCCACCTTAAGTTCACGAACTTCCGAACGCATTGTACATATTTGTAATTTTTTTGTCATTTACAGACAGCCACGGCTTGTCTTGTGCTGGTTTTGAAAACGTGACAGAACTATATAATTTTCCACTATAATTTCATCCTTAATGTTACCCCCATTTCTACCTAAACATCTCTCACGACTTTCGGTTTTCCAAACATTCAACAGCTTTCTTTTGTTAGCACCGTCATTTCGGCGTCTATTTTAACTCTTTTAGCGCCACTGCTAGTATTCTGAGTGTTACTATTTGCATACATTTCCGGCAAGTTCTTGAAGAATGACGAAATTTTACTTTGTTTCTGAGACATACTGAAAATAGTAGTTTACACAGGCCTAGACATCTTAAACCAATAACTACTCGCACGAGTTGACAATGACTGCACACAGTAACAGATTAAAGCAACAACGACACAAAGAGAATGAAGATTCAGTTTGAAATGTTTAATGTTTCGAAAATTAATGAACAAGATTATGGTTCTATAATATCTTTATGTTTTTAAGCTATTGGGCATGTATAGTTTCTGTATATGACTGGCTTTACAAATTTAAATTAAGTGTTGAGTTATATAGTGTACATATCCAGTGAGTGGGAAACAAACACCCCTGGTTGAGGTGGTTCATTCAGAGCGGAGGAAATTCCCCCTCCCTGCAAATCGCACACTGGTTAGGAATGATAATATGACAAAACTTACCTCAACAAAGAAGATAAAGCGCATAACCTTTCTGCTCGCACTTCTATACTGTTTTAGTTCGCGTTTCTGGTACGTAGAGTTCGGGCTGATATAAACATTTTCGTCACTGACTGCGCAATCGACTGACGTTGAGACTGCAGCAGAAAGAATATTTAGATCCAAAAGTCGTATAAATGGTCGAAGAAACATCCTCTTGCCAAACGTCACTTCTCGCTTCTGTAGCTTTTATCCCAAACACACATACAAGCTCCAGACTCTGTAAAATTCCCCTTAATGCATTCTTTTTCCCTTCCATCTGCGTCTTACTACATTACCATACCTTTTCTAATTATTTCCTTCTACACTAGTGCACAGGGTGGTCCGTTTGAGGTGTCAGAAAAGCAAAAGTGTTGCGTAAACTTAGCGAATACCTCAGCAAGTTGAATTTGTGAACGTTGTTGTTATTTTTGCTGCCTAGAAAGTATAATCAATGAAAATATGAAAAAAATTGTTTAAAAATATCTTCATGAGCACACCGCAATATTTCGGAATTACATATAACTGCGGCCACAGAAATTCAACACATACACACGCATACGCACAACAGGTTTATTTTGCTGGTTTTTTAACTCAATTAATTGATCGTTTAATTCCGAGTTTCGTTGAGGAAAAACATCTTTCTAGCATGACTTTAAAAAAAAAGAAATAAAAAAAATGATGGTCTTATTAATTAATTAAGTTATGGCATTACTGCGTAGTGTTAGAATGACAAAACCTAAAGTTAACTAAAGCTAATAAAAGAAAAACTGAACTATAATACATTATTTAACTAGGTTTGTCTGATTTTTCCTTCAAAATCACCAGAAAAGAATGTCTATAGTGAAATTATTCCAATTTTCAAAAATAAGAGGAACAAAATTAGAATTCTTGCAATCTATAACATTTACAAAATAGAAACCACATTTTTAGAATCATCATCATCATCATTATTATTATTATTATTATTATTATTGTTGTTGTTGTTGTTGTTATTGCGGTTGTTGACATTAAATCACAAAAATTAATGGTATACTATTAATTATATGAAATATATTACCACTGATAGACAAAGCTATACAGTGTAGGTATTTTTAAATGTAACCATGTTTATGAACTGGGTCCTTAGTGTCATCTTTACATTTACTAAAATACAGAGAAATAGAGTTTAGAGTTACATTGTGTATTAATGATGTTCATGTGTTTCAATAAAACAAAAACATGTTGCTATTCAGAAGCAATTATAATGTATAAGCAAATATATATATAATCAACAACAAATAACCGAAGTTTCATCTATTTTCAGTGGCTTTGAAATTTAATTTAAATATTATTTATCACAAAACTTACCACATTTTCTAAATCTTCTGTTTTTTCACCAGCATTCCTTATCACAAACAGCCGTATCTTGAGTGCGAACAAACGCTTCTAAGTAAAAACTAGCAATGGTTCATCAACGACACAGCTGTTGTGTTGAATGAAACACCTGGTCATTATGTGATACCCGAGTAATGCGGGTCTTAGTATACTAGATAGAAATTCTGAACCTATAATTTTGCATTGCCTCCTGTAATTTATATGATGCTAATGTGCAATCATTTGTTTCCTTCGGTCATACTCAACTCTTTTAACTACTCTTTGCCTGCCTTCAGTTGTTTCCGCAAAAATGGCATTTCTTTCAAAATGGTAGCCACCAGATATATCTGTGATTGGTAGGGCAATAGGGGTGGCAATTATAGTCACTAAAACATGCAAAATAGACAGTGCAATCTAAGAAATAGATCTTACCTAAAAAGACACTAAAAGTTCAAGCTAACTTAAAAAGTGAGCAAAATTCTAAATTCAAGTCCAGCTTAAAAATGCAGGGAAATTCAAATAGTAGGCGCAACAAATTAAAAATGAATTAGGTGTACAGTTATAATCAAGTGAGAATGAGTTGTGTTCGATTTCACGGCTTAAGTTTTTTTATGATACATCGCTGTCTACATGTGTTGTTCCAAGTGATATTTTTTTTAACATTTAACCTAATACAAAGATGTCATTATAAAGTTTTCGTAATTAAATTCATATTTATCCGAAAAAGCACTATTACAGCCATTAATTTCGACCAATTAATTAAATTAATATAAAACATAATAATAAAATAGCAACAAAGCAAAGAGATTAAACGTATGTTATTCATACGCCGCAGTCAGAAAAATAGTGTTCCATCTGTCATGATGGAAGAATCAGCGGCAATCTAGTGGCGGCTCGTGACATAAAAAGCTGCTGCCTGTACTCCACATAAAGATTTTAAATTTATAACAATTTTGAGTTTCTATTATTCAGCTTGAGTATAAAGATATTCAATTAGGTAATGTTTGAGAATAGTTCGTCTTATTCGTTTGGTGTTTGTTTCCAGAGCTGCCACTAAGGGCAGTGTTGAATCTAGCCAATGTCCTCCGGGGGGATGTCATAGGCTTCAAATTTTGGTTATTCTAATAAACTAACACCGGTATTAACTTTTTTAAATTTTCCTCTATCTCATATGTAATTAAATATAATTATATTTAAAATGAAATTATAAAAGTCAATAAAATAATATATCATACAATAACTTACATTTATAGCAAAATAATGCGTCGAGGCCTTTTTAGAGCATATCTGTGAATGACGTCACCAACGAAACTTTCTGTGAGTTCCTCGTCTCCTTCAATTGACACCTTCACACAAACTTCAAGGGTATTCTGACGCATCCTATTTCTTAAATTTGTCAACACCTATTCATTTTGATGAATAGCCTTTCTGCACCGGCAGTGGAAACAGGAGTGCACAGTATACATTCAGCAAGTGTCCTTAAGAGCTTCATAGCCATATCGGCCCTTAATATAAAAGAAGGAACACAAGAAGACCAATCTTCTGATTTATTACGAGCAACGAACTTAAAGGAATAGCAGTGTCAACGTTTTTAAACCCTTAACATCAAGCGGAGTTCTTTACAATCATTTCACTAAACTCTTTAAAACTTTCAAACATGCACTTAGTTCCACCACATCCGCAGCCATGTATAGACCTTTTGCTCCAATGCATTAATCGTAACTTTTCTTATGTTTCTCACAGTTTGTTTTTTGTCTTCAGTGAAGAGCACACGTTTAACTCCTGCTGTGCGTACATGTCTTTTGTTAATTTTATTTAAGTTTTTTTTTTTATTTTCCGCACTGTGTTCATTTCGAAGGCGGTCGATTTTTTTAAGTGTTTAACGTCCGCGTTTTTACTACTGAGGCATCACCGCGATGGACACTGGTGATACATGAGATGAAATAATAAACTGGGAAAGGTTTTTTTAAAGGAAGGAAACTAAGTGTAGGGTACCTCCCGGCATTTTCCATTTATGAGGACTGGGGAAAACCTGGAAAAAACCTCAGCCTGAAAGGACGGTCCTGGTGCGATTCGAAGTCATGAGTCCGCGCCTTAACGACCTGGGCCACCCATGGCGGTACACGATCGATGTTTCATAAATGTTCACATATTCTAGAAACAAGTACAGGGAGTTGTGAAAAGTTTAGTGATTGTTTTTACAGAATTTTACTTAAGTTTGAAACGGCATTCAAAATCAAAAACATCCAAAATCATTAACACACAATAAAATTGTAACTCATTATTTCAAACATGATCCACCCTGCCAAACATGCTAAATCCTCGCCGTCCTTGTGTATTTGCTCATACACCATCATAATGGTCTTGTAGTACGAGGGTATGGCATAAACTCTGCAATACGTGCTCAACCAGCAGATGTCAACAGCTTCGGGTATTTTAAAACAAGTTGTTCTAAAGAAAACTGACTTTATTGCAATGCTATATAATTTCTCTCTTAGGAAAAACACAAAGAATGTTACATTTCCGTATCAATATGTAACATGCGTTTTGTTATATAGGTTGGTTGATTGATTGATTTTGGACGCTGTTTAACATCTCAGGTCATCAGCGTCTCATTCAATTCAGGGCGTGAAACGGCTGGTAAAGTTTACTCAGAGACCTCTTCTTTCAGGTTTGAGGTACTTTTTCGTTACGACATGGGACTCACGGCTTTACTTCCCTTCCGAAGGAAGCCATACTTAAGATTTTTACGCCCGAAAAAATCCATCGGTCCCGACCGGGATTGAACCCGCGATCTTAGGTTTAGGGAGCAAGTATGGTTACCACTACACTCCCAGGACCGACAAGTTTTATTATAGGGTGTTTATTCCCTACAATTGGTAACAGCAATCGACAAAGCCTGTGTTCTGCAGTGCACAATAACTTGGCGCAATTGTGATGGTAATGTTAGTGATCTGTCACTGGTATTCTAGTCAATTTCATTAACAGTTAAAAGAAATTATATTTAACACAGATACACAAAAAAGTATAAGAGAAAATAAACATATATTCATAACTTGAATGAATGAATATTTATTATATGGCTTAGTTGGCAATAAAAATATTACAGAGAAAATTCAAAGACTGAGATGCATTTACATAATTCCATCTCTAAAACCCCTGCAAGATGCAATCAATATGACACATGCCATGAAAGTATAAGAGGGTATAACTGATTCTGAAACTCGTGAATAATTTTTTTAAATAAGTTCCCTATAACAAATTATGTTTGATTAGCAGATAATTTACCTTATGATTATTACAAACATGTGTGAGTACAATATAATTTTATAAAATTCTGTGACCTTTTTCAAAATATAACGTATTTTTCAGTAAAATACAAATAAAAAAATCCTACGTTTGTAATTTAAAATCATGTGGGTAGAAATTAAGATTTTATATTTTTTTGAAAATTCTAGAATAGTTTTAGGTCTTACTTTCATTTTATCCATTAAAAAGTATTAACACTGGATCATTCCTCTTTATTGCTATTAGGAAATCTTTCAGAGTAAATTTTTAATTTCTTTAAACATATTGTGCTTTACAGAACCCAAAGTTTGAAGTGCTTGAGCTTAAAGCCGCTCTTCAGGAGCCAAGGAAAATGTTTAAACATTTTAAAGTAATTATTTTCCATTTATTCAATTTGAATGCATTATCACACCGTAACTTTTATTTAAGTAAACACAATTACAAGCCGCCTCTGCTTTTCATTTTACTGTATCAGTGCACATCAGTAAATTTGCTTTTGACATTAGTATTGTAATTAAATAGGTTTCTATCTGCAGATTAATGAATTGTGGCACACAATTGGCAATAAATCCAAATCAAGTACGGAAAGCAATACAAAATCGACAGGACAATATATGAGATCAAAGCAAATATTACCAGATTATCTACGTTCTCTGCTGACAGCAGCTCGATCCACAGATAAAAAGTGATTGTCACTAATTACTGCACCTGTTGCACACTTGTGGCACCAGATGTCTCTCACATCTTACTACGACGCAAGCGCAATAACTTTGCGCTTATCACCCACTACGAGGTCTTTTTTTACTGTATCAAATTAATTATTTGAGCACTTTCACGCCAACATACAATCTCTTGTCATCCTAGAATAACAGGTCGTGATTTCGTTTCCCAATGCGCTTGCTCTATGTTAATTCTCAATCCAACTTGTGAAGTTTCCATTTAATCGACCAAAACCGCGGAGAGAAATTAAATTCGGAATGCATATGAGAGAAATTATGTATTTTAATTTTTTAGTATTTTTCTTCTCCTAATTTTGTAGACTATTTCGAAAAATAAGCACTATAGTTTAGGAAAAAAATAGAGAAAAAGGAAGAAAAACAAAAAAAAAAAGAACAGGATAACATTAAAAAATAACAAGAATAGATAGGGCAGAGGAAGATGAAAAAAATCTGCTAAACAATACTTATATTGATAATTCAGCACGCTAACCCACAAAAACCAAATTTAAACCTTAATGCAAACCTAGGGGTTAACCGATGGACCGAGTGGCTTCTGCGGCTCGCTACGGCTTCACGGCCTACGCTCGACTCCTATTCATAAATGGATAGCTAATTATGTGGTGCTATGTTAGCCGGTAAATCATTTTATTGGTGGGAAATCTCCTTTAACTCCAGCAGGAAAAAAATCGTAAATATTAATTTATAATGGATAGTGTGCCCAGTAAATTACAAGCGAGTATATTGTAGTAATGGTGACAAATCTTCTTTAACACGAACAGAAAAAAACAGTTTGATTGTTTTTTTTATTGATTTATTTATGGACGCTCTTTAACAGCTCAGGTCATCAGCGTCCCATTCCACTCAGGGCGTAAAACGGCCGATAAATTTTGCTCAGAGGCCTCTCCTTCAGGCTTGAGGTTCTTTTTCGTGCCGTAAATGTACAAAATGGGATCCACAGCTTTACTTCCCTTCCGAAGGAAGCCATACTTAGGATTTTTACGCCCGGAAAAAATCCATCGATCCTGGCCGGGTTCGAACCCGCGATCTTGGGTTTAGCAGGCAAGTATGGTAACCACTACACACCAGGACCGACTAGTTTGATTGTGAGGACGCCAAACCACTACCATTAGAAAAATAAGTTATCAAGAAGTCATTCCGCTGCAAGCCGAACGTTCAGTTATTGAGTTCATTTAACCACTAAAAGAAGTACATATATAGAAACACTATGTTCGTTTTAAAAGAAATTTTGTATCTCATGCTACATTTGCTCATTTAAATTTATATTTTAATTTTGTAAAACTAAAAATTAAAACTTAAAATGTATTCTGGAAGACAAATGAATTATCAAAATTTCTCTAAAGGAATTGGATTATACGTACAATAATTATTTTGAAAAATAATAATTTCGTCTAAATATGTACATTAATTAATTTCACCCGTTTTACCTATACTTAATATTCATATGAATACTAGATGTTTCTTAAGTTTATGTAAAAGCGAAAATGCAACTTGTTTGAACATAATCAATACAAAGAAGAAGTACTTACTACATTTATAAAATAATATGTAACTAAATATTGTACATGTGAGTGCTAATTAAAACGATACACTAAAGCTAAACCAATCAATTAAATAAGAGCAAAGATGTATTGCTTCTTCCTTTACCAAAAATCAGCTTAGTATCACGGATGTCAAAACTGTGATTAATCATGTTTATTCAATCTTACTCTTCCCGGTTATTTATGTAGTCATCAGATACTTTAATATTAACTTCAAGAGGGCACGTTGCATGCAGTAATACTTTCGCGCCAACAAGATTTCTTTATGCATTGTAGAAGACAGCAATGTTATATTGTTGTAGAAATTTACCCGGGTAATTTAGACTGAAATAAATTTGAATTACTACTATGGGATTAGCGTCATCCAGAATCACAGCATCATGTGAGATAAACAGCTCTTTCTCTCCATATGTAATCTACAACCTTCACTTTGTAGTTTCGCTCGGTTTCCCTCAATTGCTAATGTTAATATAATTATATTTCTCTGTAATTAAATACAAAAATATCCAGTTATACGTCCCTGAGTATAGCATAATTAATTTTAAAAAATTGTATTTACTGTTTCTCTAAAATTATAGAAGTTAATATTCAGTACCTTATATACAAGCTAGAATATCAAATGTTTAAATATATACAACACAAATAATTCACATGACAATGAACATTTACCAACTTTGTAAAACGATCAAATTAGCTGAACTATAATATAAGTAATCTTAATCGATTCCCAAAGCCTCTACATAGTTTAAGGTAACGTTGAATGCAATAGTAAACTCACCCTTCATGTGTATTTATGTAGTTATCAGATACTTTAATACCTCAGGAGAGCATGTTGCACGCAGTAACACTTTCGCGTTATAATTTTTTAATGATACAAGAGCTAACCGCCGTTATCAATTATCATTAGGTCCGAATAATTCGGTACTTTCGATTTTACTACCAAAAGTACGGGGCTAGCGTCATCTACAAGCATAAAATGAACTGCGATAGAGAGCTTCAAATAAACACCGTCTCTCCTTCCCTATACAAACTTGGTCATGTATGTAACCTTTACAAATAGGCTCAATAAGTGCATTAGGAAGACACACGCATTATTTATTGTACAATGGATGCAAAACATTTGCAAGGGAACAGTTTGCACATTATGTTATTTTCATCTTCAAACAGCGTCAGTTACGAACATTATCCAGTTTATAGTTATATTTACCGAATGGGATAAAATGTAAAGGAAAAAGTTTGACATTTAGGGAGGTGGAAAGTAGGCTTATAGGTATTTAGGAAATGTATGAGAGAAATGGATTAGAAAAATTACGGAGGAAAAGGGAAGAGTTAAGCGAAAATTGCGCCCTATGTCATGATATGTTGGGGGTTCAAGAGAAAATTGTGTAGTCTCAAAAGTTATGACTTTTTATTATTTGTGTCCCTTTTTATATTTGAATAGTAAATACGTTTCAATTTCAATATTCATGTAATAGAGTGTATAATACACTCAGGTATACAGCGTTCGGTTCTTGTTATACCGCCACGGGTGGCCGAGGTCGTTAAGGCACGGACTGGTGAGCGGGAGGTCTGCGGTTCGAATCCCGCCAGAACCGTCCTCCCTGACTGGGGTTTTTTCCATGTTTTCCTCAGTCTTCATAACTGGAAATGCCGGGGAGGTACCTAAACTTAGGCCTGGAACGCTTCCTTCCTTAAAAAAAAATATCCTTTCCCAATTTATCATTTCATCTCATGTGTCATCAGTGTCCACCGCCTGTGGTGTCTCAGTAGTAAAAACGGGCGTTTAACACTACTCAAAAAAAAAAGGTTCTTGGTATAGAAACGATCTATTTACCGTAATTCCATATTAAGAAGAGTGCTGCAGGTAGCCACAGATGTCAATCCGGGTTAGAGAACTTTTTTGTTTGTTTGTTTTAATTGTCATTTTAAGAGCACAGGTTGTTCGAGATGTAGCGAAAATTCTGTGAATATTTATGTGTTTAATTGTTTATAATACTTTAATTATATATATATATATATATATATATATATATGTGTGTGTGTGTGTGTGTGTGTGTGTGTGTGTGTGTGTGTGTGTGTGTGTTTTTTGGTTGGCTTTTTATAACTCTTGGTTATAAAAATGAGAGAGCATTTGCCATTTTCGAAGACACACGGGTTTGCAAATATGGCAAACTTCATTTTTTTGTGTTTTGGAAAACAACATTTTTAAATAGCACATGCCCATGAAATATTTTTGTACAAGATAATGTATAAAATGAGGTGAACAGGAGGAATATACGAGGTAGCACTTTTAATGAATTCAGCAAACTGGTAAATATTACAAAGTAATGTTATCGCGCTTTCAGTATTTTTATTATAGGGCTGATAGTGGACAAACTATTTTTTTTTTTCTGCTTTAGTTAAAAGAGGATTTGCCACCATTACTAAGATTTTCCCGCTTGCAATTTACTACGCTCACAATCCACTATAAATTAATATTTACTTTTTTTTCTGCTGTAGTTAAGGGAAATTTGTCACCATAACATTATTTTACCTGCTAACATAGAACCACAGAATCCGCTGTTAATATACATTTACGAATTAGAAGGTGAGCGTAGGCCGTAAGGTCGTAGCGAGCCGCAGCAAACCACTGGTTCCATTGGTTTCTAGGATTTGCCAGAGGTTAGCGAGGTTAGTATGTGTGTATATAAATAATTGCGAATTGCAATAGACGAAAAACAAAAGAAACGCGATAACATTCACAGCTTAAGTCATACACCGTGTATAATGGTATGTGTACATGGCAATTTTACATCAAATACCGAGTGTACAAATATTCTCTGTACACAATATGTCTACTTATTTGTCAGTTTTTACAAATTTGCTGCCCTTTTTGTGTGTGTGTGTGTGTGTGTGTGTGTGTGTGTGTGTGTGTGTGTGTGTGTATTTCCACCAGAAAATTACATCAATCAAGTTTTGTATGGCAAACGTCAATATTTAACGAACAAATCCACACAGGTTTCGTTCTAAAATCACGTTCATATATTCTCTACACATGCTTGAAGCAAATGATGTCGCGAGAGTGTTTATATCGCGAAGTCTCATTAACTCCAAGTGATGAATAATGTTTTGACTAGCGAGTGTAAGCGATAAAATGGCTACTAGCATACAAATCGCGTTGATTAGGCTTTCATTCTCCCGCTTTGAAACAGGACGGACTGGTACATTGTGCATAAAATTAAGATAACTTCACGGTGATACTTTGTTATACCCTGCCCGTTAATTGCCTTCTGGTGCCCTTTATCTAAACAACTTGACTACTTTACATTCCTTTCTGAGGCCAATTCTAATTACTTAAAATTAGAGCAGAAAACCTGCGGTCATCGTTAATCTGAGTAGCAATAGGTATATCTTAATGCATATTTTTACTCTATATTCCTGTAATCGGTGATTTTTCCTTCTCGAGACCTCTCCGGATGATCGGTTGTTCGGTTCAAGGTGGTACCGCGGTGTACGGGAGTCAGTCATGATTGTCGCGTTAGTTATTACAACATTTAAATACTTAAATGGTACATTTACTCACCATTATCAAGCAAGAAGTTGTTGGAACTGCCCTCCCTTCATTTTCCACACCTTTCTGACATCGGCTTATGGAATTAACCATTACCAAGAGCAGCGTTATTAAAAAATATTGGGGGTGTTAGTTAAATATGTAAATTGGAGGGAAAGTTTTCCTTAATTTGATTAGATTTATTGTTTAGAATAAGGATTGATGATTTGGATTAATAATTGTATATCTCAGGGGTAAATGTTCATGTCTTCCTCTCCTTTTCGATGATGTTTCTGCTGACTTATAGTTTACTCCGACTAGTTATCTGGATATAACATTCACAAAATGTATTCCTTGATGCAGAGTCACCCGGTTTATGTTCATGCACTACAGTATATTCTATGGGGTTTTATCTTCAGTAGCTTTGTAGTCATTCGAGCAGAGGAACAGGTAATTCCCATTTGCTGAGAAAGACGTCGAAGTGATTTTTAAAGAAATGTTCCAGAGCATGTCCAAGTTTATCTAACATTTCTTCTGTGAGCATTGTACATGATTATGTATGCTTTTTATTAAGAATGCTTCACTTTTTATATTTATTTAATATTATATTAATCGAACTTTGAAAATCAGGGAGCCTCTCTTGAAACAATCTTCGTGCATCACGAGCCGATTCTGTGTGCACGTAAGAGCCGTAAAATACTCTTGGGTAATAGAATACCTGAACTCATGAATACTTAATACACAACATACAATATAACGCGTCCATATGTTCCTAGATTTAAACTCGTGCTGACCTCCCCTCCGGCTCCCCAGCCGGTTTTAAACCAGGAACGAGACCAGAACTGCAGAGCCGGTCAACTGCGACCAACTGTACGTCCCGAAAAGGAAAACCCACCCAGTACAAATATATTTACGAGTATATTTCCTACTGGGACACAGTTTTTCATAGCACCGTATGAGTCAGACTTTACATTTGTAATGCCTGGCAGGTGCGACTGTCATAGAAGCTTACCCCTAATTAATTTACTAAAAATTATAGCAATAACAATAATAAAACTTTAGTAATATTAATGAGGAGTCCATACAAGCGTAGGATGACATGTTCTTACCGAGCGACGTGGTTCAGGGCTAGCGTTCAGGAGTTGCCGGGATCAGTTCCTTTGAGAATGCCCCTAGGCTTTTATCGTGGTTTTCTCTGGTCGCTTAGGTGAATGCTGGGATGGATCTTTACTCTCAACGAATTTTCTGCTCTCCCATCTATTATCATTTTATTCCTTTGGTATCTGTTACATGGCCAAAATTGTAAGGACGAGATGGTTGGCGCGGCATGGCGGTGGCTTGCGTTTTATGAAGGATTCTGCCCCGTCGTCTGGTTGAACCGTATTTTTATTAGTTTATTTTAAAAGAAAGTTCAATTTTTCATTTTCTCAAAAAAATTTTTTCGATTTAGGTTAACTCCCCCCCCCCCCCCCAATAGTTCACTTTTGCTGGTTAATGAACTTAACGAATCGTTTGTTAATTGATGGTTAAGTGCCTAGTTTCGTTGCAAAAAACAAAAATTGGGACCGCTAGAGCGTTAACGTTATATACATACTTTTTTCATTTTCATTTTTGGTGCCTAGTAGGTAGGATCGATGGAAATTTAAAAAAAAAAAAAAAATCAAAAATCGTTTCATGGGTACAACGTAACAGCTTTCATTCCTTCGGAATTCGAACCAATACTGATCTTTGTGGAATGCCTATTGTTATTGTTATTATTATTATTATTGTTGTTGTTGTTGTTGTTGTCATCAATTTTGGTCACAATAACTTTTTAGGCTTTCAGTAAAAATATAAATATTAAAATAAAACATACTAGCTTTAAACGTGTCAACTCTACCTTTCCTTTTTCCTGCTGCGGCGGCTGCACTTTTGCATTAAACAGGGGCAGGCAGCCCGTAATTCAAATAACTTCACTGTATTCCATTCATTGTTTATGTTAACCAAAGCGTCTCGGCATTAGAATCTAAAGCGGTGATGTGATAAGCTTAAGCAATGCATTTTCTGCTATTCTATTATTTTTATGTCTAATATCGTAAACATTATTATTTTAGTTGGATGCTTTTGCCATAGCTTCACTAGGCACTTTCAAAGTCTCATAATTACAGTGGACAAACACCGACAGTTGAGCTGGGAAAGTTCCGCCGGCCTGTCCCTGATAAAGATGAACTCCTGTTTTAAGATCAAGGTCTTCAGCTTTGTACACATTGTTGTAGCTCTTGTCTTTGAACGTCCTTGATTCCGAGTCAAGTGTCTCCGCGGCTTCCAAACTGGAAATTAATGTGGAGCTGTTTTGGAAGTTGAAAACAGTTATATCCTTGTGGTCACTGACGGAGAAACCTGTTTTGTCTACTGGAATCTGTCTGGTTAGTTCACTGGCAGGCTGAGTTTGTGAATCGTTAACTTAAAAACAGGATGGCACACACTGTTGGCTCATGCTGTTGCCAATGAGGGGCTAGGTTATGGGTTGGTGGGGAAGGACAAGAAACTCCTCCCATTTCGTTTCTAAATATGGCAAAATAAAACCACAGCAGTCATAACGTAACGTGATGCCAGTTTTCACAAAATGTGACATAAACCAGTTTGTGTTATTTTCATGTAACATGCTAATTTTATTCTTCCCTTTCTTTGGAGATGTGAGGGGGGGAGGGGGCTAGTATAAAAATATGTATTCTTTGCACCCAGTGGCAGGGACATCGGAATTATTAGAAAAGCTAATATAGCACGCAATTGTCTGTAGTGTTATGATAGAGTGTTACATATAATAAGTTCAAAATCATGGCTTTGTGATTTAACAAAGTGACAGTTAAATTAATTATATGCAATATTCCAAAAAGATAAATGTTCTATGGTGCAGGTGATCTGGTAATAACCATACTTGCCCAGTAAACCCAAGATCCCGGGTTCAATCCTGGCCAGGGTCGATGGATTTTTTCGGGCGTAAAAGTCCTAAGTATGGCTTCCTTCGGAAGGGAAGCAAAGCCGTGGGTCCCGTGTCGTACATTTACGGCACGATAAAGAACCTCAAGCGTGAAAGAAGAGGCCTTCATCGGCCGCTTCACGCCCTGAATTGAATGGGACGCTGATGTTACAGAGCGCCCATAAATAAATCAACCATCTGTGGCTCATCCTTAAGCCTGTTTGTATGTGAGCTTGGCTCTCAATTACTCTTGAACTGAGTTTCTGGTGTTTCACGGATTATTTACCATTCGTTTCTTCTATAATCCTGATAAGATTCCACGCCATTCCGCTGCATTGTTTGGGAGTAGTCGGAAAACAGCTATAAAGAGCAATTGTGCAGGTTACTAAACTGTCATACGGACCCGCGTAAACTAAAATATAATGATGGGGTTTAACAGCGAGTTTAAAAAAATAATGTCATAATAAATGGCATTCACTGTTAAACTAAAACAATTATATCTTCTATATATAGTGGCTTAGTGGTTAGTGTTGCTGACTGCCAGCCGGGAGTCACGGGTTCTATTCCCGGAATCTGCTTAGGAATTTTTTAAGTTGGGACCGCTACGAGTGGCCGAGGTCGTTAAGGCGCGAATTCGTGAGCGGGAAGTCTGCGGTTTGAATTCCTCCAGGATCGTCCTCCCTGACTGAGGTTTTTTCAGGTTTTTCTCAGTCCTCATAACTGGCAAATGCAGGAGAGGTACTTTAAACTTAGGCCTGGAACGTTTCCTTCCTTTAAATAATCCTTTCCCAATTTATCATTTCATCTCATGTATCACCAGTGTCCACCGCATGTGGTGCCTCAGTAGTAAAAATGGGCGTTAAACAGCATTCAAAAAAAAAAAAAAAAAATCTAAGTTGGGTCGTCTGGAACGGGGTCCATCTAGGGAGTGGCGTGATAGGCGACTGGCGGGGTGCCGGCATGCTGATCACATGCCCCTCTACAATACCGCCCTCTATCAATGAAGTCTTAAGAGGCAAGCAGAGGAACAGAGGTCGCCGCAGCAGGTCAGTGCTCACCCCGGGCTATAACGCCAATGAGAAGAGGATGTTCCATATTACCATAATGAAATTCTCACCAATTTAATTGAAAGTTGGAACAGGACTGCCTTCAAAAAAAGATAGCCCTGTCAAACAACAACTCTGTTGAATTGAGGTGGGTACCAGGCCATCGAGGTGTGACAGGGAATGAAGCAGCAGACAAACTGGCCAGGAAAGGAGCATCAAACGCCATAACTGGACCCAAACCAGCCTGCGAATCCAGGAAGAACAACAATTAGGTTATGGGCCAGAGAGTAAAATTATACTCGATGATCCATCTATCCAGGACAAACTTTAGGAAAAAGTGTTGCCAGTGGACCGAATCCCACACTCACTAAAACACTCCTGAAGTTAAGGCGAGTGGAGATTAATTACTGGACATGGTCAATTTAGGAAGTATCTCCAGAAAATGGAGGACCCATTTGTAGACTTTATAACCAACATCTTGAGACTGGGAGCATATGCTTATCGAGTGGGAGGTCCTGGAGAGAAGAGATACCAACTCTTTGACCCATAACCATATTTTGATATGGATGTTCCCCTTATAGGATGTAAGGCTATGGATCTTGTTAAGAATACAGCATTCGAATTACTATAAGAGTTGTGGGGGGATAGCACAAAAAACTTGTGGCTGAAGTGCGGAAGTTTTAAAAATTCTCTCACGTATCCCTTCTAATACTACTACTACCATAACACATCTAAAAATAGCAAAATATGTGTACTATTCTGCATCCTAGTCCTACGGTTAATTTTCAGGCTCTGCAAGATCCCAGAGGAGGGCAAACATAATATAATGAACCAAGACTAAGGCTAGCCTACACAGTAAGTAAAATTCTAACAATGCCACCTTTAGCTCTCTCAAACAGTGGCTTAGCAAATTACTAGTACGCTTGCGCAAGGTAATCCGAGCCTTCGCCCGTATTATTGGTGAACGGCTATCTATGTCACGGATAGCAATCTAGTTCAAATAGAGAAATGTTTCAATTCGTAAATAAAAGTTAACATACGACACAACAGATTAATTTTGAGTAGGCTCAGTCTTGCAGCCTTAATGGATACTTCGCTCCTGCTTGAACTGCAGTTTGATCAGCCTCATCACACTTTCTCTTCTGCTTTTCTCATATCTTGAAGAAAGAACTAGAGGTGGAACAAAATTGTTTTAGAAAATCAAACTACAGTATCGCTCCTCGTTCTGACCATGACGCCGTGACTGTAGTAAACAAAGGTCCAACCTCCATCTCCCCGTGGACACAAAAATTTGGGCTAAAACTGAATCCACCTTAAATCACAGGTTATAGTCGTGGGACATAAACGTGCAAAACGTAAAATAAACTGAAACGATGTGCCGCCCATCATGATAAACAATAATGTCATTAATTATACCAGCACGGCAAAAACTGTAGGTGTTTATATAGATCCGATCTAGAATTACACAGCCAGGTATACATACATACATACATACATACATACATACATACATACATACATACATACATACATACATACATACATACATACATACATACATACATACATACATACATACATACATACATACATACATACATACATACATACATACATACATACATACATACATACATACATACATACATACATACATACATACATACATACATACATACATACATACATACATACATACATACAACAATGAAATATTTTCGTAGTTTTTCATTCACTTCTAAATTTAATTTAAATGTTATTGTAATAAAAACATGTAACGCAAACGTTTTCTGAAGGTTATTACAGAGCGCTCTTACATACAAATATCATTCTCAAAGATTAATATTTCACATTTTTTATCTTCACGACGATACTTTTGGTAAATAAAAAACATTAGCATGGTATAAGTATAACTGTCTATAAATACAGTTTGTATGCTTAATTAATTTGTCCTTTTTATTTTAAAACAATAGAGAGAAAATTAAACGCAACAGGACTTTTTAAATTTCAGTTTTCACGTATACCCCCCATACTCCTAATGATCCAATTTCCTGATTTTTAAATTTCGCCTTAATCCCCACTCGTTTTTCTGCCTGATTTTCGTAAAATACTTTTATCAATTTATTTTAAAAAAAATATACCGAATTTCGCTGAGAAAAAGCAAAATTGCAGCCGCTAGAGCGATTTTTTTGTTGAAAATGTTTAAAAATTTTCGCTTTAAGTTAGACCCCATCCTGAATGGTCCAATTTTGCTGGTTAACGAACTCGACAAATAGTTTCTTAATTGATGGTTATATGCCAAGTTTCGTCGAGAAAAAGCAAAAATTGCGCGCTCTAGAGCATTAACACACACACACACACACACACACATATATATATATATGTGTACTAATTTACTTTATTTATTTAATTTTAGCGAATTCCGAAGGAATATACATATATATTTAATTATATATATATTTAATTTTATATATATATTTAATTTTTAGCGAATTCCGAAGGAATATATATATATATATATATATATATATATGTATATACACACACATATATATATGTATATTCCTTCGGAATTCGCTAAAAATTAAATAAATAAAGTAAATTAGTTAAAAAATAAATAAAATTTTCACGAGTACGGCCGCAATAGCTCTGGAATTCTCTAAAAAGAAAAAAGTGGTGGATAAATTTGAGAATATTTAAAAATTGTCTGGTATATATCCATGAACTGGCATTTACAGATAGAACCCATACGCTAGGATAATGTCCGTCTTTTCATCGTTCGGAATCCATCTAGCACATCCATTACGTCCTTCTTCTATGACTATATTGCGTGTTAAGGAAAAAAAAATATAAAATATAAACGTACACAAACGGTCTCAGTATGCAGGAATGTGCGGCACATTTCCAGTCAGCAGTTGCTTCACTCGCAACAACGCTCTTCCCTGACTAACCTTTGGACTGGACATAACTCCAAACAATTAATTTCTTTCCTGTGCAGTACAAGTTAACCGAGCTGAGATCTTGGGTTTATTTTTTTTAAAGGGCATTCCCTAAATGAATGACTTTAGAACTATTTTATTCTACCTGCGGCAAAAGCTCTTCACAAACTGCCTGACCGAACACAACTTACTTGAGAATGTTCAGACTATTCAAAAGGGATGCATTACGAGTAAAGGACTTGAGGATGGATATACGCAATGGGCCGTAATTGACTTTATTGACACTTATTGACTTTAGCAAGGCGTTTTACAGGGTAGGCCAAGCCACTCTCTTATGCGAATTAAAAAGTGTGAATCTCTCTTTGAAAGTGTCGTTTCTTGTACTAGATGTGGTAGATGGTTTTTCTTCTCAGGCAGCTGTTTCCCGATCAGCTGGCCCTTCGCAATTAATTTTCAAATTAAATTTTAATTAATATTTGAATACAGTGTTTTTATTTGCATTTTAATAAGATTTTTATTTTTCGCCTTAAGGGGAGTATGAAAGGCCTATCCTTGTAATGATAAATTTACCAACTATAGTTCCCATTTTCTCAAGTACTATTAAAGCTAATAAAACGGAAATTTTACAGCATACAGATGCACATAATTAAAATTTTGTCATCTATTTTTACTACTATACCATGACTATTTAGAAAATTAAAAATATTTTCAATTGTTTGCTTTTTCCTATATATATATTTTTGCCCCAACATTTTACTTTTTTACGTTGGCACATTTTGTCCTAGCTCTACCATAATAGATCTATATCATCACAATAATATCATGAATAAAGGTAAAGGTTTCAATGTGAAACCTTAACAGATCCTAAAAAATGAGAAACTTATGCAAAAATATAGTTTTTCAATATTTACAGCCAAAAATGTTACCCTTCCAGGGAAATACCAGCTAAAACCCTCCAGCACTATAAAACAGACAGGGATGGTATCATGGAAACAAATGCTATCTTTCAAGACAATTACAGCCTTCTATAGCAAATAGTTCCTAAAATAGAATTTTAACTGAACAAGTGCTCTAGTAAAAAAATCTGCATTGAATTAATCAAAATTTATTAAAATATTACTTATAACTAAGGAACATTATTGAAAATCATATCAAAATAAATAGACAATTGCACGTATTAAAATGATACAAAACAATATGATTTTTTTTACCTCCCCTTCCCTTAACACTTCCCTTAATCCTTCATGCAACCGTAAGGTGGTTTAGTAGGAGGAAAACACTGGAACACTGTCTGTTGGATGAAACAGGAGACTTTATGAAATCATCTCCATACCAATATTATCACAAACTTGATATATTCTGACTAATAGACTTATCTTTCTTGGCAGATATCACCTGAAAATTAAATTAATTAAATCTAAAATTGTAAAGAAAATATAATTCAGGTATGATGTGAGTTGTTAATGCATTCGAAAACAAACTAAAGTTATGGATTGTCCGTTTAAATAGAAAGTCCCTTTCACACTGTCCAAATTTGAAATTTATGGCAGAAAAGCATTAACAAAAGCGAAGAGATTATTCAGAAACATATCATGAAGCATTAAAAAACTGGCTAAATCTACTTAATGATTCATTCACTGGCGACAGCTTTGTACTGGGAGCATTCAAAACGTTTTGAAAGTGTCACCTTAAAGTCCAAGCTAAGGAATGAATTCGAAAACTTCTCCTCACAATCCTTCAAAGCACTCTCTATCTCCCTCTCTACATAAAGTTGTAGACGGGGTAATCACTTGTCCAAGGCACAATGGTACTCGGACTGAGATATTGTCAACACAGCCAATTTATAGCTTGAGCAAGGTCCTGCACTTGTTTCAAATGTTTTCCAGCAATGCAAAAGTTCATTCGAGGAAACAAACGTGCAAGATAAGGGCTGTAGGATAGATGATCAATTAACTGGAATTTTGTAACTGCCAGTTTCCTCAAATTTGCATCTGTTTTGTAAACAGACGCATTGTCGTGTAAAAGCAACTGCCTTGAAGTTCCTATCTTTGGACAGCGCCGCCGCCTCAGCTGTTGAAATAAAGGATCCAAAATATAAGTGTCATAGTATTCTCCATTTATTGTCATTCCTTCTGACATACAGTCAACCACTAAGGGTCTTTTATAGTTGAAGAAAACAGTGAACATTCACTTACGAGAACGAAAATGTTGTCGAAGAACTACTGGTCTTTGGTCATTTTCATTTACCCACGCGCAGTTCTGAGCTTTATTTGGGGTGGTATAGTAATAAAACCAACTTTCTTCACCAGTGCATATAAAACGTTTAGAATCATTTGATGAAAACATGCTCAGCAGTTATCTTGCACACTCCTTTCTCCTTTTGTTCTCTTCATTAAATAAGGTGTGTAGTTGTAGCATACTTGCCTCCTAAACCCAAGGTCGCGTGTTCAAACCCGGCCAGGATCAATGAATTTTTTTAGGGCGTAAAAATCGTAAGTATGGCTTCCTTTGGAAGGGAAGTAAAGCCGTGGTTACATGTTTCAGATTTACAGCACGGAAAAGAACCTCAAGTCTGAAAGAAGAGGCCTCTGAGAAAACTTTATCGGTCGTTTCACGCCCTAAATTGGATGGGACGCTGATTACGAGATGTTCAAAAGCGTCCGTAAATAAAAAGAATGGAATTATTAATTAAAGCATGTGGAACCAGTTTTTTCGCAGCTTTAAATAAATATTCACGGAGTATACTGTCAATGCTGCCAATACTAATATCCACTTCCATACTTAGCATTTCAAGAGTAATATGTCGAGTTTCCCAACAAGTTCTTTGAATTGTTCTCTCGTTCAACACTTCTCGAGGCCGGCTAGTGGGAAGGTTCTTTCAGAGTTTCTCGTCCTTCTTCAAATAATCAAATTTATCTTGCAATGGTATCAAATAATCACACTTGATCACCACGAATAGATACCAAGTCCTCGTGAATGATTTCGCTCTTTCACCTGGCTTATAGCGTGTGAAAACGTAGAGTGTAAAGTTTTCTTTAGAAATATTCATACTTTTTAACAGCTATTTACACAAGACTGAGGTCAACAGGCTGTGCGATAGTTTGAGCTTGAACTTATGCATATTTTGAAAGCTTAAGGTCCATTGTTACCAACTGAGTTCGCTACATTTTTGTGGAAACTATTGTCCAACATGGATAGACTGATTGCATAACTTTTTAAATCCGCCCGGTACTCTACCTACCCTAGCTTACAGACAGGAAACAACATGACTTCAAGCAATGGAAATATATCGGTATGCGCCTAAATGTGCTTCAAGACGTGTTCAGTTGTTATCTGCAGAAGTGCAAATTACATCACCCTTCACAATAATGCGGACATTCTTCCAGATGAGATACGAGAGGATGTGTTTGAAATGAAGTGAGGCTGCTAAAGAACAGTTTCAAGTAATGGGACTGGAATATTTCTAGGTCACTTCCCTTCCTGTTTACCCAAAAGTGGCAAAGGAAGTCGCTTACCTCTGTGAGGTCATTATAGAACCAAATACGTGGTTTTTTTTAATGTGGGGAGTGATCTCAGATGTGCCTTAACCAAATTGACACCGAAAACTAAAGAGCTCCTTAAATAAATATTGCTCTAGATGTACTGTGTCCCGGTAACTTTTATCACAAGATTAAAAACAAAACAAAATTCCGCTAAGAGGGATTGCGATCTGTTTCTGAACTTTTGAATTAAAATATTAGCTTGTAGATTATTTACAAATATAAATATTACTAAAAAGCAAAATATTTGGTAATAAATATAGGGCGACATGGACTTTTCAAGGCCTACAAAGGGGGGCGCCACTAAGAAAAGCCTGTGATTACCGTTCTAGACAAACTTCGTGAAAACATCGAAGCCGTTCTGCACAGCGTCACCAGGGTGATAAACTGTACACATTGCCGGAATAAATGAACCATAGTTGTATGATAGGTAATTGTTGGGTGCAAACGTTACTAAATCATTTCGGGTCCCTTTTTTTGGGCTATCCCTTACATCTTAATGTAAGTACGTTTTAATAAAGCTATGCGCTGCAAAAATGCAGTGTGATCAGTGATACTTTCCCCCGCGGCGTAGTATTTTTCCTATGAGCGAGACCCTGTTCTTTTTCCGCACCCAGGTGGGAGTATCAAACCTGCTTACTTACTTGTTCATCTTGCTGAATGTTGCAGTCATAGCGCAGCTGTTCCCGGGAGTGTGTTGTAATGTACATTTCTTAATTTTTTTTAATGGTGTTTAACGCCTTTTTTTACTACTGAGGCACTATAGGCGATGTACGGTGATACATGAAATGAAATGATATTGGGAAAGGATTTTTTAAGGAAGGAAACGTTCCAGGCCTAAGTTTTTAGAGTAGCTCCCCGGCATTTGCCATTTATGAGGACTGGGGAAAACCTGGAAAAAACCTCCGTCAGGGAGGACGATCCTGGTGGGATTCGAACCTCACACCTCCCACTCACGGGTCCGCGCCTTAACGACCTTCACCCATAGTATTTCTTAATTTGACAGTACACATAAAGTGTATTATCCCTCGTGTGTTTACAACGTGTTAACTCAATTACGAATGAATCATAGGACTGTTTATTTTAATATCACCCTGCTACTGCTCACATTACGGATAATTTCAGATAGCAATTCACAAAGTTTTGTCGAATGAGGCATATACAGATGGAGCTAGATTTGGTGAATTTTATGGGTGTTGACAATGCCAACTTTGTGGTCGTAGTGTTGCTGGTGTGGGACCGCGCATTGTCACGTTGTGCAGTAACTTATACTGTTGACACGGACGGTAGGAGCCGACGTTCTGTGATTGAGAATCGATTCGCTGACCTTTAGGTATATTATTTCAACCATCTAGCAACGTTACGCCATTGTCAGTCACTTGGAACGGTATGCCAAAGATCCACGGTTCGTTTCTCTCTTTTGACTTGTGGTTTTGTTACGCTTCTCTGAACAGATTATGTGAGAAAGTTAGGGTTTCAAAGGAATGCGTCGCAGCAGGTGTTTGAAATGAAATATCTATTGCTTTGTGTGGGAATTTAAGCACTGCTGACATGTAGAGGTGCATAACAAAATATGCAGGGGCGTTCGTAAATGATTTACAATAGTACTTATTTGTACCTCATTGTTGTGCAACACGGTTAATTGCACGTGGAATCTGCCAATATACTTCCCACTAACGTCAATGCATCGTTTGTCATCTTTCTGGTAGCTTCATTGTGACGTGGCGAAACCATTGTTTGGTATACTACGCCAGCACTCTGTACAGATGCCTGAATTTCCTCGGTGCCGATTGTTTTTTTACCTGGCAGTGAGTCCTTCATGTTGTCCAATTAGGCATAACAAAACGGAATGAGATCCGGTGAATAAGGTGAATGCCGCACAATAATAAACTCCAGTGATGCCAACTTTGTGGTCGTAATGGGGCCGCACATTTTCATGTTGGAGGAGCACTTCTGTCGACCACTTTCCCTTTCGCCGTTGCTGAATCCTGCGTCTAGGCCTGCAATGGTCTCGCAGTGCACCTCGCTGTTGACAGCCGTTCCTTGAGGAAACCAATTCATTAGCAAGATGCCTGAAGTGTCCCAAAAGACGGTGATCATCTGCTTGCTGCACATGGAGCATCACGAAATTTCTTAAGTCGGGTCTCCCTGGATGTTTCCATTGCATGGGCTGCGTTTTCTTCTCTGCTGTATGGCGGTGACACCAGTCGGATCATCATCATGCATTTTCAGTAAGCGACGCTTTTGTTCTTCCTTGTCAGTGTTCAAGTGCCGAGGAATCCAATCTGTTTCATATTCAAATCGTCGTGAATAATGGTGTGCAGGGTTGCGCGGCCGAGGTCTGTCTGACATTCCAGCTCATCAGGTTGTACATCTATCAGCCTTGATCAATTCAGACACAACCTCAATGTTCCTGGAAGACAGCTAAGTTAGGACCAGCACTCACATTCTTGTGTGCAGATTCGCTGCCGCTGATGAACCCACTAACCCAGTTGTAAACGGTTTCTGTGCAGGGACTTCTTAACCACAAACCGCAGTTAAACGTCTATGAATTTATACAGTTTCAACCCTTTCCACAAAAACCATGCATCCATCTTTGACCACGATAGTCCCTTTTTATCTTGTCCACGTCTTTCTCAACTTGACAGGTAACGAACACTGTCCTTTTATTACACATTGTGCTTACAACCGTCATCTAGAGTCTGGACCGCCACGGGTGGCCGAGGTCGTTAAGGCGCGGACGTGAGCGGGAGGTCTGGAGTTCGATTCCTACCAGGACCGTCCTCCCTGACTTAGGTTTTTCCAGGTTTTTCCAGGTTTTCCTCAGTCATAAAATGGCAAATGCCAGGAGGTACACTAAACTTAGGCCTGAAACGGTTCCTTTCTTTAAAAAAAAATCCTTTCTCAGTTTATTATTTTTTCTTGTGTGTCTAAGTCCACCTCCCGTAAGGGGAGGGGCGGCTTCGGTCGTTGCTCTTCAGATGCTCCAGGTGCGGGCTCTGCGGACCCTGAGTGCCCGTGGTACCTCTGACGTACTAGAGGGAGCCGGGCCGGACTTGATTCGAGCCCCTCCCGGTAGGGAGTTGTCCGGATTGGGTTGGATTCGGCTTGGCAGTGGACCCGTCACTCACGGGGAATTGAGGACCTACGATGGCGGCGTGTCCCAGGGGAGTGCCTAAGGCGTATACCCTGGGGGCCGGTGCGCCGGAATCGCCGTTGTTGGTAGGGAGGGTGGTGGCTACCTTAATGCTGGGGTGACTCACCTCTTAAATACGAGTAGGTCTAAGCTAAGCTAACCTATCCACCAGTGAGAATCTGGAAGCTAAGGGAACTTAGCGCGCCTGGGCAACGCAATTGTCTGCAGCCGAATGGCGGGTCGGTTTAGGAAACAAGGTGCCGTCCTAATGCAAAAACCCACGGGTGGCACAGACCTCTGTGTTGCACCCCTGGACCCAGGGCCTAGTAGTACCCGAATCAACCTGTGTCTATGTCCACCGCCTGTGATGCCTCAGCTATTAAAACGGCTGTAAACATCTAGCTTCTCCATCGCCCTGACGTACCAGTATTTGTAAAACAACGTTATTGTAAATAATTTCCAAACGCCCTTTGTGAATGAATTTCATAACAGTGTATAAAGGAGTTGTGTTATTAAAAACGTGAAC
>CM060845.1:17087500-17195000 GCA_030762175.1 Metallyticus violacea
TTATAATTTATCGTGCGCCTTACACAAACGAAGCACTACATCCTATATTGAATAAGTTTGAAATTTGTCCCCATACTGTACAGCCAGTCCCCAAAGATCATCAAGTGACCTCTGTGTCACAAACAGATTTTCAGAATCTAATGCATAATTCATTGTTTTCTTTACCTCGAACAAAGTTCATGGAAATTCTTTCTTATGATGTATAATGACTCTGTCGTGTTGCCTAACATTCTGACAGTATCTGCAGCATCTGGACACACAGAAGCCAATTGGGAATATGAAGCATACATTAGCAGACCCCTTGTGTGGCTCGGGTTCCGATTTGTCAACAGAGCAGACACAAAAAACTTGTTCACAGGTATTTCCATCGCCTACACTAGAAACATCTAAAAATATATTTTTATGGTTAGGAATGGTACATTCGAATTTTCGATTACCGCGAATGTTGAAAAAGATTCGACATTCGAAAGTTTTACTTTATTCGAAACTTTCGTTTCTAAACTAAATAAAATGTTGTTAAATTATTTAAAAGATTGCCTGGTTTTAAACTCGTTCATATATAACAGAATCTTTAAAGAAGAAGAAGAAGTAGACGTAAAAGAGGAAGGAAATAAAAGACACTGGCGATTGATGACATTTTAGTGGTACCCATAGCACCAGCAACCTCTTACAAGAGCAGACTATCGGATGCCGATATCTTCACCTATACCAATTTGGAAAAAATTCGGGTCACCATTATACTGAGGGTGCCAAAAATGTATGCACATTTTCACAGTAGATATCTATTTAATATATTTCAAAGTTGGTATGATAGCGTTGCTACGTGACAGGTAAATCAACATGAACAATTGAAGTCAAGATTATCGTATGATGTTGTCCTGCCTGTAACGCCAAGTAAATTGTCGTTGCTTTAGCTTACATATCAGTGTACTATAGTCATTCATCAGAGTAAGTCAGTACTGCACTGAGCTATTGTGACCACAATTTTTCTTACAAGATGTACACGCATGAAGAGAAAGTAGAAATGCTACTGATCTACTAAGTTGGTAGATAATCGTTTTTCAATTATATTATTGAAGAGGTTAAATGATTTAGTTAAAAAATTCACTGTTGTGGTATTAAATAAAAGAATTCATACATTTATCATTTCCTTATCTATTGTTTTCTTGACAAAAATGGTGCAGTGCGATACATTTCTGAATAGTTCTTGGAGAGGATAAGTGTATTCTTGAATAAAATGTACATGGTGGCATTAAAAAAGAAAAATGAAGTTCTACCTCGTATCTACTACATTAATGGAGATACAGAAAAATATACCCTCAGCAAGAACTACCCCATGATGTTAAAAAAAAAATCTTTTGTTTGAAACAATTTTTCATTTGACGCATCAGAAAAGATTTATTTTGGGTGAGCAAGATAAATATGAAAATATGACACTCTGTATATATACCAACTGTGCAGAATAACTCGGCGAAGTGTACTGTATACATATTCACCACATCCATAAGCTACAATGCACTACCTATACATTTTTTCAGCTCTTCTGAAACGTTGGTAATAGTACAAGAGGGAGGGGGAATGTGTTACTTCCTCACAGTTGAGCTAATTATTTCAAAGTTACTTGCAGTGACATTTAACACACACACACCACATGTATAAAATTAAATAAATAAATGAAAAACGGTAAAAGTTAGAATTGTTACATAAAATAAATAAAAAATAAAATGGTCTAAATGAATAATTTACACCCAACTTACGCACATATATTTTGTCAAATATTTCCCAAGCACTAACACATTCGCCTGTCATCGTTCCTGGTTATTTGCCTTTTCCGATCTGAGCTATCTCATTTTGTATAAACATTTACCTACTCCCTCCTCCTCCTTCCTGTCGGCCAGCAAAGTCCAGCACTACCACTGCTCCCTCCCCCCATTTACAAAAGGGCCCCAGAAGACACCTTTCTCTCCATTCTTTCATCCCTTGCAGTGCCAAATTATTTCTTCGAATACATAAGGCAGATTCTTGTACCTTTCTATCTGTTATTTAGTCACCCGCCACGCGCTTAACCTAAAACAGGTGAAGTCCTGATTGCAGTATTTGACCTCTGTTTCGTTTTTCAACTCCGATTGAATTTCCAACGAAACTTTTTCTGCACACTCCGAAAGAGTCACCTGCCTATTCATATCCCTCAAGAATTATTATTTTTCCATGGGGGAGGTAGCAAGCCTGCTTGCTTACTTGTTGACCTTAGTGACTTTCGCACTCGTAGCGCAGCTGTTCCCGGGTGTGTGTTGTATTGTGTTTTATTCGACAGTATACATAGAGTGTGTTTACAACAGCACAGCTTGTCTTTATGTATTTTTCAGACCCTATCTCAAAGTGTTCAGTACAGCCACCTTTATTACTTGTTTAATTTTTGCAGGTTTTACTGAAACATTCTGTAGAGACTGAGGGACAATACTTCCATAAGTTTTAAATTATCATTAATACTCTCCAAGTGGCCTAATAATATGGGTTCTTATAGCTTATTTATTTGTTTATTTATTAAGATACAAGCGCGGTACAGGAAGAGAAGATGTATGTGTTTGAAAGCTGTCCGTGGGGGGTATTTCCTGACCGCCACAAGCGCAAACAACCGGTGTTTGGGTCAGCAACCCGTGGCGAATGCCATTCCGCCCACAAAGATAACTTCCAGACAAAACAATCTTCCGTACTGCCTGGCACGTCAATCAACTACTTGCAGCACACGGCTGTCATCTCATCTGAAATGTCTTCGATTCCAGCTGCTCTTTTTGCTACTGTTCTTTTTCTTGGCCTTTTTTGACGTCTTATTTTGTCCTTCTTACTTTTTCAACTACGTAAAACATTTTCTTCTTCCTTTTTATTTTTTCTACTACTTTCCTTTCCCCCTTTTTTATTGTTTCCCTCGTTTTCTCTTTTTGCTTCTTTCCCTCCCGCTATCTCGTTTCTCTTTCGGTTCTTTAGGCAAGGTTCCTATTTTTTATTACCTTATCCGCTCTCAGTCCTCATATTGTCGTTAATTACGCGTCTTTCTTTTTCTTTTATTTCATCGTTCTTGTCGATTTCTATTCTGCTTACTTCTCCTACTTCAATCTCCTCTTTGTCATCTTTATCTTGTTTTTTCTTTGCTAATTTCCCCATTCTTTGTTCATTTTTACAATCTCCGCTCTCTGTATTAGTCACCTTTACTTCCCTACAGTTTACCGGTATAAATGTTCTTCTTCTTCTTCTTCTTCTTCTTCTTCTTCTTCTTCTTCTTCTTCTTCTTCTTCTTCTTAGCCTTTCATTAAATTGTTTCTGTTTCTTCTTCCTGCTGCTCTTCTTATCTGTGTTCATTGCTCTTTATTTATTTATTTTTTGCGCCTCGTTGTATTCCAACACTTTCTTCTTCTTCTTTCTACCTCTGTTTTTCCTTTATTATTCTTTTTTAACAGTGTTTAATGCCAGTTTTAATTACTAGGGTATCACAGGTGATGGACCGGATTCTTTGGTTTTAAACTATTTGTTCTTTGCTAGCCAACTGTGATATTTTAACATAACCATACGTTTCTTTATCATAGGAGTCACATTGTTGACCCTTATGAAACCTAAAAATGGCTAAATACGACGTCGAAACCTATAAATGGCTAAAACTATCGCTTAAAAATATTAAAATAAAATGCAAATTAATTTTAAATGTGATTAATTTTAATATTATTATTAAATGTTGTAGATATTAAATTATTAATAATATTTACAATAAGTTACATTTTAAAACATTAGCCTACAAGGTGCATCTTGGTGAACTTAAAAAGAAAAAGCATTGCATTTAATTTTGTAATAGAATTAATGTCATGTTTTAACAGCATTGTAGAAATTAACTTAGTTTTAGAAGCAAACTGAATTTAATTTCGTAATACGGTTGTTTTCAGTCATGTTCTGTTAAATAAACTGTCGGATGTAACTGTTATCTAGAAACAAACTAAAGGCATATTAAGAAGCTCACACTTCCAGTTTATTAACAGCTTCCGCTACATGCCAAAAGGAAAGATTTCTAAAAGTTGGTTGATTAGATAGGTGCATCAAAAGCAAGAGAACTGTGATCAAAAATCGCATTTTCTACAGCATAAAGAGCCTGCAGGACATGTCAGCAGCATTGAAAGGAAATGAAATCCAGTTCCAACCGGTGTTTTCTGTCTCTTCAGAAGACAAATTTAATTCACATTTATGTGAGGTGCTAGTATCAGCAAATGTACCATGGCAAGTACTACAGAACTACTAATGTGCTCTGGGTGGGCTTCCAGCTTCGGACCAGCCCCAGAGTCTACTTAACCTTCGTGTGCACCGGGGCACTTTCACTGGCGAGTTTGGAATTGTTGGTTGAGGACACCAGGACAAAAAACCGGCTGTTTTCAGGGGTAAGGACAGACTTCGGAGGTAGGGGGCAACTTGTATTTCCTCTACTTGGGACTAGGGCTAGAGTGGTGTATGACGGAGGATGTGGGGATTGGGAGCTGATTGATGACGTCGAGGATGATTTGTGTGGGAGCACAGGAGTTACTGAAGTGTAGAGTTCCTCTTGCTTGAAAAGTGTAGTGAAGAGGCGATACCCGCTAATTTAGCAGACATGGCCTTCTCAACCGGCTCTGGGTGATAGAAATGTTGGTATCCGTGTCGGCCAGACTGCATGTGGTGCCGGCTGAGTCGACATCGAGGACCTCTTCTTACCGGAGGTATCCCGGGCCTCTCGGTCATCGAGGCGAGGTTTCCGAAGGCGGCTCTCAGTGCCTCAATTGAGGACGTGGTCGCCACCGCCCGGGCCTTCTCCTCAGCTGCGAGTCGGTCCGGAACATGGTGCTGGTGTTCTGGTGGTAGGAGGTACGGCTGGGCTGCCCAGTCTTGATGGGGTCCTGCTAATTTCTGGGATGCCGTCTACAACGAACCTGACCGACGAAGTGAACTATACCCCTATTTACCTATTTATTTAATTTGTTGGTAATTCAATGATGCATTCACATCTTTGTTCGTTATTCTTTTGTTCTTCTTTTTTAGATCATCTCCGGCTAAATGATTTTAGTAAAAAGTGTGTGTGGGGGGGGGGGTATTTATTTTTTATTTCAAGTATAAGCGCATGCTTTCGGAAATAAGAAATGTTTTATCATACGAACTGGGATAGCTCTATGCTATGTAGTAACAAATTATTTGTACAACAAAAAGAACACACGTTATACAAATACACGTTATATCTACACAGAAAGCAGTTACATTGAAACATTCTCACAGATATTTGTATGACACTTTTTGCAGAGTTTTTGTTATAAAAGAACCACAAAACATTTTTTTACATGACGAACAAGTATCTTGCTTTGTTTTTCGTACATAACCCTATTTGACATGTCTTGTGTTTAGCGGCCTTAGATGTTCCTTCATAACTATCATCAGCCATGAAGTGATGGTAAGTAATAGATGTACGTGAAAATGTAAAACTAAGCGAAATTTTAGACACGGATACAAGAGCTGATAAACAATGAATGACTACGCAATGAGACACCAAAACGAAATGAAAGATTTCTGAAAGCGATTATTGTACTGAAGTGTTTGATATTTGGCGAACTGTAAGTTTAGCCCACACAAGTCTACAAATATCTTCTTTAATGTTCGCGCCAAATATTTTGCAGCGTTCTTGTCACAATTTGTACATAAATGTAACACGATGCCACTTTTTAATTATCTGTTTTAGTCTTAAGTGCCAGCCATCGTGCTATACGTTTTGCAGAGGGTAAACAGTTCGTGTATTATGGAGTGCTTTGTTGATTGCTACGGAACCGCCTGTGCCAAATTGCAGCGAATATATTACATAAATGTGTGAGTGTGTCTCATCGTTCTTCAGCATTTCATTTTCCGTGTTCCTAAATGTGAAATAAATTCCTGATTGCAAAATAAAAAAAAATGTACTATTATATACGCGAATGCTGAAATAGGTATATCCAGGGCTAGTGAAAAGATACGCACTACCCAAATTACTTTTGTAGCAAGAGTTCAGTGACATGGAACTCGATACGTGGAGAGAACTCAGAAACTTATTACACGAAACTCCAACTCTCATTTTAAATGAAATATATTTTTACATTTTCGAATAATGCTCTTTGGACTTTTAAACCGCCACGAGTGGCCAGAGGCGTTAAGACGCGGACTCATGACCGGGAGGTCTCGGGTTCGGTTCCCACTAGGGCCGTCCTCTCTGATTGATATTTTTTCCAGGTTCTACTTAGTCCTCATAAATGGCAAATGTTGGGTAGGTATCCTAAACTAAGGCCTGGAAAGTTTACTTCCTTAAAAAATATCCTTTCCCAATATATCATTTCACTTCATGTATCATCAGTGTCCACCGCCTGTGGAGCCTCAGTAGTAAACACGGGGCGGGGGGAAGGATTTTAAAAAGTACGGACACTAGAAACTTCTGTC
Organism: Metallyticus violacea; assembly: GCA_030762175.1. Lineage (NCBI taxonomy): Eukaryota > Metazoa > Arthropoda > Insecta > Mantodea > Metallyticidae > Metallyticus > Metallyticus violacea. The sequence continues at coordinate 17,093,966 of CM060845.1, forward strand.
CAAATTTATTGTTGCTAAATGAGGTAAACCAAGAAATGCAGCAAATAATGCTTCTTCCTTAAGAAAGACAAAACAAAACTAACTCAAAAGTTTTAATTCTGTGTGGAAATTGGTAATTATCAGGTGCTTGACAACATGCCAGTCGATCATAGAAACCATCCAAGGAATGACTTAACCAGATTTTTGGAATGTCTTGAACGCTTTCATTATTTAATAATGCAGATGTTCTAAGTTTTTGAGTCTTTCTCAATATACGAGTACTACTAACGTCAAACATTGCATGAAATGAAATCCCAAGGCGACAAGTGAAATCTAGCTAGCCACTCTTTGTGCCCCTCCCCCTAATAACCCACTGTTGTGTAAAACCGTGTTCTAAGTGCTGACGAACATTCTGTTCATAGTGGGCTGGGGCCCCATCATGTTAGAACTAGATGTCATCTCTGGATAGCCCATGGTTGACTGGATTTGGAAACAAATTTGCGATAGCCGATACTACTTGATTTCGAAGCAAATCCAAATATGCATTGCGTTTAGTGTTTCTCTAAAGAAGAGAGGACCAATGGTATTATTATCAACAATACCAGCCCAAACATTAAATTTTAATGGATACTGTGTGTGGTTCTCCTCCATCCATTGTGGATTAACGTCCGACCAGTATCAGCAGTTGTTTCTGTTGGCAAGTCCATTGAGTAGACTGTTGTTTCATCTGAGAAAACAAATTGTCTAAGAAAACGTAGTTATCATTAATTCGCAAAACTGCATTCTTCTATAGGGATCGTCCTGTGAAAGTTCCTAAAAAGTTGAATTTTACAAGGATGCTTGGCACTTTTAAGACTTTTCATCACGGAACTTTGGCTTATATTTTATTCTAAAGACAAAATTGTGGTAGAAATTTTTGGACATTCTTGCACACTGAGGAGAACATCCAATCAAGAATTCCCATCAATTGCAATTTTCGGGTGATATGATACTTTGCGCTTCCAGTTTGAGTGCATTTATTCACGATCCTTGTCACTGTTTTATGTGGAATTAGATTGCGATCCGGATGTATCATTAAATACATTCGACGAATCTTGATTGATTGATTTGGTTTATTTACGGACGCTCTTTAGCATTTCAGGTCATCAACGTCCCATCCAAACCAGGATAATGAAACGGTCGATAAATTTTGCTCAGAGGTCTCTTCTTTCAGGCTTGAGGTTCTTTTTGGTGCCGTAAATCCTCGACACGGAACCCACGGCTTTACTTCCCTTCCGAAATAAGCCATACTTAGGATTTTTACACCCGAAAAAAATCCATCGGCCCTGGCCGGGATTGAACCCGCGACCTTGTTAGAAGGCAAGTATGGTTACCACTACACCATCAGGACCGACCCGAATCTTGATGAGATTGTTGCCTGCCTACATAGTTAGAATTCTTTTACTCAATATCAAATAAAATAATTTAGCTATTAGATGTCAGATTAAATCCCTTAAATAAGATGTTTCTGTATAGATAAACAAAGGACAGTATTTATGTTACTACTGACAAAACAAAAGAAAACAAAATGTTTGTTATTCGCTACACTTTTTTGCTTTCAACATTAACTTTATATCGAAATATCTAACTTTATGAAAATCTCTTAATGAGCATTATTCAAAAATATGAAAGCATACTGGATATTCCATTTAAAGTATGAGAGTGGGTGTTACTTCCAGAATAACAATGTAAATATACTAAACTCCATTTCTTGATAATCGCCTGTTCTAGCATTCTCTAGCTCTTATGGAAATCCGAAAAGCCCATGGTCAGGGTGATCGGTCTTACAAGGTTCGAACTCGGGACCTCCCGGATCTATCTCAAACATTACCGCTGAGTCAACGCACCCGGTTTAGACACTCAGGACTCCGGACTTATTTCAGTTATTGGCAGTCTTGAAGTTCCTAGTTGGCGGTTCGTTAAAAGTTTACAAAAATTCAAGTGGGATAGGTGAATGACACCGTCGTTATAAAAACCTGCAACACTTTCAATAATTATATCATTTGCATCTCTCCCTATTCACATAATTTTTCCTCGTCCCTTTCCACGTGTCCCAAATTTCACAATGTGATTTGAGCAACCATTTTCGAGTTCAAGAGAGCCATAAACAACACAATCTGGAATTTAAATATATTTATTACTTTGTCCTTGCCAGGAGGTCAAAGATCGCGGCGTGGCGGCCTGTTCAGCCTTCTACGTAAATCTACATTACATTAGCAGTCGGCCTGGCTGGTTTAATAGGGGCAATCACATCCACACGGGGAGCGCTGTTCATCTGTTGACAAGGTGTTTTCAGTTCGCTGCTAGAGCCTGGTACACTGATCTCCCGCCACTTGCTAGTAAAGTAATGCACATTTAAATACGAACTCTGTTTATTCTTACATGTTTTTATACTTTATTCCTTTTTTATTCACTCATTTTCATTCAAAGTGCCTTTTCTTTCATTCTATCAGGCATTCGTTCTTTCGTTGTGTTACTCCGCCTTTGCTACATTCATTTGTTTGTTTTTTTTTCGTTTTACATTTGCTGAATTTAATTTCTTCTCTATTTGCGTATTTTTCTTCTGATTAATTTCTTTGTGTTCAATATTTCATTTAATCTTAATTTCATTTTCCTTTCCTCCTTTCTTTCTTTTTTTTCCCCCGTTCTTTATATTGTTTCGTCCCCTCATTCTTTCGTTTTCGCATTCTTTTTGCCCTCCCCCCTTTTGTGGTGATTACCTTAATCCTTCCCCCCCCCCTTCGTTTTCTGTTTGTCTATCTCTTTCAATATGTCTGTATTTCTTTCATCCAATTTTTTCGTCCCGTTTGCACCTTTTTTATCTATTTAAATTATATTCTCTCATTTTTTTTATTGTTTTGTTTTTTGTCTTTCTTGCCTTTTTTATTATTTTGTTCCTTCCTTCCTTTGTTTGTTATTTCTTTTGTTCGTTCTTATGCTCCTGTTTCGTTGTTTTTTTTCTTCTTCTTCTTTTATTGTTTTACTCTTATTTCATTCCTTTATTTTTCCATGTTTCTGTTGGTTTTTCATTCTGTGTTTCCTTCCTTCTTTCTTCCTTTTGCTCTTTCATTAGGTAATTTTTTTGTACTCTCTTTCTGTTGATTTTCTTTCTTCATTCGCTGTTTCTTTTATCAATTACTTTTCTCATTTCGTATTTTTTTTATTTTGTTACTTTTCTGTATTCTGTGTTTTATATTTCGTTTATTCTTGCATTATTGTTCCTCTTTGCATTCTCTCGTTTTCGCGTTAATTCTACCCTTTTCTGTGTTGACTACTTTAGTTACTTCGTTTTCCTTCAATACGTCTGTATTTCTTTCTTTCGTAGTTGAACTTCTCCAATTCTTTCGTTCGTCCTTTTGATTATTTTATCTTTCTTATCTATTATTTTATATTGTCTCCTTTTCGTCTTTATTTTTCAGCTTATTTTGCATACTCTATCTTTCGATTTTACATACATTCGCATTCTTGAGTTCTTTAGTTTAGTTTAATTTAGATAGTTTCTTTCCTTCTTTCTTTTATTGTTTCATTGTTTGTATCTTTTGGGGGGGGGGTACTGTACACTATTACTCTTCATTTCCCATTGTTAAAATGTTTTATTCTTTTATATTTGGTATTTATTCACTATAAAAGAGAAAACCTGAAGAATAGAAGAATAATATAACGGTATATCAGTCAAGAAGAAATCAAAGGTGAATTGGAGAAGCAGAAAGTTATATAACTACATTTACTTTACCAAAGGCAGTCAGGAGTTTGTTACAAATTACCTTTGAACATCAATCATTTAGAGGGATCCAGACACAGAGAAGGTCGCATGTACAAGCGCTGACTTCCTCTTTTCAAGTATTTCTAGACAGTACACAGTACTAGAATTGCAGCTTCTGTTTGACATTCACCGACGTAAACTCAATAACTGACCCCTCCCACTGCCGTCAGTATCTGCGCTGCCACGTACGATATATCAAAGCAGAATGATGCAAGGGCTGTGTGTACAACGGATATTTTGACTATGCTATTTCTAGTACGTGCATTTCAATCTGGCGCGCTGCCTCTGCAACGTTGCGAGGAAGCGACAATACTCCGCTTAACGTCCTGACGGTTGGACCAGATCCAGAAGTCAAGCGGCTATACACTGGAGAGTTGCTACACAGCAGGTGTATTGCAAGGTTTGTTAATCATTATCGACAGCGCGCTCATAATAAAACTAAACCGTGTAACAGTTTCTCCGATGCACCCCCACTGTACTATATATTTATGTAAGCCCAATCATATTTTGACAAGGTAATTAATAATATAAATATTATGCATATATTTGGTGTGTCATAAGCTTTAACTTCCATGTTAGTATTGTAAAAAGGAGAAAGTACCTCGTGTTTTTCGGTTACGGAAGCTTGGAAAGCCAACAAGAGGGTCATAAAACTACACAAGAGAAAGAAACCCGAGGGTCGCGTGTGAAGCCTACCACTCCTTTTCTAAAGAACTGCCTTTGGAAGGTTAATAAACTGAATGACTTTTAAATCTCAAGCCCAAAAGAAGAGGCTTTGAGCAAAATTTATCAGCCGTTTCACGCCATCAATTGAATGGGACGCTGATGACCTGAGACATTAAAGAGCGTCCGTAAATAAACCAAATCACATACACAGGGCTTCCAGAATGTATCCTTACCGCTGGCATGCGGTTTTGTGTCCCCGCATATGGACATGTCTGATCTCTGACTTCGCTTCTTAAACTTGTGTATAAAATCTTTTCCTATAGCAACTGCTGGAAATGTCGTCATCCCTCTGCTAAACAGAGTAAACACATTTAGATGTGTCCAATTCAGTTCGACCACTGTAATATTGACTTCATTTCGTATGTTTCCCTTGATGTCGTAGAAATGAGAGAGACCATTAGCTGGATATAATATGTTAGACCATAAACAAAATTCGGATATCCGTGAAGAACTTGGATTTGCAAGCCTCATGGAAAAAATGGATAAATACATGTTTGAGTGGAATGATCATGTAAATAGAATGGATTCCAATCGCATTCCCAAAATAGTAAATGACTATAAACCTATCGGACTAGCAGATATTGGATGCGCTCAAAAGAGATGGAAAGACCAATTTCAATTAAAATGGTCTATTATATGGAGACGGAACAGGCTTTATGGCCTAAACAGTGGTTGTATATGATTATGTTTTTCTTGAGTTCTTCCATTGTGTGAGAATTTGTTTTGGGCACTTTGTCCTTCAGACTATCCCACATACCACAGACCGTTAGTTCTGGGAAGCAAGAAAGCCATACACTAGTATTAATCACTTTGTCTTCAAACCTTTCTCTAATTTTACCGACGGACTCCTCTCCTGTTTGAGGATGGTGGAATCTTGTTGAACCTCTCACATGATTTCTCTTCTTCCGTCAGCTGATTAAAAAATGGGATCAGGTTGCTTCATTTGCTGTCTGCTCATAAAAAATTGGACCGACTATGCCTCTGACGTTAATTGCAAACCAAACTTCAATTTTCCTATCATAAAGAGGTGTTTCTTGCACACAATTTAGACTTTCAGAATACCAATAGCGAGTGTTGTAAATGTTCACATGACCATTTTGGTGGAACCACGCCCCGTCTGAAAAGAACAAGGTCCTTCAGTCACTGATGAAAGAAACCGCTCACAACAAGGCACACGTGATACGAGCACCTTGTCATGATGAGGTTTGAGTTTTAACAATTTTGTTTCTGTATGGTTCAGAAGACACTGAAACTTGAACTTGTGCTAATTTCGGTAGTGATTTGTTGGCGAATGTTCAAGATTTGCTTCAATTTCGTCTTCGCGAGTGTTTCTTGTTTTGCACTGAACCAGTTGCACAAATTTATTCCCAAGATCGTGTGAATTGAGATCTGGAAGGAGATTTTTTTTTTTTTTGAATGGTGTTTAACGCCCGTTTTTATCACTGAGGTATCACAGGCGATGGACACTGATGATACATGAGATGAATTGATATATTGGGAATGGATTTTTTTTAAGGTAGGAAGCGTTCCAGGCCTAAGTTTAGAGTACCTCCCCGGCATTTGCCAGTTATGAGGACTGATGAAAACCTGGAAAAAACCCTCAGTCAGGTAGGACGGTCCTGGAGGGATTCGAGCCCCCCAGACCTCCCACTCACGAGTCCGTGCCTTTACGACCTCGGCCACCCGTGGCGGTTCTGGAAGGAGGTAATTGCCCAGGAAACGTCCGAATAAATTCTTCACAACGCGATGAGCTGATTTGTAATTACAATAACATTTACACACAAAAATGTCTTGCTTTAAGCTGTCTTGTTAGCTGTCTTGCCAACTTCGCTAACAAATGTGGACTCGGAAGTTCAAGGACAAGCGCATAGGCGACCGTGAGTGGGCAGGGGGATGGCCGAGACGCAAAATCAATTAAAATGTCAGACAAGAAACTTCAAGACTCGCCGCTTAAGTGAGAGAGAAGGACTAAGACTTTTAAATTGAAAAATAAACTTTAGTTATAGGATAAACCCATACACCTTATACAGGATTTGCAGTATATGATGTAAAACCTGTAAAGAATAGACCAACAATTTTAAGTCTAGAGCGACCGTAAGTTTTAGCACCTTGCTTAATCTGGATGTGTACCAGCGTTAACTTAGCATGCCATTTGTCCTGTATGCATATCTTTACTACGCATGTCGGTCCTGGTGGTGTAGTGGTTACCATACTTGCCTCCTAAACCCAAAACGCGGGTTCGAACCCGGCCAGGACCGATGGATTTTTTCGGGCGTAAAAATCCTAAGTATGGCTTCCTTCGGAAGGGAAGTAAAGCCGTGGGTCCCGTGTCGTACATTTACGGCACGAAAAAGAACCTCAAGCCTGAAAGAGAGGCCTCTGAGCAAAATTTGTCGGCCGTTTCACGCCCTGAGTTGAATGGGACGCTGATGACCTGAGCTGTTAAAGAGCGTCCGTAAATAAAACAATAAAAAAAAAAAAAAAAATTTACTACGCATACAAAAGCGATCGCGCGGGCGAACCACTTTAAATAGAAACACCCCCAGTTTGCTATCCTATCACTGTATCTGCTACCTAATAATATAACCTATTGCATAAGTATGCGCAATATTGTCAGTTCTTTCAGTTATTTCTTAAATACTTATTTACATTGATGTTCTGTGACATCGTCTTCTAAAGCAGCAGCTCCTGTTCTTGTTTGCCATTTCGTCACGTTTCCAAGTTTAGCGGTTCAAGACTTCGCCAATTTCATGCTTGATTTGCCAACCTAATGCTCCTTTTTTCTCGAGTCATGCTTCATTAGCGCAGGAACGCCTTGGACACTGATTGCTCTTGATGGGTCGTTTGTTCTTAGCACTTTCTGCTTCAGGAGGGCGATAACTAGACCACCGTAGAGGGTTTATCCACCAGGATAACTTCGCATATTACCTTCGGGCGAAATGCATGTGTCCGATATTTATTTTCAGAACATTTTAAACCACAATTTGGTTCATATTACACACGATCAAATAAAACCACCACAGATGGCCGAGGTCGTTAAGGCACGGACTCGTGAGCAGGAGGTCTGAAGTTCGATTTCTGCCAGGATCGTCCTCTCTGAGGATTTTTACAGATTTTCCTGACCCCTCATAAATGGCAAATTCTAGGAGGATAAACTTAAAGGCTGGATCATTTCCTTCCTTGAAAAAATCCTTTCCCAATTTATCATTTCATCTCATATATCTCAGTGTCCACCGTGATGCTTCACAGTAAAAACGGGCGTTAAACAATGTTCACTCAAACAATACACACCCTGTCACCTGTGTTTTAATAGATAGTTACTCATGCGAGTTCGGGACTGTAAAGGTGTTAAGGCAAAAATACCTCAGCCCAGTTTTACTCAGCCTAGGAGTAAAGAGAATACAGAACCTGGGCTCTAGTTATAGATAAAAGAGTCCCGAACTGGCATTAAACGCGAACGGACAAGTTTTGTAACTAAAACCCAATATAATTAATATCATGATTTGGGCTGTAAATCCACTTGAATTTTAAAACAGCATTTGTAAATAGTATTTAACGCCTATTTTAACTATTGAGACATCACAGGCGGTGACAATGATTTTTTTTTTATTGATTTATGTACAGACGCTCTTTAACATCTCAGGTCATCAGCGTCCCATTCAACTCAGGGCGTGAAACGGCCGAGTAATTTTTCTTAGAGGCCACTCTTTCAGGCTTGAGATTCTTTTTCGTGCTGTAAATGTACGACATGGGACCCACGGCTATACTTGCCTTCCAAAGGAAGGATTTTTACGCCCGGAAAAGTCCATCGATCCTGGCTGGGATTGAACCATCGATCTTGGGTTTAGGAGGTAAGTATGGTTACCACTACACCACCAGGACCGACGATGATATTGATGACACATGAGATGAAATGATAAATTGGGAAAGAATTTTTTTTTTTTTTTTTTTTTTTTTTTTTTAAGGAAGGAAGCGCTCCAGGCCCAAGTTTTAGGATATCTCGCCGGTATTTGCCATTTAAGGAAAACCTGGAAAAAACTTCAGTCTGGGAGGACGGTCCTGATGGGAATCAAACCCCAGACCTCCCACTCACGAGTCCATGTCTTAACGACCTCGGCCACCCGTGACGGTAAAAAGCAAAATGATGGAGAAGAAGAGAGAGAACGATTGTTATATCTGTTTCCTGATACTAAGCACAGAAAGAATAAACATCTTTCATCGTTTTAATAATAAAAGCTGCAAAGTAAATAGCACAAAACAGAACAATGAAAAATTAAATACGAGAATCATTCTGAACGTTTTGACAATGAAAGCGACAGTATTTTAAATTTTAAAATCTGATCATTATCTCACTTCATTCTATATAACGTTTCATCCCTTCAAGTCATTTTGTAAACGCTGAACGCCATCCTTCTATAGATACGGTGCAATTACATTCTTCATATGCAGCTACTGTGGCTTCAAATGATTCAAATCGTTGACTATGATTTTGTTATTTTATTTTGGGGAATAGAAAAAACGTCAAATGGGGCCAGATCTGAACTGTAGGAACGATTACTTCTGACTCGTGCAGAAATTGGGGTTGTTTCTAGTGCAGTGTGGGCAGATATACAACAATATTCCACGCGGACCAGTCTTAGAGCGCTTTGTTGACACCACACATTGTTGGAGCGCTCTCAAACTTGCACATGTTGTTATCTAAACTTCAATCTAAAGCTGGGAAAATCTGAACTGGCTTGTCACAACGCCTTGCTGTCCATTCTCAGAACTTTTAGCGTGACTCTCGTTTGCTTCTTCTTTGTTCATTTTAAATATGTGTGTGTGTGTGTGTGTGTGTGTCTTAATTTTTAAAACGTTTTTGTCCTCAATTTGTCCTTTATGTTGCAAAGAATGAAAATAAAATGCCTTGTTTGCATAGCGCTTGTATCTTTACTCTCCGCTCCAAGCACAGAAAGAAAATAAAGAAATTAACAAAACTGATGTATTACTTATACAACTGTCGCCGCCTCGTGCTGCAGTGCCTGGGAACAGCCTTGAGAAGGTCAATCTCTGCAAGAGCAGCTTGTTCGACTTCTATGGAACGCGTTTAAACGCATGACCTTGAAATTCCTTGGGTACGAACAGCTTTGTCATGGCCACCTTTGTTTTATAGCAGCATTAATGTCGTAACTAAGTAGTAACTCCTACACAGAAAATACGTCATAACATATGCTTTGTTTTTAGCGAATTCCGAAGGAATAACCAAAAAATTACATTTAATATATATATATCCGTTAACGCTCTAGCGATCGCAATGTTTGTTTTTTCCTCAAACAAACTCGGCGTATAACTAACAATTAACAAACGATTCATCGAGTTCGTTAACCAGCAAAATTGGACCTTTGAGGGAGGTGTTAACCGAAAGCAACACCGTTTTTAAAAAGTGAAATGTCGTTCTAACGGCCACAACTTTTTATTTTTCTCGGCGAAACTCTCGTAGGATTTCTTTAAAATAAATGGATCAAATTATTTTCCGAAAATCAGAGCAATTGAGATAATAGGGACTGCTTGTGTGGGAGTATACCTGAAAAAAACGACTTTAGTTGTGAAAAGCAAATATTGGTACTTTTTTTAAAATAGTGTTTAACGCCATTTTTACTATTGAGGCACCACAGGCGGTAATTGGTACCGCTGGAGCGATTTTTATATTTAGGGTTTCAGGTAAACCCCAACTCTCTTAGTTAGGACCGCCATGGGTGGCCGAGGTCGTTAAGTCTCGGACTCGTGAGCGGGAGGTCTGGGTTCGAATACCGTCAGGACCGTCCTTCCTGACTGAGGGTTTTTCCAGATTTTCCCCAGTCCTCATAAATGGCAAATGCCGGGGAGGTACACTAAATTTAGCCCTGGAACGATTCCTTCCATAAAACTAAATCCTTTCCCAATATATCATTTCATGTCATGTATCATCAGTGTCCATCGCCTGTGGTGCCTCTGTAGAAAAAACGGGCGTTAAACACTATTCGTTCGTTCCAACTCTTAGTAGCCCCGTCCGTCCTGGTGATCTAGTGGTAACCATACTTGCCTCCTAAACCCAAGATCGTGGGTTCAATCCCGGCCAGGGTCGATGGATTTTTTTTTTCGGTTGTAAAACTCCTAAGTATGACTTCCTTCGGAAGGGAAATTAAGCTGTGGGTCCCTTGTCGTACATTTACGAACATAAAGGAACCTCAAGTCTAAAAGAAGAGGTTTCTGAGCAAAATTTACCGGCCGTTTCATGCCCTGATTTGAATTGGACGCCGATGACTTGAGATATTAAAAAGCGTTCGTATATAAAACACATCACCAACAATTATATTTTGGAGATGTTTAAAATTATTGGAATATAAGAGAAAAAAATACAAATCCATAAATTGTGTGGATTTTTTTTTTATTTGGTTTATTTACGGACGCTTTTTAACATCTCAGGTCATCAGCGTCCCATTCAATTCAGAGGGTGAAACGGCTGACAAATTTTGCTCAGAGGCCTCTCTTTCAGGCTTAAGGTTCTTTATCGTGTCGTAAATGTACGACACGGGACTCACGGCTTTATTTCCCTTCCGAAGGAATCCATACTTAGGATTTTTATGCCCGAAAAAATCTATCGGTCCTGGCCGGGATCGAACCCGCGAAAATTGTGTAGATAATACAAGCTAAAAGCATAACTTTTATTTCGCCAAATACCTGCCCAAAATGGAGCGGGCATAACACCGAAATCATCAATTTTATTTCACCTAAATATCACACCTCTATTTTTAACAAAACATTTGAAATTATATGTGATGTGGGGTAACTAAAATAACACTACTTGGTGATATCAATTATTGACAGTATCATGTATCTAATTATATTACCTTCTCCCCTTTTGAACGATATTGTATTAAGGGGCAATGGAAAGTACTTTCCGTACTAAGAGTAGTTTTAACTTTTTATTCCTCCAAAGCTACTTCTTATATTAAAAATAAACTTTATGTGATTGATACTAGACGCGTATTGAAATAGCAAGATAAGTTAGATTTACATATTTTGTGCAAAAGTGACGTAAATACTACTATAATTTTTAAAGTTGTGTTCATCATCTCATACAGTGCACTTTTTTTTAACCTAAAGCTATTCATTTTTTATCTAACACCTATTAAACGATTATTTGGCACACTGAATACCCTACTTTTAAAATTTAAAGCTTAACGCTTCAGGAAAAAAATATTTTCATCAAATTAAAAATGCAACAAAGTTTTACATACAATATATATTTTTTAAATTAAAAGTTTTAAAGATATAAATAGAATTGATAGTCCAACACATAGGGCTGCAATAGTAAAATGTAATGTAAATATTATATAATGTTATATTTAATAGTTTTTTTTATCTATGCGCACTTGTTTCTTGAAAATCCAAAGTTACAGGAAGTTACATTTAAACGTTACAGTATAAAATTTCAATTGACAGTGTATTTTTAAAGCGTTTCCCTGTCTTTCTGCAGACTCTCTTTTCCTCTTCTGCAACCTTTTGGCAATTCTTGACATTTCAGTCATTTTTTTTTGGTTGGCATCACGAGTCGCCGTCTATCTATTTTCAATAGTGCATTTATGTTAGTTCCTACATTCACCTCCATTTTTATAAACCTTAATTCTACTAAGAAATCTACACTACCTAAAACACCGATATTTAGTGTGTTAAACTCAAAGTAACTATTTTTTGGCACGCGCTCCAATATCAAATGAAGGAAAAGTTCATTGCGGTTTTACATACCAGCATGTAGGTATTTGTTTAGGAGACCATCTTTACAAATATTCATGAAATTGGACTTTATAGCAGAAAGCAGTGTCTCTGGAAGCGAATGTTTCCGGTTGTCGTTTTCCCCAGTTACATTAGATTTGATACCCACACCAAGAGTTTTCATCTTTAGGGCAAAGCCCATGCTGTGGATTCTCATCTGTGGACATTTGGACAACTTATGGAAATATTGTCCATATGACCTACCAAAGTCTTTTGTTCTCCACATATCATTAACCGTACTCAATACTGAAATTAAATTTAGGTAAATTTGAACTAAATTATCTTAACAAATCACCACGTGCTTCATATCCATTCAATTCGAAACGTAAACAAAAGAACATGTCAGTCCTCACAGACCCATGTCATTAAAGTAGAATAATCACCGAAACAGAAAGAAATTTTACCGCCAAGGGTGGTCGGGGTCGTTAAGGCGCGGACTCCTAAGGGAGAGGCCTGGGGTTCGAATTCCGCCAGGACCGTCCTCACTGACTTTTTTTTTTTTTTTTTAAGTTTTCCTGAGTCCTCATTAATGGTAAACGCCAGGTAGGTATTCTAAACTTAGGCCTGGAGCGCTTCCTTCCTTTAAAAAAATCCCAATATATCATTTCATTTCATGTATCATCAATACCCATCGCCTGTGGTGCCTCAGTAGTAGAAACGGGCGTTAAACACCATAAAAAAAAATTACCACTCATTGGTACATTTACTTCACGTAGAAATAATGGCAAACGAACTTTTTGAAACACGTCATGTTTAAAGACACATTTAAAGGGCTAACATGTAAATTATCACCCCACAATGTATATATCGTTTTGAAGAGGAAAGTGTGTAGTTTTATAAGGCTAAAAAAATACTTCTCGCTGTCTTTAAACACTTGTCTCATTAATTTCCGCATATTATTATGCAGCTTTAAGTTAAGTAGGAGCACTAACGTTTCGATGCGCGTTTTCATATGCGCATTGATACCTTGCACAATTGAAACAGGTAGATGATGCTAGTTCATGTTAAAATAGGGCGTCGGTTATGCAAGCATACAAAGCCGAAGCTCTCAGCACCTGTCGTAATGCGAAACTCCATTCTTTACATGGCACTGGCATAGTAAACAACAGGCTCACCTATGTCACAACACATTAAAGTCATTAGATACCCCAACACCTGCTTCTGTTGTCCTGGAGACCGGCTTCCTGATGCAAACTGGGAGGCTTTGGTAATCCTTCACCGCCCACACCGTGCGAGATTTGTTTTGGCCATCAGCACCGGAAATACAAACACAGATTATAGTGTAACAGGTGTACGTTCAGATTTGTAACACTGAAGAGGTAAAACATATAGAAATTAGGTATAGATACGAAAGAATTCAATAAAAAACGCAGCACCAACCCCTCTTTTCAGTTTATTTTATTTAACTTTCAAATGTGTCATATTATTTTCCATAATCTGGCTATAAAGTGCTATTTTTCAATATAGTTTCCTTGCAAACCTTTGGCGTAGTATGCAGCTTTTACTGTGTCCATTTTCTGTATATTCAATTGACACAAAACGAAATAAGTAACTACTTTACGAATTCTCACGTAAACTTCACTGTCATTCAGTAACAGCTGTGGACCTGGCTTCCAGAATATGTCCTCACCGCATCTCGGCCAAACCCGGTTCCCCTCTCCAATCACGACCGCATGCCTGTCCTTGAACTTCCGAAAAGTCACAAAAATGAATGGGGTTTAACGCTCGTTTTTACTACTGAGGCACAAAGGCGGTAATAAATTGGGAAAGGATTATTTTAAGGAAGGAAACGTTTCAGGCCTATATTTAGGGTACCTTCCCGGCATTTGCTATTTATGAGGATTGAGGAAAACCTGGAAAAAAACCTCAGTCAGGTAGGATGGTCCTGGTGGGATACGAACCCCAGAGTCACGAGTCCGCGCCTTGATGACCTCGGCCACTCGTGGCGGTACCCAGAAGTCACCAGTCTACATTTGTTCGCGAGGACTTTAGAGAAACGTATTTTTGTGTGTAAAGTTATTATAAATACGAATTAGCTCGTCGCGTCCGTGAGGAAATTATTCAGCAGTTGCTTCCTTCCAGCACTACAAATCACGAGCTTGTGAATAAATTTTATACTGCTGGTTTCGTGTAAAAACAAAGAAACATGCGCCAAGACGCACACCTTTAACAGAAGACATATTAGACAAAATTGAAGTAAATGTTGAACGTACGCCAACAAAATCACTACCGAAATTAACACAAGTAACTCAATCTTACAATGTACATGTGCCTATTGTCTACGATAAGGTGATCCCGTAACAGGTGTGCCTTATTGTGAATGGTTTCCTTCATCAGTGACTGAAGGGTTAATCAACCCACAAATTGTATTCTTTTCAGACGAGGCATGGTGCACCAAAATGGTTGTTTGTGAACACACTCAATCCTCACTACGGAGTTTAGAAAACCCAAGCTGTTTACAGTAAACCCCTCTTTATGACAGGAAAATTTGAGTTTGGTGTGTGGTTAACGCAAGATGCATAAGGCACGGGCGCCTATGGCATGTCCAACAAATGCTTTCTGGCTGCTGGAGAGAGTGCACACGAGAGCATTGTTAATTTTTTTGTCATGTTTTATCGAATCTTCTTTTATTAACTTTTCCTATCCTTTACTCGTTTACTGCCACGAGTGGCCGAGGTCGTTAATGTATGGACTCTGAGCGGGACATCAGGGGTTTGATTCCCGCCAGAACCGACCTCTATGACTTAGTTTTTTTTTTTCCTCATTCCTCATAAATAACTAATGCCGGGAAAGTACTCTATATTTAGGCTGGAACAATTTCTTCCTTAAAAAAATTGTTTTCCCAATTTATCATTTGATCTCATGTATCATCAGTGTCCACAGCTATATTGCCTCAGCTGTAAAAACGGGCGTTAAACACTATATATACTTTTCTCTCTCCTTTGCTTCCTCCCCTTTATTGCTTACCGCTCTTTTTCTTCTGTTTTCTTTCTTGCCTTGTCGCTTCTATATTTTTTCTTCTTTTCCTTTACTTTTCTACTCCTTTTTTTTTTTTATGCAATTGTCTCTGCTTTTGCTTCATTTTCCTTCACTTCTCAAAATTCTTTCTTTCTTTAGTCCTTGTTCTTCTCATGTTCCACAAGAAGAGTTAGCCGCATTTCCTGAAGTTTTCAAATGCTCCGGTGCAGACCCTGGAGCACTATGCATGCACTTAGTGAGGTGGAACACATGCTTCGTGTTTTTTGTCCTCCACATCCGGTTTACCTCTCCCCTCCCCATGATTTTCGAAATTCTTGCCTCACAGTCGTGTCTAGCTCCACCCACGTTCATTGGCCGAGATTTCGTCGCAGGATTTAAGCAAGTGTTTCCAACTTAACCACTGGTAGCGTTATGTACAACGGTAAGAATAGAAAGAAGCGACTTTTGTTAAATGTAAAAGCCATTGATAAAATTCACTCAAGTACTAATTTCCCTTATTGAAGTTTTGAAGTTTATTTTAAAATTATATATCATACAACATATCCCACAAAGCTACATAGTCGATCCTGGTAGTTTAGGTTAACCATACTTGTCTCGTAGACCCAAGCTCCCTAGTTCAAAACCGGCCAATGTCGAACTTTTAGAGCGTAAAAGAGTATGGGTTTTCTTCGGAAAGAAAGTAAAGCCGATGGTCCTGTGTCGTAGATTTACGACAAAAATTGATCGACCGGTGCATGTCCTGAATTGAATTGGACGTTAATAGCCACGAATCTTCAACATTTCATTATACTCCGTTCATTCTTAAAAGGGGCCCTAATGTAAACATTAACCACGTGACATTGAGCGCATGGCATTCTACTCACACAGTAAAATGGGAAACAAGCTCTAATCACACATATAGGTGACCCAATGGAATATGACGGTTTTCAGAACCTTCTTATGGGACACCGTTTAGAATTAAATAAAAATATTTTTAAGGAACAAGTACCACTATTCAATTTATTAATCTCTTAAAAATCACATTTTTAAGTGGGCTCCATGACAACGAATACATTCGTATAGTCAACTAGGGAAGTTTACCATAACTCGCTGCAATAAAACGTGATCAATCCCCTAATTTCACGAGTTATATTTTCTTTTAACTAAATGATGGTCCGTGGCCTGTCGCAATACACTTTACTTACAAGTATGCACATAAAATAGTATGCAACCGTCAGATCGGGTTGGATAGGCAACATCAGCAAATGGAGAAATTAGGATCAGCAGAGTGTTCATTGTTTCACGAGCGGTGTGAGCTGTGGCGCCATCCTGCTGGAATCAAAACTCATTTTCATCATCATCCATCTGAAAGTCCAGTGTTGCCAGCATTTCTGACACATTAAATTCTCCCTAAGTCTTCTCTGAACGTAGGAGATTGACTTAGATTCAATAAATCTTGTAACAACAACCAATACACGTTTTTCAACCACCCAATTATCAATACTGTTGTTTACTAATTGGACACAATAAATTGCATAGTTACATAGCAACCAATACCATAACTGCAATGCAAAATCGTTAGAAAGGCAGCGTTCTGAAAATCGTCATATTCCATTGGGTCATTTGTGATTTTTTAAAACAAGTTAAGATTAATAAATTGATTTGCGCTACTAGTTCCTTGAAAAATTATTTTTATTTAATTCTATACGAGTGTCCCACAAAAAGTTCTGAAAATTGTCATATTCTATTGGTCAGCCTGTATAATATTTTAATATTTCTTATTCATTACTAACAGCTATTACTCGTATCAGGATAAAAAACATAGTTGTGCAGTTAAATAAAACAAAAATGGCACATCATGGTGAAAATTCAATTGCAATAGTTATTTAACACAAAAGAGCAAGGATTTACCCTGGCAAGATTTAAGGCCTTGGGGCCTTCTCTTCCACTCTACCAGATGAAAAAAAAAAAACAGCAAAAAATAGAGTACAACATATATAGTTATATAAAATACATAAAGATATATGCTCCATGTAAATATTATAAGTACATATTGTATTATAATTAGAAAGCCGATAAAGATGGCATTGGAATTCTACTTCTTCTTCAATATTTTTTCTCAAGTACAAAGGGGGGAGGGGATGAATTGATTGATTTATTTAAGGACGCTCTTTAACAGCTCAGGTCATCAGCGTCCCATTCAACTCAGGGCGTGAAACGGCCGACAAATTTTGCTCAGAGGCCTCTCTTTCAGGCTTGAGGTTCTTTTTCGTGCCGCAAATGTACGACACGGGACCCACGGCTTTACTTCCCTTCCGAAGGAAGCCATACTTAGGATTTTTACGCCCGAAAAAATCCATCGGTCCTGGCCGGGTTCGAACCCGCGTTTTGGGTATAGGAGGCAAGTATGGTAACCACTACACCACCAGGACCGACGGAGGGGATGAAGGCGGAGGAGAAGAAGAAATAGAGATGACAATTTAATCTAAGTTTAAATTGCTTTATTGGCCAACATTGTATGGTTTCAACAGGAAGGGAGTTCCAGATTCTGGGAACTGACACGCTGAATGAGGTTAAGTAGAAATGTGTTCGGTGACGAGAGATAGACAGTAAAGTCATATTCCGGGTTTATGGTAGGGGCAGACATATAAAGCTAAAGGCGATGCATTGAAGGGTGGAGGTACGGAAGATTTGAACTGGAGCGTAAGGGAATGGAAAGTTCTGCGCTCTTCTAGAGATAGCTATGACAATTGAATGCTAAAGGGAGTGATATGACCAACTTTACGAGTGTTGAACACAAAACGAATACAGGCATTATGAACGTTGTAATCTGTCGATCTGCCCAGTATTCAGATTAAGAGTACAATAATCAAAGTGGAGCATAACAAACACTTGAATGAGATTGAGAGGTAAATCTTTTGCTATATGTTTTAATGTGTGAAGCAAAGAAAATATTTTCTTGCATGTGTGAGTTACCTGGCTGTGCCATTCTAGATCGGAGTCTATATAAACACCCAGGGTTTTTGCTGGTATAATTAATTAAATTATTGTTTATCATGATGGGCGGCACATTGTTTGAATATTTTACGTAGTACACGTTTGTGTCCCGCTACTAGAGCCGGTGATTTAAGTGGATTCAGTTTTTGTCCAAATTTTTGTTTTTAAGAAGTGATAATAAAACAATAGTTATAATGTTATAATTGTGTTTAACAATTTATTCTCAATGCAAATAAAAGTGCATTGAGCAAGTTGTGACAGAAGAAGGAAATAAATTTTGGAAAATAGATGAAGATTATGGGCAGTTTCCATAAAGTAACCTCTTTAATTATTAAATTATTATTATTATTATCATTACATTATTAATGAACAATATCGTATAGAATTAAATTGTTTGTAGCGGATAGATACAGCTTGTTTTGTTGAAATTTTCAACCAGTAATGAACTAAACATCTAAATAAAACACTAAACTACAGAATAGTTTTAATTAATTTAACATGAAAATAGTATATTTTATAGTATTGACCTGGAAGATTCACAATATTGACTGTAGTGTACTTTGACTATACTTAATATTTCAGGGAAAATAATTAAAAAACAAAATTTAAACTGTTTTTTTTATCAAAGATACAAAAATAAATTATTTGTGTATTATTTTAAGACATAGTCATCATACTTGATCCACTGTCCATAAGCTTACAGACGCCTCAAAATAAAAACATTTTGGTATGGTCTTTAATCTTCCATCGCTTCTATTACCTCGTTTTTATCTACAAAATTCTGACCCCCATATATTTGTTCAAAGGCCCAAGCAAGTAAATACCCAGTAGCAGCAAGATTGGACTCTATGGTAGATATTTCAGATCATTTAGCTCAGCGGTATGGAAATGGTTATTATCGTTAAGCAGAAATACTCCATTTGAGAGCAGTCCCCGAAATTCCGATCATAATAACATGAGCTGCACAAACAAAACTTAATGACATATGAATCCTTCAATGCAAGCTTTGCCAAACTAAGTTGGTATGTGCGGACGGGAACTTCACACATCAGAATAATCCCCAATGAACAATTTTTGAGTTTTTGAGAAATGAACACTTGCTGTATATTTTGGAATTAGAAAAAAAATTTAAAAAATATAAACTCGTATATGTTTTCCTTCTTTGATTGCGGCACACAACGCGTTTATGAGTACATAAGTAATTTGTACGACCTTCTTGTGGAATTTTACTCGTAAGCACAAGCAGAAACAGAGACATATCTACACATTTACATCTTGAAAGTGTATTACGTCACGTTGTTTAGGATTCTGTATGAATGAACGACGAATATCTCACCAACTAGGCATCGAACATACCGGGGACTTGTGCATACATGGGTAACAGTGCCTTCCAGATAGGCATGAATGTCATTTCAAACTCCCGCTACCTATGTCAATGTCATGGCTTTGCTGGTGGGTGGTGTTCATAGGCTTTTTCTCTTGAAGACACGCGATTTCCGGCGTACAGCCAAGTTACAAGATGGTGACAGCGATCCCACACATCGGCGTTGCAATATTAAAAGTGCTGCAGCTGGATTTCGAAATATATCCCCAACCACCATGTTCGCCAGATTTGACCCCATGCGACTTTTTTCTGTTTCCTAATTTAAAAAATTGCCGCAGGGTTAAGAATTTTTCGTCGAATGAAGGTGTTATCTATGCTGTAAACTAGGAATAGGCACAGTTCGAAAGTTTTTTTTTTCTGAGGGAATAAAACTATTGAATTCTCGCTGAACCAAATATATTGACTCATAGGACATTAAGCTCGTAAGTAAAATTTAGTTTTTGCAAGTTCTTCAACAACAACAACAGTTGATGTTGAGATGTTGAACTATTGTACAGCGCTTTAGTGCTTTCAAGATAATGGATCTGAAAATATGCATAATTTCCTTGGCATACTTTCTTAGACATCTTCTCACATCCCTACATGCATTAAGCAAGACCTATAGGGTTATGGGGCGCTCCCAAGTGCCTACGTCGAGTGCTGTTACGATCTACCAAATTTAATGGGAAAGTAACTGTGCAAGACGTGTAATCAAATGAGATGTGATGTACATTTTTAGAACTTTTAAATTCTTTTTGACCATAATATTCCCGCAATTGTAGTTTACGTGTTTTTTCGAGCGTGAAACAACCTATCGACGCCGATACTGCAAACCAGTGCCCTACCAGCTAATGTTAATATTAGGCGCAAGATAAATTACCCTTACAGATATTAGTCTGTGTTTTCCCATTGTAACATATTAAGCAATAATTTAGAAAATTAAATGTGTTGATTTTGGGAATAGCTCTAACAAGCAAAATCCAAGGAATCATGCTGTAGATCTGGCAGATAGAAATTAAAATAGGTT
This sequence comes from Metallyticus violacea, assembly GCA_030762175.1. Classification (NCBI taxonomy): domain Eukaryota; kingdom Metazoa; phylum Arthropoda; class Insecta; order Mantodea; family Metallyticidae; genus Metallyticus; species Metallyticus violacea. The sequence goes on from CM060845.1 coordinate 17,114,612, forward strand.
GTTGACTGAAAGCTATTTGCACAGTAGTGTTTGAACAGCTGAAGGTCTCTTTATCTTTGCTACAACGTAACACTTTATGTGACGCTGCGCTTGTGTTTATTTAAGTTGTTTGCATGGCAGCATGTGCAACTGTTTTATTTTTCCAGAGCGAATGATAGATAGGTGTTTACGAACTGGGACATTAACTAATGAGTAAATATGAATTGTGTATTTGTTTTTTTTTTTAATCAAAACTAATGTTGAAAATAAACTACAGCACACAGAGTTAGAAAAAGTTTTAATTAATTAATCCAGTGTTTCTCAACCTATGGGTTCAAAACCCATCGGTGGATTCTGAGGGACTATTGATATGTCCCGAAGTCCCTGAATGGTACAAAGGGCCCATAAGAATATATTCGGGGTGTAGAATTATAATGCTAATGCCTTATTAGCCTTTGTTTTTCTGGAACTTTATTTTTTAATTTGATTCCTTATATTAATACGTTTATTTAAATAACGATAAAACAAAGGCATGCCTACAGAATGAAAATGGGTGCTTCTTATGGAAAACGATTCTTTTATTCCGAAAATGAATTTGGACGTTTCCTATTGGTCTTAAGTAGCTCAAAAGATATTAAAAAATCTGAAATTTTTAATGTCAATTGAAATTTGCAACTTTTAGGACAATGAAAGGTACTTGTTAGTGAAATAACAATAACATGTATTTATATAAATCGATTAAAACATTAACAATAGAAATAACAAAACACCTTTTCATAGGTGCTAAAATGTTTGCTGCCTGGTGACTTTCTCTTGTAGTCAGAATATTGTCTCTCTTCAGAAACCAGCAATAATCTCTCAGCATTGCAGAACTCCAACGGCCTTGATAACGTTTTCCATTCTGATTATGTCCTGATGAAAACCTCTTCCTGTTCATCACTTACAGCACCCAAATTTTCAAGGAAAAACTCTTGAGTATAAATGGATGAAATGAACTTTTAGTGACACCCAACAGCCCATTTCTATATAACATTGTAATAAAGTGTCCACTAAAATTAATTTTGTTCATCCATCCTGCAGCTAAGAAACCGTTCTACAATTCCTCGAAAGCGCGCCAATTCCAAATTTCTTAGCTTACATGAAAAAACTCCGTCTTTTAAATTCTCCATTATCTTTAATTGCATGAAAATCTGCATGCAAATGTCATTTCCTCTTTGAACCCGTTGTCCCATTTACAATTTTTAAGTTTTGAACGTGTGGGTGGCATCAATGAAAGTTTCAGAGTTTCTGAACGTGTTCTTCGGCGATCCTCTCTCACAATGACAACAGCGCAGAGCACGTCCACCTTTTTTTAAAAATTGATTTCCTCTCCCTCTTTTTACGTTTTAAACCTCTTTGAGCTATAGGAAGAAGACACTCACATTGCATAGACCTTGGCTAAAGATTTACTGAGACATTTCACAGAGACGTATGTCACCTCCACATTGCTGTAGGCGGAACTGAACATGTCTCAACTCTCACAAGCGGAAACTGGTGACAACAATGAAGCCATTAGCATTAAGCTAACAAAATATCCTAAAATTAAATGTAGCGCCTGAAATATGGCTGTAAAAAAAAAACGAGGTCATTCTTTATTCCTATATTTTGAAAGTTCAAACAGTTTGTCAGTAAATTTAAGAGCAAAGCTGCACGATATAGCTGCGATTCTGCTATTAAAACTAAATTTACATGCCGATATAACTTTTTAGATATTAGTAGGAGCTGAATATCATGGACTTTTGGCAGGCCCATCGTCACATTTTTTGGTGAGTACTGTGCTGAATTAGAATAATTAAATGTAATTGAATTTTCTGAAAACAAACTTACTTTTTAATGAACTATGACTTTTTAACATTTGGGTACCGTGAAGTTTAATATCCCTCAAGGTGAGCCCCAGACTTGAAAAGGAGGGCCCAGGATGGAGGGCACAATCTTGTTGAGCGGTGGGCCAAATTAAAAAAATCAAGGTTGCTATGGGACCTTATAACAAAATACTATGCATCTAAATAATGCAATACGCACCAAATTCTATTTTTATATTTTTAATATTATAGTATTTTATCCGTCTGGTCAAGGAAGGTTCACGCTGTTTTCATATGCAGACCGTGGTAAACTAATCATTTGGCTGGTAAATTCTTCAGATCTATCCCTTCCTGGATTGTTACATGGGGATTGTTGAAGACACGTACATGCATAGAACCCGAGGTACACTGGAGGTTTCCAAAGATTTGCCCATAACATGTTACAACGGACATGGGTTGAATTGAGCCACGTAACGATTTTGCATTGGAAGGTCGTGTTTCAACGTAAGTTTGTTATCTGAGAAAACTCCCGTCTTTCAAAGTCATGCACAACATTGTAAAAATAAAGTTCGGTAGTAAAATGTTTCAAAGAACTTTCTTGATTACCACTAGCAATTAAATATCCTGTCGAAACTTTTCCTTGTTCCCGAGGTGGCCACGTTTTGTTTGCCTGCCCGCAAGTGTTTTCATGTAGTAAACAAAGCAATTACATGGCGGATATCCCTACCACTTTCCGGACGCCTTACTTATATGGAATCCCGTTCATCTGAAGTGGTGGGAGAAATGCACGCCGCACGTCAGGGCTGGCAACTGTTGTAACTATATTATTTAGTTCTGATATTGTCTATGCTGCACTTGCAGCTGCAAAACTGGTTCCTTGGAGAATTCTTGAAGAAGAAGCTGCGGAATTTCAGGGAAAGATTCCGTTACATCAGTGGCGAGTTCAATAGCTTGCAATTGCCTGATGTCAACCTTTGGCAAAAGGAAGAATGTTCTTTAATTTATGATAAGCCGTTACCTTCCCATGTTTCTAATTTCTGGCGCATTTCTTTTTCTTTCTCACTTCTCTCCTCCCTCCCCCAATTACTTTCCTGCTTTGCCTTGTTTTTATTCTAAAATAACCGGCGATACTTTCGTTATCCTTCAACCTAAGAATTAATGAACACATAATACATTATACATAGTTAACAAAATACATAAAAAGCCAACTTAAAGATTTATGCTGCTTGTAAATATTACATATTTTAATATAATTAGAAAGTTGAAAAAGATAGTTTTAGAATTCCACTTGTTCTTCAATCATTTTTCTCGAGTACAGCGGGAAGGAAGGACCAAGAGAAGAAAAAGGAAAGGGAGAGAAAGAACAGAAAGAAAAACAAAAAGTGAGAGACTAACTATTGTGATCCCTAGAGTTGAGATGACAATTTAGTCTACGTTTCAATTGCTTTATTGTACGATAATCTCTGACTTCAGGTGGAAGGGAGTTCCTGATTGTGAGAACTGACACGCTGAAAGAGGTTGAGTAGAAATGCGTTCGGTGACGAGGGATAGACATTTTTTAATAGTGTTTAACGCCCGTTTTTACTACTGAGGCACCACAGGCAGTGGACACTGATGATACATGAAATGAAATGATATATTGAGAAAGGATTTATTTTAAGGAAGGAAACGTTTCAGGCCTAAGTTTAGGGTTCCTTTCCGGGCATCTGCCATTTATGAGGACTGAGGAAAACCTGGAAAAAACCTCAATCAGGGAGGACAGTCCTGGCGGGATTTGAACCCAGACCTCCCGCTCACGAATCTGCGCCTTAACGACCTCGGCCACTCGTGACGGTGGGATAGACAGTAAAGTCATATTCCGAAATCGACGTAGGGACAGCTATACGAAGCGAAAGGCGATATGCCGAGGGGTGAAGGTCATAGGATTTTGAACAGGAGCGTTCTTTTAGAGGTAGTCATGGCAGTTGATTGCGTATGCGTGTCACGTGGTCAAGTTTACGAGTTTTGAAGACGAAACAAACACAGACATTATGAAAGTTGTAATCTGCCCAGTATTCAGATTAGAGTACAAGACATCACAATAATCAAAGTGAGGCATAACAAACACTTGAATGAGATTGAGAGGTAGAACGTTTGCTACATGTTTTAATGTGTGAAGCAAAGAAAATATTTTATTGTACGTATAAGTTACCTGGTTGTGCCATTCTAGATCGGAGTCTGTATAAACACCCAGGAGTATTTGGCGGTGCTGGTATAATTAATTACATTGTTATTTATCATGATGTCAATATGCTCTAGCCCGTGCTAGACGTAATTCCATACATTTTAACCATTTAAACGCAAATCAACTGCAATAGCCAATTTATGCAATATATTTAGCACTTATCATTAATCATCAGCTTAAGGTGATTAGGCCTAAGATCCTTTCCGGGCACTTAAACACCAGAGTTCAGTACTCGGACCACAACTTTTGGTTTCCGTATATTTCAGACTTTTTATATACTACATTAACGACGTTGTTAAAGACATAAAACACTCCAAACTAATTGACATCTATTAAAATAATATAAAATGTACCTAATTAAGTAATTATCGTTTAGTCAGACTGTTTTAATCAGAATTAGATTAGATTTGAAAAACTTGTAAGTATATGTTAATATTCTAGTACTACCGCTGGGTGTAAGCTCTATTGAAGAGTAAATAAATGTGTACATTAGAAGCTTTAATAAAATGCAAAGGAAGGTTAGCGGAAGGCTAAATGCAAAGTGCGATAATCCAATTCATTTATCAGGAAACTTTTGACGCACACGTAGACAGAAATGTAAGTATTAAGGCAACCCTGACCGAGTTTTTTTTTTTTTTTTTTTTTTTTTTAAAGTGACCAGAAATTACTTTTGGAATTTACAGGCTATAAAATTCCCTGTTTATTTCTCTATAACAAATTGTGTTTTTTTTAAACATATTTTCCATTTTTAAATGGCCTTGCATTTAAATTTCATACTCCGATATGCCCACTTGTTCATTGTTCCTATGAGCTCTTTATTGAGTTAATACACACAGCCTACTGGCTTGTGGTATATTAACGAAAGGGTTGTTGATTTGTTTTATTTACGAACGCTCTTTGACATCACAGGTCATCAGCGTCCCATTCAATTCAGGGCGTGAAACGGCCGATAAATTTTGCTCAAAGGCCTCTTCTTCAGGCTAGAGATTCTTTTACATTCTGTAAATTTATTACATGGAACCCACGGCTTTACTTCCCTTCCGAAGGAAGCCATACATAGGATTTTTAGGACCGACTTAGACCGACTTAATGAAAGCGTATCACCCACCTTGCCTCGAATGCATTTGCCAGCTCATTAAAGTATATGAAACAGTAATCAGAAAGATTGAAAGAATACAGTTTTAAGTTTCATTAATTTAGTCATGTCATCGTCTATCTGCTCAATAAAGGTCGTATCTGAGGACTGTAGTATTAAATTAGCTCCACAGGGTGAAGGTAAACCCCTTAATTCATCATGGACAGTTGTTGAAATGTTCGGAGGTCCTATCAACAGTTCAGCACTTGTCCGCGCTTCTCTTCCAACCCACCCGTGATGACAAATCACCGTGGCATTTGTGAAGTCTGGGCGCCGTTGCAGCAGCAAGAGAAATTTCTAATTGACGTCACTCTACTGGGAGAAGTAGGCTGTCTGCCGCTTAAATAATACGATCCAATTAATACATACACCATCTCACATGCCGAGGGGTCATGGCCCTCCCTGTGTGGTATTTTCGCCATTAACGTTTAATGTCTGATACGCAGCGCATTCCAAACGTTTAACTATCACTTCTGGATCGTTGAACATGATCAAACTATTGAGTTTCTCGCAGGGAGTAGGGGTGGGGGGAATGGTGTTTAAAACCCGTTTTTACTACTGAGGTATCACAGGTGATACATGAGATGAAATTATATATTGGGAGAGGATTTTTTTTAAGGAAGAAAACTTTCCAGGCCTAAGTTTAGGGTACCTCTCCGGCATTTGCCAGTTATGAGGACAGAAGAAAACCTGGAAAAAACCTCAATCAGGGAGGACGGTATGACGGGATCCGAGCCCCAGATCTCCCACTCGCGAGTTCGCGCCTTAATGACCTCGGTCACCCGTGGCGGTAGAGGAGGGGAGGGCTATGGCTAAGAGAAATGTGGTGTTATTTTGAATAAAATCTGCCATAATGCTACACATTTCTGAGTAAATCATTGTTTTATTTAGCACTATCTTGCAACGTTGAATCTTTTGCTGTTAGTTCCATAGCCTCTGCAGTTGCCATAACAACAAACGAAAAATCGTTAGCAGGTTCCCCCGGCGTACATAAGGGATTGTAGCACAAAAGTTTTTTATATTGTTTAGCTCCAGCTTTTTATTATTGAGACATCAATGATACGAGAGATACAATGATAAATTGGGGAGAAATTTTATTTTTTTGTAAGGAAGGAAGCGTTTTAGACCTAAGTTTATAGGAGTGAGGGAGGTGACAGGTGGTAACACTGGATTAAAGATATCCAGAACTCAAAATACTTCAGGCCGGCAAGTTTTTGTGACTTACCCTGTCCCATTAAACAAATGTTGGGGAGGTTTATTCTTTCCGCACTTTCATTTTATTTCATTGGTTCGGTCGAAAGTGCCAGGGAAGGCGGTCTGATGTAGTGTGCGGCTTGGCGCTTAAGAAAGGCTTCCTTGAAGGGTGTGCGTTGGAACTGCATCACAAGAGTTTCGTTCTGAAAACAATGTTATAGTCCTATGCCCCCTAGATCCTTAATGCCTGGTGTCTATCTTTCCCCTTCTTCCCAGAGGTTTCCCATTATGGGTGCAGGCAAGAATGACTAGCTTTTGAGCAAGGCTCCACTATCGAAATGTCCCCCTCATAAATCTAAGGCTACCTCCCTGACAATTGCCATTCATGAGGACTCCGGAAAACCTGGAAAGATCTCTGTCAGCGAGGATTATCCTGATGGGAATTCAATCCCATATCTCCCGCTTTGTTTTCCTCCTTTAGGGATGCCTTCCACAGGACGTTCCTAGTAGTTTGGGTAGGCATTAACATCCATTCTCGTACTGATCTTTTGATCAAAGACGGGTCAATCAATGCCCAAAGATACATTTGCGAGGATCTCGTTAAACATTTGACCCTTTTTATTCCATCTTTGGTGAACACTTAGCTGCTCGATGTGTCACACAGTTCTTTGATGAAGTTGGGATACAAACTTTGGATTGCCCAGCATACATTCCAGACGTAAATCTCACTAAACGCCTGTAGGCCTTGCTTGCAGAAAAACTGGGAATTGTAATTTCCAGACCCTGCAAGATCTGAGGGCAAATTTGGTTGAAAAATGGGACCTCAGTCCTCAGGAAGATGTACTGCACTTGTTGACTACATGCCTTGGTGATCCACATGCAGTGCTTCGAGCAAGAGATAGAATCATCCTTTAGTACTCTTTTGAAGTTTCTTGTACATTTTCAATTGTCAAGTAAAATTGCCAAGTGCTGTTTCACCGATGAATAAAATATACTGAATTTAATAATAAAGTTCATATATTTGTGAACTATTCACACAGAAGATTGTTGTTCATTTGGTTTATTTATTAACATCTCAGTTCATCAGCGTCCCATTCAATTCAGAGAGTGAAACGGCAGATAAATTTTGCTAGGAGGTCTCTAATTTCAGTTTGAGGTTCTTTTTTATGCCGTAAATGTATGTCACGGGACCCACGACTTTACTTCCCTTCCGAAGGAAGCCATATTTAGGATTTTTACGCCTGAAAAAATCCATCGATCCTGGCCGAGTTTGAACCTGCGATCTTGGGTTTAACAGGCAAGCTGCCACTAGATCACCAGGACCGGCCATACAGAAGGTGAAAATAATGGTAATTTGGGTATGATATTGTAAATAATATAATTTTAATACACCTTAATAAATTAAGAAATTTATAAATTAAGAAATAAATACAATGAGTGCAATAATAGTTTTACAACAACATATGATCAAATTTGTTTTTCTGTGTTGATCCATTTGTCAGTACAAATGTTACGGTCAAAGTAGTAATAGAAGTGTATTTATTACAGTGGCACAAATACAATACAAAACAACTTCAGCTTTTATGTGCTTTTATAATACACTTGGTATGTTTCATTTAGCACTACGTATTACATTAGATATTCACAATAAGATATAAACATATACATTCAACAATAAAAATACAGAAGTAAAAATATAATAAAATAAATACCAGAAGAACAATTTTAAAAACTTTAAAAATGCACATAAAAATAAGAAATACACATAGTTGGGATTCAACTTGTTTCCCCACGATCCCCTCTCCGGTTATCAGTCTTTTCAGACCAGAGCTGTCTCACTTTCATCAGAAATTTACCTATTCTCTCCTCAGCAAAGTCCAGCATGACCCTCTCCCTCTGTTCGATCTTGTAAAAGAGTGCGGTGAGTACTTCTTTCTCCATTCTTCAGTACCTTTACGTTCATCCAGAATATATGTCCACTGCAGGTTGCGTCGGGTTTACTAAGCCCTGGGTCCAGGGGTGCAACACAGAGGTCTGTGCCACCCGTGGGTTTTTGCATTAGGACGGTACCTTGTTTCCTAAACCGACCCGCCTTTCGGCTGCAGACGATTGCGACACCCAGGCGCGCTAAGTTCCCTTAGCTTCCAGATTCTCACTGGTGGATAGGTCATACTAGCTTAGACCTACTCGTATTTAAGAGGTGAGTCGCCCCAGCATTAAGGTAACCACCACCCTCCCTACCAACAACGGCGATTCCGGCGCACCGGCCCCCAGGGTACACGCCTTAGGTACTCCCCTGGGACACGCCGCCATCGTAGGTCCTCAATTGCCCATGAGTGACGGGTCCACTGCCAAGCCGAGTTCAACCCAATCCGGACAACTCCCTTCGAATCAAGTCCGGCCCGGCTCCCTCTAGTACGTCAGAGGTACCACTCTGAGGGCACTCAGGGTCCGCAGATCCCGCACCTGGAGCATCTGAAGAGCAACGACCAGAGGGACAAATTCTACGCTCATATTCGTTGGTGATGTTAATATCTGCCATTCCCCTAGTCCGAGCCATGTGAATTCACTACAGCCGTCCTAGCCCATGCAATTCCTTCCCTTGCCTTTCCTTTTTCCCTACACTTTTCCTTACCCCATTCTTTCTTTAGTTCCCTGTACACCCTCAATGACTTTTTATAATAAATGTTTCCTCGGTTTCAATATTTTCAATTCCTAGTTCAATTTCTTTTCAGAAACCTCTTAATTTTAATTCCCTATCTTTCCAGGTTATCCCGATGCCAATTTTTTTTCAATACATTTTTAATTCCATTAACCCAAATATTACACCCAGGCTCTTACAATGAAAACATTGTTCCAAAATATTTTGTTCATCTAAAATGTTCATCCTTTACCCCAGTATTTTAAAATTCTTAGTAATTATTTTCCCTTTACTCTCCCTAATTCTGCTTGTGCAATCCCATTAGTTAAGGTTTTGGCAGTCCCAGAATCCTCTGGTTCAAGTCCACGTTTACTCCTCCCTCTGCAATACCCTAAAGTTCTACTCCGTATAATATTTTAGCCTCAACTACTACCGAGTATATTCTCTCCAGCAACTTTATGTGCATTTCTGAAATTTTATGCCTGCATATATTTATAGCAGGAACGACTGTCAATATGAACCAGGCCCCAACAAAAGAAAATGCCATAATTATTTACCATTTTCTCTTATACTGGTCAACTTTTAAAACAAAAAATGCTTGAAAACAGCGATATATAACCGATTATTTCTTAATTGTATCTTACGCAATAAGCGCATTTCCTCTCTAATGTAGTAGCGGTAGCATGTGGGTCCTCCGTTAGCGAGGGAAGCTCATGGGCCAGCATGGAAAATTTTACATTTTAATCTTAAACCTTCATGGACCAGTAAACATTTACAAGTAATTATATTTGTCTTCGTCGAAGATGGTTAGACTTTCTCCTGCTTATTTCTGCATTCTCTTAGGTCAGCAGGAAGATAGCCTATGGTAGTATTCTCTCTTTTCTTAGCAACCAGATATTGAGGAGTTACTGATACCACACATAACTGATTATGGATAGTTTTCGCATTTTGTTTGAAATTGGGTGGCTTCCTCACTGTTTGTCAGGGGAAAGTTGACTTTCACAGTGTTATTGCAAAGTTTTGTGGCATGAATAGAGTGGACGTTTTATTAAAGACTCCATTTTCGTGTCAAAGTTTAACTGTTAACCTGGAAATGAAACGATTTGGACCTTATCAACCGAAAGCTATAGAAGCTCACTCAGCAAGATAGTACAAAATTAAAAAATTCTTTTATGGTTTGGAAAAAACATCTTGGCTGACAGCGTGTGATGTGAGAAACGCATCTTCTCTATAGGAATGAGACTAGAAAAGAAATAGAAAGGGCATGTTTGGTTTCTATACAGGACGACGAAATGACAGATATTACATGCATGTCATAATTTGTTGTGATATTACGAAACATCTGTCAAAAGATTCATAACATTCATTGCTGTTTATGAAGTGACTGCAGAAGGCTTAAGGCTTACTTTAACAGCTGGATATAAATCAGTTACTCATTCCTATGGTCCACCCATCTACAGGGGCCACGAGCCGCCACTGATTTATAGCTTTCAAAGCTAACCTTCCTTTTCTTAGTGTCCTTTTCTTTTCTTCACTCTAACCATCATTGCTATTGATACTTAATAGTCCGATTTATTAATCACTTAAATTTCTATCTCTTCACAAAACCATTTCTCTTTTTTTTTTTTTTTTTTTTTTTTTCCGAAACTTACTTCCTTTCTTGAATTTTATTTTCGAGTATTTATTCTTAGGCCCTATTCCTTACAAATTACATCAATTTCTTTCACTAAACCAACATTAGTTATCGACCCCACTACCAGTTCATCGGTAAATAGTAAGCCAGGAATTTCGATATTATTAATTGTTGGAGTATGTTAACTTTACAGATTACCTCTAAAATATGATCAATAAATAAATTAAATAGTCTGAACATAGCTGGCACACTTGTCTAACACCTATTATGTTCCGATTATTAACAGGTGTTTGTTACGGTATCCAATACCTCTCTGAATAGTGTTTAACGTCCCTTTTAACTACTGAGGCACCACAGACAGTGGACACTGGTGATACATGAGATGAAATAATAATTTGGGAAAGGATTTTTTTTAAGGAATGAATCATACCAGGCCTCTAAGTTTAGGGTACCTTCCAGACATTTGCCATGTATGACTAAGGAAAATCTGGAGAAAACCTCAGTCAGGGAGGACGGTCTTGGTGGAATCGAAACCCTGACCTCCCACTCACGATTCGTGCCTTAACGACCTCGGCCACCCGAGGCGGTATATCCAGTACTACTAAAGCCAGCCTGAGAAATGTAAATGTGAGAGTGGAGTACTTTTTTTTTTTTTTTTTGAATAGTGTTTAACGCCCGTTTTTACTACTGAGGCACCACAGGCGATGGACACTGATGACACATGAAATGAAATGATAAATTGGGAAAGGATATTTTTTTTTTAAGGAAGGAGGCGTTCCAGGCCTAAGTTTAGGTACCTTCCCGGCATTTGCCAGTTATGAAGACTGAGGAAAACCTGGAAAAAACCCCAGTCAGGGAGGCGGGATTCGAACCGCAGACTTCCCGCTCACGAGTCCGTGCCTTAACGACCTCGGCCACTCGTGGCGATCCAAGTACTTTCAAAAACACAGATACAATACAATAATAATGTTAGTAAAAATAAACTGATGTCCTTATATTACTATCATGTTCTGCTTATGGTTAGATAGACTGTGCGAAATTTTAGTACTGAAATGTTGCCATCTTGCTTAAGTGTGCTAAGTACAAGTTGTCCATGCCAAGTCAACGAAATGTGACAATCCGGTAAATAAATACCAAGTGGAATGTGAGGGGGGGGGGTATTATAAAAAATGTTCGGCGCAACTGCCGCTAACGAGTTTTTCTAACTCCCAACGGTTTGTGCAACTTTCACATCACAAAAACAGGTTACCGCCTGTTCTGCACTGTTTGGAAAACATTATTTATAAACAGAACCAGTTATACAAGAATGCGACCGCATTCGAAGCCATTCATCTGGAGGATCGTGGGTTAAACCCCACGATTCTGTTCTGGGTCTCAGGAAAACGACTCACGACTTTTCTTGTGCCCTTAAGGTTCACAGCTCGTTAAAAGCTCGAAAGCGGAGATTTGATTTGGCATGATGACCCATTTGCGGACACTGTAGCGTTGAAACTAGCAATCAATTGCTGACAATGTTCTGCTGCAAGCGGTAGTGTTCAATTGTAAGCCTTTGGGGTTTGAAACTACAGAATTCCTCTTGCATAGTGTACCAGCTGAGTTTAATGTTTAAATATTCTGTAATCAAGCGTGGCTCTTTCTATTAAATAGTTGGAAACATACGAGTTAAAATTAATGGAAAAATCTTCCTTAAATACTACAAAAATGGCTTTATTAGTTTTTCATGTTTAAATTAAGCCATGTGAAAGTCAGTACTATAAGGGGTAATTATATTAAAGTACAGAGCACAGATGGCCGAGGTCGTTTAGGCGCGGATTCGTGAGAGGGATATCTGGGGTTCGATTCCTACCACGGTCGCCCTCCCTGACTGAGATATTTTCCACATTTTCTTCAGTCATAACTGGCAAATGCCGGGGAGGTACCCTAAACATAGGCGTGAAACGTTTCCTTCCTTAAAAAATCCTTCCCCAATATATACTTTCATCTCGTATATCATCAGTGTCCTCCACCGCCTGTGGTGCCTCAGTAGTAAAAACGGGCGTTAAACACCATTCAAAAAAAAAGTTCAGAGTTTACACAAATGACTGTAGCAGTTTTGAACTTAAATGTGTTGTCTACGGTATACAGTATAACTTTGAATCATAACTTAAATTAAAAGTGAATGCGGAAGTTTTGACTGTACATGCACAGATTTTGTTTTGTAGCCATGGTAAAGAAATAAACAAAACACGGCAACTAGCGTGCAAAAGGCATTTTGTCTGTTCACTTTTCCAAGTGTATTCGTCACTGAAAATTACACAATTAATGAACTCAACTTCCTGTTCCAATATTTCTGTGCAGAAGTTTCTACGGACAACATAATCTGCAGGGGGTAGGACCTGTAGCAATTGCAGACGACATGGTCTCAGTTGGAGACGTTTTTTAACACCTTTCGCACTGTCATTGTTAGAATTGTTAGTTCTCGATTGGCTCACCGCACAGATTTTTTAGGACTGTTCGCGAAAGTCGTTCTGATTCTCTGCACATTCTCATCTGATACTTGCCGTCGTCCGGGGCTCTTTCCTTTATAGAGACACCCGGTCGTTCGGATCTGATTGTACCACAGAGGAATATTATTATCAGAAGGGGCGTTAAAACCAAATTCTCGCCTATACTCCCGCTTAACTGTAACCACTGAATAATGTTTTGCAAATTCCAAGACTGAAAATGCCTTTTGCACGCTAGTTGCCATGTTTTGTTTATGTCGTTACCATGACTACAAAACAAAACAAAATCTGCGCATGTAGAATTGAAACTTCCACATTCACTTTTCCATTTAAGTTATAATTCAAAATTATACGTATACCGTAGAGAAAACCCTTAAGTTTAAAACGGCTACAGTCATTTGTGTAAACTCTGAAATTTTTTTAAATTGTGTTTAACGCCTATTTTTACTACTAAGGTACCAGAGGCGGTGGACACTCACATGAAATGAAATGATATATTGGGACAGGATTTTCTAAGGAAGAAAACGTTCCAGGCTTACATTTAGGGTATCCCCCCCCGGCATTTGCCATTTATGAGGACTGAGGAAAACCTAGAAAAAACCTGCGTCAGGGAGAATGGTCCTGGAGGGATTCGAACCCCAAATCTCTCGCTCATGAGTCCGCGCCTTAACGACCTCGGCCACTCGTGACGGTACTCTAGCGCTCTGTAAAAATATTCACAAATACAACTTGCTGAGGAATTCTCTTAGTTCATGCAGCTCCTGCGTGACGGGCTTTTATTTTGTTGAAACCTTACTTAAGGCCTAAAATTAACACATAGCCCTCTTTTGGATGCGTGGCCGGCTCAACGGGGATTAACTTGGCACCGGGAAACACCTTGTTAGCCGGCGGAGTCGGATATCCATAGCCCCTTAATTCAATCGCATAGATTTCTACCGCACGCCTAATACTTTTTCTTTTTTTTTTTTTTTTTTTTGGTCATTCAATGTCATTTCGCATATAAGATCGAGGTTTTCTTTACTCCAGTGGCTTTTTTGTTTTATGGCGCTACATGGTCATGTAAGTAAAAACATGTCATCCTTAGAAAAATAAATAAAATTAAATACACGCTGGTCAACAGAGCGAACATTAACAATTTCCAACTCTCAATTTCAGAAATTAATTCTACTCTCATTATCGCAATTCATGAACTACAGTTATATTATAAGATTATTTTAAAAGTTTAGTAATACTCCAAGTCGAGGTTAGCGAAATTCTTTATATGTGTGCAAATTTTCTCAGAGAGTTCTTTCGACTCGTTCTAGCTTTTCTCCGAAGTCATCGAATTTTTCCTCTGTAAGCAAACGGCATTTAACTTTCATTGTTTTTTTAATCAAGAATAGATTCTATTTACCTAAATCTATTCACAAGATTACGAACCATTTCTCTGTGAGGCGCACGAACATCAAGAAATCTGTCTATAAATCGTCGATTAACTTCTCTGCAGCAATGGCCATAAGAAAAACTGAGAGATGGAATAGGAAAGAGAGAGGAGGAGAAATGTGGACTACAAGAGTTTGTTGTCATTTAGAAATCGTAGATGAAGATTCTGGGTGCTAAAATTTACGGACTCTTTGGCATTATAACAGCCACTAACACACTACAACACTGAAACAACTGGTCTCACAAAGTCTCATAGCACAAAGACTTCGCATCAGCACACGGAGAGGCGGAAAAGTGAAGAGGGAAACAGAACCGGTTAGAAAGAGAGCAGGAAAATCCCGTTAAGCCGGCCACGCGTTCAAATGAAGGCTTTGTATATATTTTTCTCTTTTGCTTCTATATATAGAATTCGTGGATCATTGAGCCAGAATGTGACTTTTGTTTCTGATCTATTCCGTTAATGTAAAACAGTAACTAGATGATGTGCTGAACAATATATATTTTGAAACATTGTCATAATATTAACTAATCTTGTCAGGATAATGATATATCACAAGTAAAACACGAGAGAGTCTGAAATTACCGAATATTACGCTCATTCAATTTATAAAAAGACAATAAATTAAAATCCCCTCAAAACACATAATAAAATATACGAAAAGTATAACATAAATTCATAAACGCAATAAGTGAATTTATCTGGAAAGCTCAGACCCTCAAGTGATATTTATTAGGATTATTTCACGAATAAAATAATAATTTAAATATAATTCCCGTAAACTTGGCTTACAAAATTGTAATAATTGTTTATTTGCATTTAACATTTTCAAGTAATTTTGGGACAGAAGAATGCCGATTGTCAGTAATACCAATAGAGAAGAGCAAAATACGGGTTTATGACTATTTCATAAAAAGAAAAAGAATAAAAGTGATATATATTTGAAATTAGCGTACAGAATATTAACACTTGTTATACTTATGAATATTTATGCTATTCATAAACCGTGAGACCGAAATGGACGAAAGTCGACTATTACAATCGCTTTCGATTTTCTAATACCAACTGAGAGAAAAGAAATATATATATATAAATGAAAAATAAAAATAAAATAACACTATTAACAATGTAACAAGTTAACAGTAATAATAAAAATAGATAAAGATAAAACACTTAGATAAAGTCACACTTGAAATTGCTATATTTCGAACTACTGGAGTTCTTCAGTGGCAAGAAGCTAGGCCTAGTCTAGCAATTTCAAGTGTGACTTTATCTAAGTGTTTTATCTTTATCTACTTTTATTATTACTGTTAATTTATATATATATAATATAAAAGAAAAATAAAAATAAAGTAACACTATTAACAATGTAACAAATTAACAGTAATAATAAAAGTACAATAGGATAAACACTTACATAAAGTCACAAGTTTCTAGCTTCTTGCCATTGAAGAACTCGAGTTCGAAATATAGCAATTTTATATATATATATATATATATATATAACGGTGTCTCTGTTTTTTCTTTATATTCTGTGCTTTGGAATTCCTAATGATAAGATTAATTTGCACATTTGACGCATCATCAAAACGCTTTGAAGAACCCTCCATTTTGCGTTATGATTGTCGATTGTCCATGCTTTCATTGCTGTCAATAGCTCCCCACCGCCTCTAGCAAAAGTGGTCAATGATGCGTGTTCAGGAATTATATAGTGGAGGTATAGAGTTGGCCACACTGACCACAAGACAAATGCACGTCTCGTGATTAAACGATTTTGTTAATTTTTTTTCTCGATAATTTCACTCCGTAATATATCTGTGATTGGTCAACATTCAAAATGTTATTTCGTTTCATTGGTCCATTTTAAGATGATGTCACATGAGTGAAATGGTCACTATAAAATTGATTATCGTTCTCACACATCCTGTAATATAACACGATTTATTTTCCAACTTGCAGCTCGTTTATTTCAGCAAATTGTCTCACATCTAGATTCAATCCAGCTAACAACGTATTCACAAGGCAACAAATGAAGCTAGGACTGCGAGGGAAAATGAGAGCTCGTGCGTGCTGGGTATCATAGAATAGTAAATTATATCCAGTTATGTGTTATTCAGTTGAGGGAATAGGGCTTAACAAGCATATTTTACAAACTCGTGACGGTTTTATATTCACTTTAACAATGTAAGTAGATATATGTTATGTATTTAGGTAAGATTGCGACAGATAGCAGGTAAAATTTATTCTGCTGATTTTCAAAACCAGCCACTCAGCTCGAAAGGAAAATACACATCACTGATTCAAATACAAACAAAGCGTCTGTTTTGGACACCCCTGTATGTTAAGACATCTCATTATATTGAACATCTTTTCTTGGTACCGATGTATTCCATGCTTTAACAAGTCAAGCACATTCTCCATGCCGGAAAGGAATACCCCTGATGTTCATAACTAGGGCAATCTCTCTTTCTGATATATTTCTGCTAACTTATTTAAACTTGATTGACATTTATCTCTAAAGTTTAAATGGGTCATTAGTAAGTACACAGTACTGTAACTTCGTTTATTTCGTAACTGACTATGATATTTTTGCTTGTGACTGTTGCAGAATTTCTTATCCTTTACATATTTGTTTACATTCTAGATTTTTGGAAATATACTGAACTATTTGTATAAAATTGTCGTCAATATTAGACATTTTTGTAACAGTGTTTAATGCCTAGTTTTACCACTTGGCACCATAGGATAAATTGGGAAAGGGTTTATTTTTAAGAAAGGAAACATTCCAGGCCTAAGTTTAGAGTGCCTCCCCAGCAATTATCATATATGAAGATCAATGAAAACCAGGAAAAATCTCAGTCAGAGAGCGAATCGAACCCCAACTGCCTATCGGGTTCATTAGTATTGAGTCGTACTTTACATGTGTAATGGCCGGAAGTAGCACTGTCTCCACGATGCGACGGCAGACACTTGCTATTTCAATCGAGATATTCTTATATTTTTTTCAGAAAACTATCTGCTTAAAGCCAATGGACTTTTAACCCCATGTCAATCTCATTTACACAAAAAATACAAAAGTCATTGAGATCTATACTATTTCCCAGTATGGACTTCAAAAAATTTTGTTAAAAAAATAAAATTATGCCCTTATTAATTAAATATGTTACAGCTTTACTTTACACTATTAACACGACAAACTCTAAAGCTAAATAATAAAAGAAAAACTTTAATAATACATTACTTAACTTGGTTTGTGTGTTTTTTGTTGTATTTTCCCACAAAACATTGAAAATAAATGTATTTAATGAAATTTTCAAAAGCATGGGAACAAAATTAGAATTCTTGCAATTTATAAGTATTACAAAAGAGAAATCCCATTATTGCTATTATTATTAACATTAAACCATAAAAATTAATGGTATACTGTTAATTAATGAAACATACGACCACTGATAGACAATGCTATACTATGTAGGTATTTTTTAAGATTTTAAATGTAACCATGTTTATGAACTGAGCCCTTGATATCATCTTTGCATTCACTAAAATAGAGAGAAATAACAGAAAGTTTCGAGATACACCGTGTATTTAAGAAGAAATAAAACACAAACATTTCACTATTCAAAAGCAATTAAAATTGTAATGTACTAAGCAAATGTACACAATCAACAATATACAATCGAACGTTACATCTATTTTCTGTCCTCATTCAATTAATAATAGATTACGATATTTTTAAAGGTTTTATTTATTGTCGCTTTGACTGCAATGACCTTCTCGCGATGGCTGTAGATTGTGAACTGAATACTATAGGTGTAGGTTTATAGGTATGAATGAAATGAAATGAATTAATGATGGCACAAATGAGCTCAGAGTCCTTGCTGCCTGAAAACTTTCTGGCATTTATCTTCTCAGGGTAAGGAAAAATTCCGAAAAACCTTACCCAGATAGTTTGACCAGACCGGGAATCAAACCCAGAACCTCTGGATTAGATGTGTTACCACTAGAACATGGAAGCAATCGATTTCACGGCTTTGAACTTTCATGTAGTTAAATCAAGTAACGCTAACACTTGGTAATAAAATAATATAACAAATTTTAGGTTTTGATACACCTCGCGAAAGATAGATAATGCAGTGCAACCTAATAAATATGGGTTTATATTTTAACGCAATTTTAGCACTAAAACCCAAAAAAAAAAAAAAAAAAAAAAAAAAAAAAAAGTCTTGAAATTTAAATAAAGAGATCGCTTACCACTTTCTCGATTGGAAAACGAATTATTTTCCGTTTTATTTTCACTTTTATTAAATGTATGCGTATATCTAAAAAAATTGGCCAATTTTGACGATTAACAAACAATTTTTTTAAATTTATTATAACACCATAATACTCAAATTTGAGGCCGGTAGAATGTTATTTAGTGACACCATTAAATTAAAAATTTCAATTCCAAACTTGTAAATCACTTTTCTAGATGTAAAAGTAATTCTATCACTTTTTAATCTATAATTTCTTCAATGCGTGAGGACTGTTTAATTTTTGGGTTTCAGGTATACCCCCACTTCTAATGGTCCGATTTCTCTGATTTTCAGAAACTATTTTTGTTGTTTTATTTTAATGGCATATACCGTGTTTCGTTGAGGGGGGGGGGTTTCTACTCCTAATGGTCTAATTTCGGTGGTTAACGAACTAGATGAATCATTTGTTAATTGATCATCATATGCCTAGTTCCGTTGAGGGGGGAAATTTTGCGGCCGCTAGGGTTAACAAACACACTACATTTTCTTTGTTGTTATTTTTTATGCCTGGTAAGTAGGATCAATGGAGATATGAACAACGTTTTCAAAAACCTTTTCGTATGTATAGCCTCAATAATTACCTTCCGTCGGAATTCGCCAAAAGAAAGCAGAACGGGACATTTAGTCAAGTGAGTTTTAATATTCAATTAGCTGACACTAATTACCTCGTAGCTACCTTATAATTTAGTTCAATTCTTTTGTACGCACGTTGTAATCTCATCATATTAAAAGGCGTTTGAAACTTGGCATTAAGACGCAAGTTTAAGTGCCCGGTTTTGATTAGCTGTGATTAAGCCCATTTTGACACAATTCCATCGACAGGTTATGTGCAGGTGCGGTCCCTCTAACAAGCTGCTCGTTTGCTACCCCCAAACATTTCAGATTAATTTCCTGTAACTATTGCTAGAAGCGTTTTTAAGCATTAAAAATCTTCAAGGCACCGCTCTCTTGTGCCTGATATATCTATTTACGGATATTTTACACAGGGAATCTGGATCGCCACGGGTGGCCGAGGTCGTTAAGTCTCTGACTCGTGAGCGGGAGGTCTGGGTTCGAATACCGCCAGGACCGTCCTTCCTGACTGAGGTTTTTTCCAGGTTTTCCTCAGTCCTCATAAATGGCAAATGCCGGGGAGGTACCCTAAACTTAGGCCTGGATTTACTTCCATAAAAATAAATCCTTTCCCAATATATCATTTCATCTCATGTATCACCAGTGTCCATCGCCTGTGGTGCCTCTGTAGCAAAAACGAGCGTCAAACACCATTCATTCATTCAGGGAATCTGATAAACAAATGTCTCGTTAAGCATTCGGAGTATTCTGGCCGGGAGATGGAGAGGAAGCGATAGAAGGAGCCCCTTGTCCATAAGAACCTTTGTAAGAAACTCCTGGAAAGTTTTCCTCCTAATTTGGTACTGGCAGATTGTTGTGTTGCAAAGTTGAATTACGAAGGCTAGTCTATAAAAGCTGACAATTATTTTTTAACTTACGGAGGCAGGCTTAAGGTTGGTATAGTCTTTTTCGAAGTAGTCCCCATTGAGTTTATGCAGATAGCCCAAAGTGTCTGCTAGTCCTGGAAACCGTTTTCTGACAGTCTTCAGGCTTCCGGCTTATTGATGCACCAAAACGCTAGCCCAGCAGTTCGTTTTTGAGACGATGGCACGTAAAAAAGAAATCACACGGATCTAGGTCTGGGCTGTATAGAATGTGGGGCATACATTCGGTGTTTTTTTTTTTTCTGGCCAAATGTTTAGCAACAACATTGCAAACCTGAGGGCGTGCATAATTATGATGAAGGCTCCAATCAGATGGTTGCAGTTTAGGACACTTTCGGTGGGTGTGTTCGGCCAGGACGCTGAAAATAATCTTAGAACTTCATGATGATAAACTATTCATCACCATAACCTTCACTGCCCACTGAACAACTTTTGCCTTCTTTGGTGTTGGAGAAACAGGTGATTTCCTGAGCTCGTTTTCGTTACTTTCGGGATCGTAATGGTAAGTCAAGTGTCATCACTTGTAATGATGCAATTCATGTATGCCTTGCCATGCTCCGTTGAAACTTCGACACACGTTCACTTGTACACTCTTCTGTTCAGCCGTCAGCAATCTCGATACCCACCTGCACCGACGGTCTCATGTATAGGCGATCCTGCAGATTGGGGAATCTGAAACGTGTCCACTGTTATTCGTCGATCTTCCGGAATAATGACGGCTGTTATGTTACTCATGGATTCGTTCACTGCAGTGGTTGGAGCACCTAGACCGCCCTGCTTTGTTGCTGAAACACGGCCCTCCTTCAACTCTTTGAATCATCGAAGTGCGGTAGAATTTGTCAGAACATCATCGCCATTTGATTGCTGTAACATCGTGTACGCTTTCTTTCTGCAGACGGAAGTAAAATTTTCGCTCTTCCCTGGTGTTCTGTAAGACGACGTGCTTCCAATTTTTTCCACCAATCAGTGAGATCTGTTCTCCTGATGAAAAACTGTTTGAGTCAGAAAAACACCGAACAATTTTCGGTTCTGTATAACTTAGATTCTGTATTTGTGTATTTTCACGTGGGAAATATATGCTCATAAACGTCTGTAGGACCTTAAGTAATTAAATGAAAGTATCTTTCCCCAGTCATATCCTGGGGCTTTCTTTCTAAACAACTTCCTGTTTCAACACACGTCCAGGCATTAGCCGGTGAGTGTCGAATTGACAACTATGAGGAACTGGTAACCGAAATGAAGGAAAGTTGCAATACTCGGGTTGTTATAGTTAACGAACATATATTCTCATCTGCTTTGGTGTTAATTTACCAACGTAAAAACTTAATCAAAGACAGGTTAGTACTAGTGCAAAGACAAAACGTCCCTATAAACAATTAACATTTATTTTAGCGTTATGAATGGTCTGAGCCTCATTCAGCGCTTCAGTTCCCGGTATCTGGAACTCCCTTCCTCCTGAAGTCAGATATTGTCGGACAATAAAGAAATTTAAGCGCAGATTATTTAATTAATTTTGTCATCTCAACAAAACACTCTCGCCCTCTTCCTCTTCTTCTTCCTTTTCCTTTTCCTCCCTCTTTCTCCCCCCTTGTACTCGAGAAAAAAATTGTTGAAGAACAACTGGAATTCTAACACACATTTATCAGCTTTCTAACTATATTAAAATATGTCATATTTATATACATTATATATCTTTTGTTTGGCTTTTTATGTAATTGTATATAGTAGTTTTTTTCTTTGACTGTAGAGGGGAAGAGAAGCCCCATGGCCTTAATTCTTACCAGGATAAAATATAACTAAATAAATAGTGTCTTTTGGTGGTCAACTTGAGACATTATCAAGATTTTATATAGCCTCTTGGTAGCGTTTATGACATCACGAGTTCTGTAAAAACAACCCATATTCAGTGAAGGTCGAGCACTACCATATAGAAAACATGACGTGATGGGATGACGGAGGAATGTCAGAAACAGGATGTGTCATCCGCAGCACGCATCTGAATTACGTTCCTATCCGCTGTTTTAATTGGAGGTCAGCACATCACACTTGCCATAAGCAAGTTTAATCGGTGATGTTAAAATCACATTTACATTCGTTTAGTGAAGGATGTTTCAGGGAAAGTTTCTGAAATTCGCTGGTTGTTTCAGAATCTCCTTGAAAATCAGTTTATCTAACAATAATAATAATAATAATAATAATAATAATAACAACAACAACAACAACCACACTATATCGAGCTGTATTAATCAACACACCATTGGAGAATTCCTCGCACAGAATGAAATGTAAATAAAAATGTTACATCTGACAGTAGTTGTACCATAAACCCTTTGACTGCTACTACTGACCTTATATATATAGCTGAACACTGTTTTAACAATAACTATTTAGAACTATTTTGAACAATTATGTTATATTTTGTGTTGTAATGAGAACTTCTTTTGGGAGGCAGTGAGATAACCGATCGATGAAGTGATAGAATGCATTGTTAGTAAATTGCAGCACCGTGATGAGAAAACTCTCTGCCATTCTGGGACAAAGAAACCCTCTCCTGCAACTAATTGACAGCATACTGGCGTTCAACCTGCTATCAGTTACTGACAGAATAAGCCAATCTAGAACCACAGTGCAAACAAAGGGGGTTCTCCGAGGAGACCCACTCATTCAACTTACTGACCCATGATGTAGTCACAGAAGTAGCGACAGAAGAAATCTCAATGCTTCTCTAAGCAGACGACATGAGTCTTCTCTCAAAAAACTGACCGGCCTGCAGGAAGAACTGAACAACTTTGCAAGTGTCGCAAAGAAATTAAATAAATATAAATACCCACAAAACAAGAGTCATGAAATTCAGGAGAAGGGACACATCTCCAAGACAGACAACTTCCATGTGGAAATGTTCAATTAGATTTGGTAAATTCTTATAAGTATCTGGGATTAACACTTCAAGTCGCGGGAAAACTTTCTTGAAGCATATAAAAGAAAGATTAAAGCCACATTCGACATTAAGAACATGGACAAATTATCACTTGAGCCTTTCACATCAAGATTGCATACTGTTAGTCACTAAAATTTGGAAGCGCAAGTCTAACGTACAACAAATATTACTTATCTATGATGGCAGAAATTAGTGCAATGGATTTAAGCAGTGAAAGTAGCTTACCCACGAGCCCTTCCATTATCCCGAACGACAAGAACTAGCCTTCAGTTGGCCACCACAGACTTCTTCATCAGGGAAGTAGCAATAAAGTACAATATGAGCATATGAAAACCACGTAAGAGAAAGGGAACAAAAGTTTAAGGTAATAGACCAAGGATTTTATCTTACGCCAGCAATGAATATAAGGAACTAATTCCCCGCGTAAACAAGAACGGTAGCATTTGGCCTTCACTTCAGAATCTGCAGCCAAAAACGATTTCATCAGGTGTCACTTCAGTGTTCCTGCACCCTATGTGGACAACATTGTGAACAGTATTACGTACTTGATTGCAAAGCAAAAACAAACTTCCTAGCGTTTTATGCAGAAAACAAACATTTTGTATAATTATACAATTTTCATGTACACAGTGAGTTTAATAAATATTTAATAATAGAATGCCGTATTATTAGTTCTTTTTCCAAGAAGGACTGCAAAAATATCTGTAATAAAAAATTAAAAATAAAAAATTGAGGTTATAAAAACAGTTTTATGAATTTAAAAAAATGAACGTAGGAGAAAAAAGCTATCAGTTAGTAGTTTTTGAGCACAATGTTTTAAAACTATCGATTAAGTCCCATTCTGATTGTTGAATAAGGTATCAGCGAGGCCGCATATTTGCTGAAATGCTCTCGCGTGTAATTGCCAATAAAATGGTATGTGATATAATATAGACATGCATTTAATGATATTTTTCAGAAAAAGAAAACAATAGGAGATCATTATCATCTATACAAAAGCTATTGTAAAAGTTTTTTTACTGTTAAAAATAGTTTAAAATAAGAACAAGAATCATTTTGAAAAATCCTATCATACAATGCATTTGAAATGTCTGTTTTCCAAACAATGAAAAACTAAATAATCCTATAAAATATCTGAGGTTCATATGTTGGTTTATTTTATTGCAAAGGACACTTTTGCTTATTTATTTTATCAGCAGATAACGAAATGTCTAAATTTTTAAACATGTAAAATCTAAACCTGTTTGAGTCGCTTTGTCTTTACTTTCCCCAAAATGGTTTATGAGACTAACGGCCGCCTTAAGGCACGGACACCAGTCGCGTTTGCACTGCCCACGCAAGTGCGAAAACACAATCACCGAAGTTTATCTCGTTCTGAGACCCTTATTTATGACTTCCAGATAGCAAATCTTGCCAAAGAAACTGGTTGGTGGTTCCAAAACCAAGTACCCCATAAAGATGTTTTAAAGTATAAGAATATTCCAAACTTAGAGCACACCATGCTCCACTTGTGTTGTTAAGCTCGGATATTCCAGTCTTCAAACTCTCCAGTAAGGTGCGGCCCATCAATAAGGGCCAGATGGTCAAGACCCTCCCAAAGAAAATGCCATAATTATTTACCATTTTTTCTCTTTCTTCTTCTCTTCTTGGCCTACTTTTAAAACAAAAATGACATGGAAACAGCTAGCTGATTAGCTCATAATTATATTTTACGTAATAAGCACATTTCCCCTCTACTGTAGTAGCTGTAGCATGCGGGACCTCCGTTAGCGAAGGCAGAGTATGAGCCAGCAAAGATTTACAATGACATTTTTTTTTTCCCTCCAAGATGGTTTAGGCTTTTTCCTGCTTATTTCTGCGTTCTCTTGGGCCAGCAGGAGGACGGTCCATGACCAGCGCTCTTTTCTTAGGAACCAAATGTCGAAGGGTTACTGATACCATGCATACCTGACTATGTTTTCTCACTTTCTTTGAAATTGGGTGAATTTCTCACTGTTTGTTATTGGGAAATTTACTTTCACAGTGCTAACTGTTAAGTTACAAAAAGTGAATCTTTTTTGTGGCAATGAATAAAGTGGACATTTTAATGAAAACTCCATTTTTGCGTCTAAGTTTAACTGTTAAGTTGGAAGTGAAACGATTTGGACCTCATCAACTGAAAACTACAGTCTTGTGCGAATTAATATGAATAAAGAAATTTAGTTTCAGTGCTAATTACTATTTACCTTCAATTCTATACCGAATTATTGATACCCATAGTTGAAATAGTTAATTTAGTTATTGCTTTTATTGTTATACTACAAGTTATGCAATTTGTTTGTGTTTCTAGCTGTTTTAACATTTTATTTAACAAACATATTTTTATTCATAATGGATATCACACCTAAGAAGAGAAGTAAGGCCATAACTCTCCATGAATTTAGTAATACAATCAGGGATAGATAGCAGCTGGATGTAATGTAAGTTTGGGTCCTCCTAATAATATAATTTGAATGAAAAACAAACGAGATTGGGTCAATTTCACCTCAAAGGAAAGGACAATTTGTTCGAAAACGAAAAATATCCAGGAAAGATAATGCCTACCTAATCACAATCAGCAAAAAAGGACAGTTTTTATTTAACGCTTCAACAGTGCCTAGGCGGCTTCTGGAAACTGGAAGGAAAGCTCGAAGACCGGTCAGAGAACAGCTTGACGTTTCCTAAGAAGAGTGAAAAAGGCTCCTGTTTTCTGATGAAAGTCATTTTGAAATACACGTAAAGAGAAGCGAGAGAGGAAATCTTGCAGAAGCATATCAAAAAGACGGTAAAGTTTCCAAGATGTTTTGGGGCTGTTTTGCATTCACAGGCGCTAAAGATTTGACTCCTATTGACGGAATGATGAACAGCGACAAGTACACCCCAACATCTCCGTGCCAAAAAAAAAAAAAAAAAAAAAAAAAAAAACAACTTCGAGATGGGTGGCCCATAATTTGTCTGAAGCAGAGAAACTTCACAGGATGGAATGGTGCCAGGAAATTATGCAAAGATTTAAACATAGATAGTCTAGCTGTGTTTAAAATATTGTTACGGATGATGAAAAATGGATATATCAGTTTGATTCAGAAACAAAACGCCATTCCTTCATTTGGGTTTTCCCTAATGACCAACCACGCGTCAAAGTCAAGAGGCCAAGGAATGTGGGGAAAGAAAATGGTTGCCTCTTTCTTCTCAATAAGCAGTCACTTGGCAACCATTGTGCTCGAAAATCAGAGAAATGCTAGTGCTAAATGGTACACAGAAGTTTGCCTGCCGAAAGTGTTTCAGAAAATCCAAAAACGACGTTCAAAGACAGGACTAAGGTGCACTTTGTTACAGAATGATAATGCATCAGCTCACGCCGCAAATGTAACAATGGAATTTCTGCAAGGAATTGAGACAAAATTAATGGCTCATTTATCCTACAGTCCCGACCTGGCACCATGCGATTTCTTCCTATTTTCTACTTTTTTGTAGTGTTTAATGCCCACTTTAATTACTGAGGCACCTCAGGCGCTGGACTCTGATGATACGTGAGACGAAATGATAAATTGGAAAAGGAATATTTAAGGGAGGAAGCGTTCCAGGGTACCTCCCAGGTATTGGCCATTTATGAGGATTGAGGAAAACCCGGAAAATTTTCAATCAGGAAGGACGGTCCCGGCGGGAATCCAACCCCAGACCTCCCACTCACAAGTCTCCGCCTTAGCTACCTCGGCCACCCGTGGCGGTGTTCCCTACTGTGAAGAACCGACTTTGAGGTCACCGATTTTCTAGTCCCAAAGATGCGATTGCAGCATGCGGGGAGGAGTTAACCTGCAGTGCCGGAAACTGAGTGGCATGGATGCTTGCAGAAGTGGTTCCGGAGGATGGAACGCTGCATACAGTGCCAGGGGGAGTACTTTGAGAAACTGGCATAAACAAATCGGTTCTATGAGTATTCATTCTTTGATGTCTCAATAATTGTCTAGTGACCCTCATATTACATTCTATGATTTCATTCCTTTCATAGGCCTGCAACGTTTTCACTTTTTTTTTTTTTTTGAGCAAAAATAAATGTATTTAGTATTTTCAACGTTTATGTGAATTGTGTAGCTATCAAATCAGTTATTTAGTGTACTGAAAATATTCTGTATATTCGCATAAGGTAATTTTGTTCGGTGGTTGGACAATTACTTATGTCTATCTCGGTCATTGGTTGCGCAACAAAACTTGTTAGGTGGCCAGCACAGTGTAAATGTTACCTGTTAAACTAACTTTACCACTGGTCAACCATCCAACCATCCACAACACTAATTGCGATGTTTTTCTCTACAGGTAATTAACAAACAACTGACGCCGGCGCAGATGAAGAACTGTGCCGGCGTCTCGCGCGAAATCACCTTAATGCGTGACGTCACAGTTGGGCGCTGGGCACGAGTAAAGTGTGCGGCGCCGGTCGCGACAGTTGACTGTTTGTGGCGTTGGCATTTAGAGTTGCACAATGCGGTGAGTACCCAAATATTGTTAACATTATTAATAAATCATTAGCTTTTGCTAATCACTAATGACTCAATGTAAACTGTTCGTGTTTAAGGTAACCAGATGATAATTAAGGCAGAGTTGGTCACGTGCGCTCACGTGAAAGTATGTGTGATCACGTGAAATTGCATGAGAATTGTATCACGTCCCGTACACCTAACCGTGAATTAGTGTAAAACTGGAATATAACTTTGGGAAAAGTGTCCTCCATAATTATAATGATATCTATATTTTATGTTTACAAGATGATAACGAAAGAAAACCACAACACAGAGAGAGAGAGAGAGTAGTTCATTAATACAGTTATGGTTAATTTCAAAATATAGACACTCAGATTTAATGCTACGTAAATTTGGCAAATATTGAGGGTCTTTAAAAAGTCATAGACATCTGACACATCACTGTGTAAACATATCAAGGCCAATGCAGAAAGTACTGAGCCCTGTTCCACAAAAGTGTAGTGTACAATTGATTTTCGTTATTTTGTTTCACAGAAGTATTAGTTCGTGCACTGACATAGATTTCTCTTCAAGTGCAAAAATGTGGGTAATTACAAATACTAGTGCAAATTTTAATATATTTTTAATGTTTTTGGAATCAGTTAACCTAAATATGCGAAATATTGAAGTGATATAAGCAGAGCCTGGAAGTTAGGCAAAACACTTTTTCTCAGATATAAATGAACTTTTTTTATATGTTGGGGTAGGTAACATTGTTTGTATGTTTTGGATCGTTATGGATTTTTTCTGCGATTATTTACGCTTTTTAAAAACCACATAAAGAAATGCAATATATCGTAATGAAAAAAATTATAAAAATTAAATGGTATGTTTACTTCACAAAAATATCTATTTGAGATCTTGTATTACATTTATTTCTTTTCAAGCAGTCAAAAACTTTCTCCTCAACCCATTTATTTCAGCTCTTTAAATAACAGAATCTGCACTATTGAAATGAACACACGGTTATCTCAAGCTTAGGAATATCAGAAAATAGAGAGGTTGAGGGAAGTACTGTAGTTTTCAATAGTCCTGCACCAAACAATTCTAGGAACTTTGTGGTGGAGGTAACTGCTGAGCTACATAAATGTAATAAACAATTGCAAACGAGAAACATGAGAGCGGTACAGCTGTGCAATAAACCATCCCTACAATGTGTTCAGTACGGAAGTAAGAGATATACTAATCTGGTACTAATCCCCTATAAATGCACAAATAGAAAATGCACAAATAGAAAATGAACACAACATAAAGCACTGCGCGTCTTGTTTATTCGCCAGGACTATTCAAAACTACTTTAGTTTGTCTTAAGCAACATTTCCATGATATCCTAAAAGGTAAATGTTCTGTTGTAACTGTTATGAGTCCTTTCGAAATTGCTTGTTTTAAATATGCAACAGTCACTTATTTTCCGTGATGAAAAATGTTCTCTTTGACAAGCGGCTGACTATGACAGTTGATACCTTGAAAAACATGTTGTTGTCGCTTGTAATCAAGGAAAGTGCTTTGTGTGATAAAGAAGGTGTTATCTTAATACCTATTTTAATTAATAATGAGTGATATTACTCTCTGTTTTCACTATTACTATATATGTCGGTCCTGGTGGTGTAGTGGTTACCATACTTGCCTCCTATGCCCAAAACGCGGGTTCGAACCCGGCTAGGACCGATGGATTTTTTCGGGCGTAAAAATCCTAAGTATGGCTTCCTTCGGAAGGGAAGTAAAGCCGTGGGTCCCGTGTCGTACATTTACGGCACGATAAAGAACCTCAAGCCTGAAAGAGAGGCCTCTGAGCAAAATTTGTCGGCCGTTTCACGCCCTGAGTTGAATGGGACGCTGATGACCTGAGATGTTAAAGAGCGTCCATAAATAAATCAATCAAAAAAAAAAAACTATTACTATATGCCTACTTTAATTATATTAGTCTGTTTTCAGTATTTCAAGTGTCTTTTTGCCTACCTAGTTTAAACAAAATAAATGCTTGAACTGCCGGAATCTCAATGATGAAAGTAGGAATATGTGTAAAGAAAGAATAATTCAGCATTTTAATATAGTAAAAAAGTTACTTTAAGTGCATAAAGCACGGCTTATGACTGATATTGCACTTGACTATTTCAAATAAATTTTTAGCCTAGCATTTTTGTTTGTGTTTTATTTTTTTCACTGGGTTCTTCCTACTCGTGCATGGGACAAAAATAAGATTTTTGTTTATTCCTCAAATCTCTCTCGACATTTTTACATTTTTTATTATAATGAAAATATGATTCCAAAAAATATAAGCACATACACACACACACACACACAGATATATATATATATATATATATATATATATATATATATATATTCATATAAAACACTCAGAGTGCAATATAAAAACGTTCACATAAAATTTCACACTAAAAACCGTAAAATTGAACACTAAAACCACACGGATATTTCGAGCTTGGCTCTTGGTCACGTGATGAGAATGAACGAATTCAATTCATTAATTCGTTCATTCTCATCACGTGACCAAGAGCCAAGCTCGAAATATCCGTGTGGTTTTAGTGTTCAATTTTACGGTTTTTAGTGTGAAATTTTATGTAAACTTTTTTATATTGCACTCTGAGTGATTTTTTTATGAATGTTTATGCTTTTTAGAAGTTTTTATTACTCCATTAATAGTATATATATATAAATGATCAATAAAATAAATGACCGGGCACAATAAGGAAGCTGCTCGATTCTTCTGCCGTCTGTAAATGAATAAAAGTGATGCTGCTATGCGGTTGTATACGACAGTCATCTTAAAGTGAATATTACATTTCAATACAGGAAAATGATTAATAAAGTGTTTAAATTTTCATTATTTCTTAAAAAAAATACAAGACCCGTTTAGCAGGAATGACATTAATCCGCTCTGTAAATTAAAAAAATATGAATTTATCACTAAGGAATGGATATAATCTAATTAAAAATATCGCGACGTGTGGCAAACTTGCTCTTATATGACGCCACTTGTAACTTTTTACTAATACTTTACAAGTACTTGTATTAATATACTTATAATACTAGGTGTTTCCCCCCCCCCTTAGCATGACAGCTCCACGCGCAGTTCACCGATTTGACCGAGCGCTTCAATTCTCGTTTTGTTCTCATGCTTAAAATCCGGCCAGGGAGCTGGAGATGAGATTAGTACGAGTTTAGCTCTAGAAGCATACGGATGTTCTTGTGCGATGTGTGACAATGCATTAAATATTTATTAGACGGCGTGCTATAGTGTACGAGGGTAGTTCCATAAGTTTCCGGCCTCGCTGATAAGGGGTATCGCTTTCACAAACCCCTTATCTGGTGTCATACCTTATCTGTTATGTAAATAATTGCAGCTGTAATTTCCACTCCGCTATGTTCCGTTGTTCAGATATAGTTGCATAAAGAAGGTTATGTGTAGAAGATTGTGACATGTTCAAAATGGAGCATCGAGCTGTTATTAAGTTCTTCACAAAAGAAGGACTTATTCCAAATGAAATTAAACAGTGATTGGACGTGTATATGGGGAAGCATCCCCCGCATATTCTGCCGTAAAAGAATGGGCCAAACTTTTTCGAATGGGTCGAGAAAGCATTGAAGACGAAGAGCGTTCAGGTCCGCTCTTGAAGGTGCTCACTCCTGAAAACTTCGCTCTTGTGGAAGGAGAAATTATGGAAGACCGCAGCTCAAAGTTACAGAAATAGCAGCAAAGTTGGGCCTTTCTAAAATAACAGTCCTTCGAGTTATTCATGAATATTTAAACATGAATAAGGTTAGTGCAAGATGGGTGCCTAGACTTCTTTCCTCAGTCCAAAAGCAGCAACGAGTCATCTGTTGTCAGGCATTTTTGCGATAGTCAATCGATTCTATACGCCTCTTACATTATATCGTCAAGTTCTCGATATAGAGCAGTCACTTCCTATATCACTTATCCGCAAACTTCTGCTGCTTCTTCTTCTTCTTTTTGGCGCGGAAATCCATGATTAGCTCCAGACAGAGTTTTACTTTTGTGTTCATGCCAATGTGCACGTCCAATGGCTTCAATATGCCGACATATATTATTTAATGCAATGCTGCCAACTAAAGCTCAAGATACCCGCTGGGTACACAGACGCATAGACGAGAAGAAAGCCAATTGTTGAAACACTGCGATTGTGCTTGTTGCAAGTGGATATAAGCAGCGAAAATACACTTAAAATTGTAAAAAATATTTTGTGTTTTTATTTTTTGTGACTATGTTAATTTTATTAGAAGAGTTATTTTATCCTTAGTTCTCTAATGAGTTGGTGTTCTGCATTCTTTTATCTTTATTTCTTTCTTCCGTTCTTTCGCTTTTTTATACATTTTTCTTACATTTTTTTTCATGTTTTCTTCTTACTTTTGTTTTTACATATTTTCATTCTTTCCTCCTTCCCTTTTCTTTCTTCCAATTTATTTCTTTCCTACTTACTTTCTTTCTTCCTTTTCTTTATTTTTCCTTTCTTTTTATTTCTTTTTTCTTCATTCCCTTTCTTATTTATTTTTTCTGTATTTTCTTGTTTCCTTTCTCTCTCTCTTTCTTTGAAGATATAGTTAGAAGCTGTAGCCAGTAGTACGGGTGGCTTTATAATTGGGAAACCTGAAATCGTTCGAGGACAGAGCAGAGGAATAATTTAATAACATGAAAGTTTTTAAGAAACTCTATCAAATTGATGAGCTATAAATAGATTTGTGGATGATGGAGGAGTTGAGAAGTAAAAAAATTATACATGATTTCACAACTACAGGACATAATTTATTCATATTTCCCCTAACGAGCGTGTATTCAAGTAGAAACATTTTAAATTATTTACTTAATTTATTATCCCTGCTCTTTGCTCCAACAATAACAAAATGTATTTTATTTAAATAGGTGTAAAAATAAATAAAACATTGAAATCAACAATTAACTGTTAACATCTTTGATAATTCTGAGTTTCTTGTGAACTAGTAACATTTTTATGACAGATTTAACTTTTAAACAAACTGTACCGTTTGTTAAATGCACCTGTTGCTTAGAGCTGTGGC
Source organism: Metallyticus violacea (assembly GCA_030762175.1). Taxonomy (NCBI): domain Eukaryota; kingdom Metazoa; phylum Arthropoda; class Insecta; order Mantodea; family Metallyticidae; genus Metallyticus; species Metallyticus violacea. The sequence goes on from CM060845.1 coordinate 17,147,487, forward strand.
CTTTAACGCCTGCCTTTTCAGTTTTTTTCATTTAGCATTCTGGTGTGGATACTTTTTTAAAAGGTCTTAATGATCATTATTCGAAAAAGTTACAACATATTGGGTATTTTTTTTAAAATAAGAGAGTTAAAGTTACTTCACGCTAAGTCTGTACTATAATTTTTGAGTATTTGGTATGCTGCTATCCCACACACACAGTTTTATGTCATCTAACCGCGTACTTCAAATGTTATTTAGGTGGCGTGGGATTTTTGTGCAAATTCCGAAGGAATGTAACTTTGCTGTTGTATTCACGAAAACATTTGAAATGTTTGAAATTTTTCTTCAATTCTCCATTGATAACCTAAAGTGAAAATATAAAAATCGCTCTAGCGGCCGCAATTTTTCTTACTTCTCAAAAAAAAAAAAAAAAAAAAAAAAAAAAAAAAAAACTCAGTATATGCCATTGAAATAAATTAATACAAATATTTTTTTTGAAAATTATTGAAATAAAACCATTAAAAGTGAGGGTTAACCTGAAACCCAAAATTTAAAAATCGTCCTAGCGGCACGAATATTTGTTCTTTCGCAGTGAAACTCGATATATGCAATTTAAATAAAATAAGAAAAATAGTTCCTGAAAATCAAGGTAATTGGGTTATTAGAATTGGGGGTTTATCTGAAAACCAAAATTAAAACTTCCTCCAGCAGCACCATTTTCTTCACATCTAAACTCGCTATATACCATTTAAATAAAATAAGAAAAATATTTTCTGAAAATTATGGAAATCATAACATTAAGAGTAAAAGTATGTTTGAAAACCGAAATGTAAAAAGCTCTCTAACTTTCATTTTCTCTATCATGTTTTAAAATAAAAGGACAAATGAATTCAGAATAAAAAATGTATTTATACAATGAATATGTCCTGAAGATAGCAAATGTGAAATATTTACCTAATATGTCTGTAAAAATTACATTTGTAACTAAGAGCGCTCTGTAATAACCTCCAGAAAATGTTTGCTTTACATGTTTTTACCCCAGTAACATTTAAATTAAATTTCATAGTCACTGAAAATCAATGGAACTTTCGATTGAATATTGCTAATTGTATTTTTTTTTTAATTGAGCAACTTACGTCCCATCCAGGACTAGGGCCTGGAGGAAACAATATAACTAGAAGGCTCAAGTGCTGATTCTGTTAAGTTTGGTGTCACTTTCACTATTGACTTCGGTTGTTCTCTTCTTTCTGCAGCTCTTCCAGGTACTGCAGTTCCGTACTACGTTGGTCCAGTGTGTCCCGACTGCTTTCCTGAAGGAGTCTGCCCACCTCGTTCTCGGTCTCCCTCTTCCTGTCCTACCAATACGTAGATCCCTATGGCAGCTTCTAGTATGTCCCCATCTGCTGCTTGGTAGCCTTGCTCCATGACCGCTCTTTCCACTTCAGGCTGTTTGCACGCTGAGCCCCGACATCTTTCTTAATTCCACAGATGATATTTTATTCTGGAGGGATATCCCTACTACATTTTACGTTGGCAGGTACTAATATTATTCCTTCCCACTTCTGTTAGGCTCCAAGTTTGGCATCTATATAATAGTGTTGGGAAATGTGCACAAGGCCAGCACGTCTAAACTCTGTTTTCGGTACAAAGCATGCATTTTATTAACCAGAATGCTCTCCATGCCGAGGAAATTCTTTTGTTGATTTCTTTGCCCATGTGACACTGGAATGTTCTAAGTAGACATACTTTGTTACGTATTTTAGTGCTGTTGAGTTGATTCTACCGGGTGTTACTTGGCTGTTTGTCATGATCTGTGTTTTCTCCAAGTTCATAAATAGACCGGCAGTTTTTCTATCTTGTTGATCTCTTGCAGCATTCTTTGAAGGCTGTACTAATCTAGCAAATAAAACTATGTCGTCTGCAAAACTTAGGTTCGTGAGTTTGTAACCATTTACGTTACTTTTATATATTTATATTTGTTTTGTACACTGTAATTGTTTTTAAATAGTAACGTGTTTTTGTTTTATTGAAATATATGAACATCATCTTCTTAAATACACAATGCAACTCGAAACTTTCTGTTATTTCTCTATTTCAGTGAACGTAAAGATGATATCAAGGGTTCAGTTCATAAATATTTTAAAAAACACTCACACAGTATAGCTTTGTCTATCAGTGATCATATATTTCATTTAATTAATAGTATACCATTAATTTTTGTAATTTAATATCAATAATAATAATAATAATAATAATAATTCTAACATTTGGTTTCTCTTTTGTAATACTTATAGATGATAAGAATTCTAATTTTGTTCCTTTTACTTTTGAAAATTATAATAATTTCACTATTGACATTTATTTTCAAGCAATTTTGAAGGAAAAAACAACCATCCTAGGTAAGTAATGTATTATAGTTCAGTTTTGCTTTTATTAATTAGCTTTAGAGTTTGTCATGTTAATTAACACACAGTATAATCTTAATTTATTTCATTAATTAATAAGGTCAAATTTGGATTTTATATACTTTTTTAGAGTTGTTCTATTTGGTGAAGAAATCGCTTAGTTTTCGCAACTCCTGCGTGATAGAATTTTTAAACTAATCCAGGAAGCAGAGTTGATCTATGGGCGCCGCCGACGTGAGCGTGCAAGGTTTGTGGCTAAAGGCCGGTAGTTTCTGAAAAGGTTTGCTTGCTCTCTCTTTTCGAGTGTGTCGGTCCTAGTGGTGTAATGGTGACCATGCTTGTTTCGTAGGCCCAAGATCACGTGTTCAAACCCGGCCAGGATCGATGGATTTATTTTCGGGCGTAAAACTCTTAAGTATGGCTTCCTTCGGAAGGGAAGTAAAGCCGTGGGTTCTGTGTTATAGTTTTACGGCTCGAAAAAGAACTTCAAGCTTGAAATAAGAGACCTCTGAGCAAAATTTATCGGTCGTTTCACGCCCTGAATTGAATGGGAAACTGATGACCTGAAATGTTAAAGAGCGTCCGTAAATAAAACAAATGAACAACAATTTTCGCAGTGCGTTATATAGGTGTATAGTTTATAAGATATGAACTCTAAACAAATATTTCTCTTTTGTCCTTTTTTGTTTTACATTAGAGCCTGCCATGGCTTGGAATTCTTGATTTTCTTCTAAACGATGCTTTGGCGATTTTAATTGCAGCGTAGTAATAAGAAATTTCGTTTCCAACAAGCGCTTGTTGCTATGGAAACTCTAATTAGTATTTGTTCCTAATCCGTATATTAATCTTGGTAGCGGCCAGGCTAAAGGTTTCCATTACGTGGCGATACAGAGAATTAATCAGCGTACAAACTTCAGGAGACCATGAGTATTTGTTTACTACGGGTGACAAACAACAGCAAAGTGCAGAGTCAATATTCCGAATCGAACAGCCTTGTGAGAGATAAATGTACACACTTGCAGGAAGGATATTATGAAGCGAAATCAACACAAAGATAGCACAAAAGTTATTATTTTCCGTCTTTAGAACAACCCATATTATTATCTAAGCTTTTAATTACACTAGTATTTCAACTTTCTTTCAACTGCAAGAACCAAATAAAATGAATTTGTATTAAATTGGTGTGTTAAACCCGAATATAAATATAGTTTATTGCTACAAGTGAAGATTTTTAGCAAAAATGCATGAAAAATATAATCCAATTTCATGAGATTTTATTCAATTGGTAAACATTTCAGACCATCTCTGTGGTCTATTGGTACGTTTTCGACTAATAGTCTAGAGGTCCTGGATTCGAATCCGCTCAGGTTAAGCTGTCTGGGTGATTTTTTTTTTTTTTTTTGAGTTTTTCCTTATTCTGAGAAGGTTAATATAAGTCACCAAGGACTCCGAACTTATTTCCTTCATTTTTAGTTCATTTCTTTACATTCATCGCTACAGAACTGTAATGAGCAGACCAATGCAGTCAAAGTGGCATTAAATAAGACATTACAAAATTTGTCAGCACCTATTTCTGAATACGAATTCCCAAATGCAACTAAGTTTAAATAAAACAGATACATTGAAAAATAGCAGTATAATATCCATAATATTTACAAACATTATTTGTAGTTTTATTTGTTATATTGTTCTTATATTTTGGTAGTTTTATATCACCATTTACAGCTGTCAATATTGCCAACTATTATGGTGTATCATTAATATTGCAACCGCCACTTTTTTATTGCAAAAATTCGTTCTTCTGCTGCCTTTCCTTGCATGTAAATTCTTGAATTTTCTCACTTGAGCATCCAACAATAGTCAGCAAGCATATTGATGTCTCATGGCCCCTGATATGAAATGTTCATTAACACAAGTGGGGTAACTCCATCTAGAACAGTTTACAGATAAAGGCAAGTCCTTGAAAATTGGCACAGAAAATTAAACAATGTATCAATACACTTTATTTCAATCCGTGACCATCGTATATCCTTCCTCTCTTTTGGAATCCCGTATCATCGCAATTTGCTATTATAGCAGGATTCATTCATTGATATCCTTTATTTTCAGGACTCACAATAAATTCCAATTGACTTAAAAGTCAATTTTTAATCATATTTATAGGAGTCAATCTAACCTTCTTCCCTCAACATTTAGCACACAAGAAATTCCAAAGCAAACCAAACATTTCCGATAAGAACTTCATTAACCTTGTTACTACTTACGTGCCAGGAATTGAAAGCATCAGAGCTATTTTGAAAGAATGTCACGACACTTTACAAATGCATTCATCTTTAAGTGATTTTTCTAAATTTGTACCCCGCCTCACTTTTAGAACTCCCCTAACCTTAAAAATATATTTTGCCGCTACCTATCTCCTTCCAATTTACCTCGTCCCGTCTCATATCCTTGCCAATATCCTAAACGTAAAATCTGTGCGCTAATTATTCCGTGTCATTCATTCCGTAGCCCCGGTTTATCCAGAAAATTTAACATTTTTTTTTCATTTGCTACCTGTTCTTCCAAGAACGTTGTTTATATATTATCTTGTAAGCTTTGCAAAGCATTTTATATTGGTTTAACTTCTACTGTTATTTCCCTCTATATGAACAATCATAAACGTTCTGTTAAAATCAAATCTCCCTTGCCTGTTGCCCAACATGCCTTATCTCACTGTAAGGATTTTGATTGTGTTTTTAATTTAACACTTATTGATGCGTTACCGACTTATAGCTCTGAAAACTTACTCAAGAGATAGAGAAATGGCAGCTATATTTTTACATAAAGCGCCAATACCACGGGATTTTAATTAATATTTTATACTCTCCCTCTCTGTCTCCCCCTCGCCCTCTCTTACTCACTCTTGTTGCTTGTTTAATCTGTTTCCAGGCATTATGATACCTTCAATATTCAATATTTATTACCACCACATTCACTTGTCTTTTCGCTGTAGAAGAACAAGTTGTTCGAAATATTGCGATAGTAAATCTATGACTTTTGAAGTGTTTTATTCTTCTTCTGCTTATCTAGTTATTGTTATATATTATATATATTTAATTTAATTAAAGTTTATTCCAATACGATACAATAATACGTTTTATGTAGATAATAAAATAAATTTATAACAATAATTATAGAAGAACATGGGGTTAGTATATACCGAATAACTTAATTCAGTCAACACCTCCATAATACTTCATTTATAGGAGTGAAAGTTGTAGTTCCTTAACAAAATATAGTTCATCATTTTCCTAGTCAGAAATCTGGTCTTTTGAACCCATTGACAGATGAGTACCCTTTTCTTGTCTGCTGTCACCAAAGGTCATGTCTTGTAGAGAGCCTCCTGTTTCACTGATGACAGATTTTGTGGAGGTCTCTGTGGCGTTTACAGAAATAAATTTGAGAATTCCTCGTTTGGGGTGAAATTCTCTTTGAACTTCATGGTAAATTGTTTTGTCTTCTCAACCGCAACCATCTCACTTTCAGTCATTGCAACTGATGTGCCTTAATAGTCCCCTTTCTAAGCACTACAGGATTTAGTATCTCCTTTGTGAACAAAAATTCTTCTCTCTTTATTACACCCTTTTCTTTCTACGTGTTCTTGCAATATCTACGCAAGTAACAGCAGAGAAAGTGTATTGTTTCTTATAACTAGTTAACTCAATTAAACCGAGGTGTGCATCGTTAGATAGGAAGCTTTGACCTGGAACCATAAACTTGTGGGTTATCACTTCCAGTTTCATATCTGGGTCAGGCAGTAATTTTAATGTGGAAACACAAAAGCTACTTTTACGTGTTCCACAATACACGATGCAACATTCTGGGAACTTCGGCATCCCTCACATTATCACTAGAGCCTGGATGTTAGGCAAAACTCTTTTCTAGCTGGGTGGATATATTTAAGAGTCAGATAGAAATGAACATGTTTCCGTACATTTGGGGTCGGTAAGGCAAGTTTTTATTTTACCTCTTTGCCTATTTTAAGGTTTATAACTGTTTTTTTCTGTTTTAGATATTTATGGATTTTTGTGCGATTATTTGCGCATTTTAAAAAGCATATAAATATTTTCAAAGTGAAAAAGTTATAACAATTAAATGGGATATTCACCTCACAAAAACAATTATTTGAGAATTTTGTTATACATTTATTCCTTTTCAAGCAGTCAAAAACTTTCTCCTCAATCCTTTACTTAAGCTCTTGAAATAATAGAACCTTCATTAATGAAAGGAACGCAAGGTTACCTCGGACATACGAATACCAGGAATCACAGAGGATGAGGGAAGTACTGTAGTTTTGAATAGTCCTGGTGAATGACCTTGTATCGACCTGCCTGAGACAATTCTATGAAATTTCTGGTTGGAGTAACTTTTTAGCAGCATATATGTAATAAACAATTGCAAGCGAGAAATATGAGAGCGCTACAGCTGTACATGGAAGTAAGAGAGATACTAACCGATTCCCCTATAAACGCATAAACAAAAAATGAACTCGACCAGAAACCACTGCATATATTTTGCCCATTCGCTAGCACTATTCAAAATTACTTTACTTTTCCCAAGATGTCCCGCGAGATGGTTCCTCCAGTTGAAGGTATAGATATCCGTTATGTATATGTTTAGTACAACACTCTACTGCATTATTCTGAGTTTTGGTTGCTAAAATCAGTTTACTTTTTGATTAAGCCTCGTACCTCCATGTCACCGTTGTGCTTTCAGCATCCAAAACCCTCCTCTAAAAAGAGCTGTCTGTCACAACCTTTGGTGGATTTATGAAAATGTCCTTGCGCATATGCAATCTGTCATTTCACTCACCCAGTGACTTGTGACAAAAGACTACAAAACAAATGGCATGACCTACTTTAAAGCATAAAGTGATTATGATTTGTTTTCGGGGATAAATGTACTGGAAAACCCTGAAGCAAAGGGTTTTCATGCTCATGTTCCTATTAACATTTTAAAGTTATTGTTTTTAGAAACATGTTCCTAAAATGTTTTACATACACCCCAGTGTATGCAGGACGAAAGAAAGAAAGAGGAAAAGGATATGTATAATTGTACTAGGGCGAGGCCGAGAACAAATTTAAGAGAGGGTAGTGTAGAATATAGAATAGCTAGTGTAAAGGAAAACAAATAAAAGTAAGGAAAGGCTAAGTTGAGAGAAGTATTAGCATGAAAAAGGACAAAAAAAGAAAAGAATTTCGTCACGTAGAAGCTGTGTAAACTAAGCGAATTCAATTCGAATTTGTGAAAGTTATTACAGTGCACTTGAGCAGAGAAATTGGTTTTAAATTTCAGTTTTCAAGTGTATCCCCACTCTATAGTCCCGATTTCCCTCATTTTCATAAACTTCTTTTCTTGTTTTATTTAAATTGTATATACAGAGTTTCGTTGCGAAAAAAACAAAAGATTGATGACGCTTGAGCGATTTTTAAATTTTGGGTTTCAGGTAAACCCTCACTACTAATAGTATGATTTTTTTGATTTTGAAAACATATTTTTCATGTTTTATTTTAATGGAACGTTCCGAGTTCCGTTGAGAAAAAACAAAAATTGCGGCCGCTAGAGCGATTTTTAAATTTTCGCTATAACTTCCTACTCTTTAAATTTCCGTGTTCAAGCATATCCTCACTTCAAGTGGTTCGATTTCCCTAATTTTCAGAAACTATTTTTCTGGTTTAATTGAAACGGTATAACAGAGTTTCGATGCGGCTATAGCGATTTTTAAATTTTGGACTTCAGGTAAACCTCCCTCATAATTATTTGATTTCACTGATTTTCGGAAATTATTTTTCAAGTTTTATATATATATATATATATATATATATATATATATGTATATATATAACATTTTATTGCCCTTTTTGTTGTCTAATAAGTAGATCGTTGGAGAGTTGAAGAAAATTTTTAAAAATCATTTCACGGGTATAACCACTATAGCAATATTTCCTGAAAACAATACGAAAACTATAAAAATGAAGTTTATAGAATAAAAATTACAAACATATGAAGAACAGAGAAATATAACTGAAGGTACTCCTGGAGAAAAACTGAATAAGAAAGATCAGACAAAAAGAAACAGAAATGGGAAGCCCCATGCTATGTTGAGACAGCGCTGCTAGGAAACACAACCTACGCCAACCTGTTGCCCTGCTCTTAATGGGAGGATTTGTCAATAGCAGCGTACGGAAATAAACCTCAAATTACAGCAGTTTCCCGGGAGAGTTTCTAATACATTAGCGTAACTGTCACATTATTATGGGAAATGCATAACAAAGATGGAAACTGGTTAGGTTTTATTATTTTGAATCCTAGTGAAGAACTTTGTCACTTTGAACTTTCGCAAGTTTTTCGGAAAATATGTCAGAATGTTTTAGTATCTGTCTGCCATTTTGTTTCTGATCGATTCCACCTCACTCTTCTGTTTTTCTGCTTCGGTTCAACGTTTTCTTCCACTACTTTAGGTTTTCTTATCACCATTTCTATTTCTTCTTAACTTTCTCTGTTACAACCGCCTGTATTCTCATTTCTTCTTCATCCTCTTTCACTTTCAGTTTTACACCTTCTATCTCTCTACTTCGCTTTTTCAGCCTCTTCTTCTTTGTCTTTTTCTCTTGTCCTTCAGCTCCACAGTTTCTCGTCCTCTCCAGTTCCACATTTTCTTTTTTCTTCTTTTCAGTTATGGTCTAGCATCACATCATCCTCTTCTTCTTCGGTTCCATCTTTCTGTTCTCCCTTTCACATTTTATTTCTCTTAATTTCTTTATACTTTCTTCTTGTATGTTTCGGCCCATCTCATTCGTCGGTCCTGGTGGTGTAGTGGTTACCATACTTGTCTCCTACGCCCAAGAACGCGGGTTCGAACCCGGCCAGGACCGATGAATTTTTTCGGGCGTAAAAATCCAAAGTGTGGCTTCCTTCGGAAGGGAAGTAAAGCCGTGGGTCCTGCGTCGTAAATTTACGGCACGAAAAAAGAACCTCAAGCCTGAAAGAAGAGACCTCTGAGTAAAATTTGTCGGCCGTTTCACGCCCTGAGTTAAATGGGACGCTGATGACCTGAGCTGTTAAAGAGCGTCCGTAAATAAATCATTGAAAAAAAAATCCCATCTCATTCCTTCTTTTTCGCTCCTCTCTTGTAGTTCCTTAGTCCTTACTTCTTCAATACCTGTCTCTTTATCTGTTTCTATTTACATCCTCAATTCATCGCCACGAGTTGCCGAGGTCGTTAAAGCGCTGACTCGAGAGCGGGAGGTCTGGGGCTCGATTCCCGCCAGGACTGTCCTCCCTGATAGAAGGTTTTTCCAGGTTTTCCTCAGTCTTCATAAATGGCAAATGCCGGGAGGTACCTAAACTTAGGCCTGGAATGCTTCCTTCCCAAAATAATCCTATCCCAATTTATCATTTCATTTCATGTATCATCTGTGTCCACTGCCTGTGGTGCCTCAGTAGTAAAAACGGACGTTAAACATTCAACAATCCTCAACTCCCCTTCTCTGATCTTCTGCTCTTGTTTGCTTTATTCTGCAGCTACATGTTTTCCTATCATATTCATCCTGTTTCTGTTCTCCACCATTTTCTTCCTCAACTACTTCTTTTATTTCTAACACTTTTATTCTTCTGTTCCGCTACACACTCATTTTTCTTCTCTTTATTTCCTTCCTATTCTTCTCCTATGCTCTAATGTCGCTGTTTCTATCTACTTATTTAATTCTGAATTTACTTCTTCTTTTATCTTTTACACTTGTAATATGTTAACCGGATTTTCGTGTATTTTTCTTCCCATACGAAGTGCATCGTGTTTCAAATGAATAAACCATTGAGTTCAACACCCTCCTGTTAAGGTCAGGCAAGTGTCAACATTAGGAACGGACTGGAGGAAAACTCCCAGAATAAGCCGTGGAAAAGTTACTCAGCAGTACGGTAGAAAAAGAATAATAACAAACACCTAAATATTCTTCATTGAATAATAAAATCATATTCATATCGCACGTAAAACAAAATTGAATTTATTCTGATAAAGAGTTGTAAATTGCACAACAGCATTCAATATTGCAGCGAAATCTTTATAACACGATTAAAACCTTTAAATGCAAACTTTAAATTGTTAAATCTTAACCTGTAATCTTCCAACAATTGCCCCATTCAACACGAAATAACCAATTAATTTTTGGCATAGAAAATTACAGATACAACTATATAGTAAAAGCTCTCGTTTAAAAAGAAGTAAAAGATATGAATCATTTATCACACCTCAATGCTTTGACTTAGCAATGTACATTCCTTGCCAAAATATACCAAGAGCCAAAGCAAAAATGAGCCATTTACATACGAAACCTTCCACAAATATATGCTACCTGGGTCACTGGATACACCAGCGAAGAAGGTTTCAGACCTAAAAATGTAAATTAAGAAGCAGAAAATTGTATAACTCATCCTTAAGCTGTGCTCTTCTTGCTGTATCTTGTAGAAAGAGAGGCCAAGAAGAATCTGGAGCAACCATGAGTAACCAGTCTGCCGATCTGACCATGCATACGTAGCGATACAAGGAGGGGGAGGAAGGACGTAAGGAAATGCAGAAATCTTCAAATATCCATATCGTCAACTCTCCTTATTTCTTTCCGAAGGAGTTTCCCAACTCTCGATACAAAGTTGCATTCTCAGGTACCCGTCATGTTTCTTTATTAGGAATGTCACCACCTGCTCTACATATAACGCAACATATTCCAATCTGATCGCCCTTCAGTTTTTCCTTGATAGTTGGAAATAGGAAAACGCCTCAGGCAGACAGATCTGGATAGTAAGGTGGGTGGTTTACCAGTATCACTCCTGATTCTTGCAGAAATTTCACTATCTTCAAAGCGGAGACATTTTTGTAGTGAAGCTACAATCCTCGCAATTTGTGTGGTACCCGAGGTCAGTGACTGGATTTTGTTCCTGGAATAGAATGTGCCCATTTACCGAGAAGAAACTGGCAACCACCTTCCAGCCTACACTTCGAAATCGGTTAACCTTCACTATGGGGTTCATCACATGGGAAGAAGAGGCCTGTGAGCAAAAGATATGAGCTGTTTCATGCCCCGAACTGAATGGGACGCTAATGACATGTGAAAGAGACATAGAACCATTTTTAAACTTATAGTTGATTCTGTTACTTACGTGAATACCATGGTATAACCCACCTCCCTACCCCTTCTTCAGAGAATTAACCGAAAGGGCGCATGATCGTGTATTTTTTTTCAACAGGACTGTGCTACTGCTCACACTGCGAATAATTCCATGAGAGCAATTCAGAATGTGTTTCCACAAGACATTAGTAGTGATTTGTACCCTGCAATTATTATCTCTGGGGTAAATTAAAAAAGGTCATGTGCTAGACGAATCCGCACAACATATAAGAACTCAAAGATATATTCGTCAGGATTTCTCAAAATGAACTACAGCGAGTGATGAAGAATTTCTTAAAGAGAAGCCAAAAATGTGCGAGAATAGGCGGGCAGATTTAACATCTCATTGAATAATTTGGTAAGTAATAAGCATTTTAGACTGATTTGTGTATTCTTGTGTTGGTTTGTTTTATTGTGTTACCCTCCCGTTACTCACCGAGACCCGGCTGGCCGGCTAACGAGCGGCGCCTCGCCTTTAGGCAAAACACTCCGGCAGAAAATAAAATTGATCGCACTGTATACTATGCTGCAGTTGCAACAGTGGCTGTCGCGCTCAAATTTCGCCTTGATTATTAACAAAACATGATCTTTCCATTGCTGTCAACAGAAAATTTATATTTCTTATAGTTTCTTCCAATCTTGAAAATGAAATCAAAACATGAATGATTTATTTTCTTGTATTTGGTTTACTATGCGTTAGAGTTAATTAATATTTAATAAAAAATGTGTGTTATAGTCCATTAGAGGAACATTTTGAAAGCAGCAAGACACTTTTTGAACTGACTGTTCTTCCGCAAGTGACAATGTTTATTTCATTAGAAAAAGGTTCCTATTCCATATGGAACTATCCGTTGAATATTTTATGAAACTAGATTTAAATTTCTACCGTTGCTTTATCGCTTCCGGACATTTACAGCTTTTATCAGCTGCTTAAACCGGTATATACCCTACATAATTTATATCTGTGAAAGCATACGTAAGTATGTGAATGAGCTAACCAGATGCGCTGTCTACACACCTTACATAAGTATATTCACTTTAGTGTTTCTGCTAATTCTATAGCGTCTAAAATTTGTTAAATTAATATTGCAGCAACGTTTCCCGGTCTTCATATATTGACAGTGTTGTTAGAGAATAAAAAACGCAAACAAAATGTGAAAGAAACAATGAATTATTTCTTAAAGAAAATAAGAATTGTCCTCAATAAAATAACATAAAATCCGTCAAGCAGGAACTGCGAAAACTAAGCGAATTCTGCACCCAATTGAATAGCTTTAATAAAAATGAATATAAAACCAAAATGATGGTTTTATTAATTTATGAAATTAGTTATGGCATTACTGTGTTGTATTAGACGAACAAAATTACAATTCTTGCAACCGATAAGTATTAACCTTATTTTTAGAATTGTTGTTGTTGTTATTGTTGTTATTATTATTATTATTATTGAGCTCAAACCGCAAAATTAATCATATGCTATTAATTAAACGAAATGTATGACCATTGATGTATTTTTAAACATTTTTAAATGTAACCATGGTTATGAACTGAACCCTTAATATCATCTTTACATTCACTAAAATAGAGAGAAATAACAGAAAGTTTCGAGTTACATTGTGTATTTAAGATGATGTTCATATGTTTCAGTAAAACAAAAACATGTTAGTATTTAAAAACAATTGCAATATACAAAGCAAATAAAAACAATCGAAAGTTACATCGATTTTCAGTGACTTTGAAATTTAATTTAAATGTTATTAACATGTAACGTAAACGTTTTCTGAAGGTTATTACAGAACGCTCTTACATACAAATATAATTCTCAAACACATTTTACATTAATATTTTACATTTGCTACCTTCACGACGATACTTTTGTTAAATATACAACATATGCATCGATATAAATACAGTTTATATGCTGAATTAATTATTTTTCCTTTTATTTTAAAACAACATAGAGAAAATTTAACGCAAAAGCGCTTTTTAAATTTCGATTTTTAAGTTTACCACTACTCCTAATGCTCCATTTTCCACAATTTTTAGAAACTGTTTTGTTTAAATGGTATATACAGAATTTTGTATATTCGTTTATCACTGCAGCTCTGTCCACGATGCTTTCTGATTCCGTGATTTCCTGCAGTCTAGTGTTGGAGATCTTGTCTCTCAGTGCTATACCTAGGCTGTCCATTTTCCTTTGACATATTGCTACGTCTGTCGGTAAGAGACCAGGTTTGACATCCACACATCAGCACCGGGAGTTGAACGTCTCGAATCTCAGTTTTTTGTTTAGAGATATGTCTTGCAATATGAGCTTTAGAGACCAGAAGACTTTCCCAGCTTGTGTTACTCTCCTCTTAATATCTTTTATCCATATTATGGTCAACTGAGATCTTCTGATCTAGATATATGCATTCATCCACATACTGAATCTCTTCACCATTTATTTCTTGTCTTTTTTGTACATTGGTCACTATTTTTAGCCAGTAAGGTTCCTTGGGAAAAAAAAAAAAAAAAAAAAAAAAAAAAAAACAGTCTACCATCGTAACATACAGGTACCGAATTACAATAGTTGACTTATGGCTGATCAATATCGAAAATCAAAGCTAAGTCGAAAGAGAGGATATTTCTTTTGTGTGTTAGCCTTGAGCGATAGGCCAAACTGGTGCTTTTTTTAAACCTCGGTATTTACCGTCTCTCTCCAGTTATATCTTGCTAACATTTTTACGCCAATGTATTCCACACAAAGAGGGTGGCAGACATCAACGGGTTTTAGTGATTCATGCCCTGATGCAGCACTTAAACTGCTTGTTGATGGCATTATTGGGGCACTATGACCACTACAAAGATAAAACTCTGTTAGGTATATTTTTAGTAGATGGAATTTCTAAGTTCTTAACCTAATGTGGGAAAAGTTGCTGATTCTTAAAGAAACGTTTATTTATTCAAGAAAATTAGCTAAATTCGACGATTATGGTGATGTTCAATTAATTTAAAGCTATTTTCATCAAATTACTGCAATTTTAGATCGGGTGTTTTGTCCTGCAAGAACAGGAACATTTAAATGTTTGCCAGGACATTTGTGTATAATTGTTTCATTATAAGTATTCCGTATTTATCTACATGAGAACTTTTCCTAACGTTCCTTGAATAAGAAATGTTCTGGACGAGGAGAAGTATCTTCCTATTGTTGTTTCTGCACAATAATGAACAGAAAATAGATTACATGTAGTATAGTGCGATCAGTACCGCCACGGGTGGCCGAGGTCGTTAAGGCGTGGACTCGTGAGTGGGAGGTCTGCGGTTCCATTCCCACCAGGACCGACCTCCATGACCGAGACTTTTCCAGGTTTTCCTCAGTCTTCATAAACGGCAAAGGCCGGGGAGGTACCCAAACTTAGGCCTGGAACGTTTCCTTTAAAAAAAAAAAATAATTTTCCAGTTTATCTTTTCATCTCATGCATCATCAGTAGTTAAAACGGGCGTTAAACACAAATAAATAAATAAATAAGTGCGATCAGGAACGCTTTCCCATGCGACATGGGGCTTTTCCTACCAGTGAGCCCGCACTCATTTGTGTATTGTTGTTACAATTGGTTTGTTTTATTGTTTTACCTTTCCGCTAATCACCGATACCCGGCTGGCCGCCTAATTAATTTTAATTTTAATAAAACACCGGTCTTGATTACTGTGAGTTACTTGTGATTTCGGATTTTATTCTGCCCATAGGTGCATGTTGTGCAAGTTCACGATGCCGTCTGGCTTACTCCTGTAACATAAGCGGTGGATCTTACCGCACTATCCATGCAGTGTGTGAAATACACAAGCCTTTGATCCGATCTCTGCACCGCCGATATGATCTCTGTAATTATGTCGGAGGTTGACAATTAGACCCCCTTTTGTAGTTTATGCACGATGTGATGCGCTTGTTGGGTTGGTGGAGGTTCCTTGACAATATTTGGAACGCACTCCCATCATCGAATCAGAAGTTTTGTCATACTTTGACCCCCACAGCACTCAAGCCAAGCATTTCTTTTTGAAAAATTATATTACATTGCCGTCTGAAAAACATACTAAGCATTGTAATCCGTAATATTTTCATTGACGGCATAATCGAGGCTTTGATACAAGAAAATACGGCGCCAGATACGGTATTTTTAATAGTGTTTAACGCCCGTTTTAATTACTGAAGCACCACAGGCGGTGACACTGATTATATATGAGATGAAATTATATTGAGAAAGTTTTTTTTATAAAGGAAGGAAACGTTCCAGGCCTAAGTTTAAGATACCTCCCCGGCATTTGCAATTTATGGGGACTGAGGAAAACCTGGAGAAAACCTCAATCAGGGGAAGTACGGTCCTGGTGGGAATCGAACTCCAGACCTCCCGCTCACGAGTCCGCGCCTTAACGACCTCGGCCACCCGTGGCGGTGCCACATACGATGGGAGATATGCAGGAACCATTACTGTTAACTGAATTTAACAACGAATGAAAAACATTAACGCCACTGTTTTCATTGTCGAATAACATTAAGAACACTTTCAGAATTTCTGAAAATTTCACTGGATGCCATTGGAACGTGTTTGAGCAAGGACATTCGCGAGCAGGTTTACGTGCAGTTGAAGATGATATCACAGGAAGATATTTCAAAGACAGTCGCTGCTGATGAAACTTGACTACATGGTTTCGATTCTGATAGCAAACAGCGAAGTTCTGTGTGGAAACCTCCAGCATCGCAAACACAAACTGTTTCTGCTGGTAAAATTGTGGTCACCTCATTTTTGGATAATTAAGGAATGGTGTACCAGCATGTCGTACCTGCATATTCACCTGTAACTGGGCAATACTACAAAGATGTATGAAAACTCTGCAAGGCAAATGACCTCATTTCCATGCATTAGCCTCGTGTAACTATATTTTCCTTCCACATTGTAGAAAACTTTTCGTGGGAGGTTTTTTCCATTATCAGAAGTCATGGTGAAGCTGCTAAGGTGATATGACAAAAAAATGGATTCCAGCATGTCTTTGAAGAAACGCTGGGCCAGGTGCATTGAATTCAGCGGGGACTACTTTGAGAAAGATCATCAAAATTATGAGTATATTGTCCAAAAATTACGATAAATGTTTGTTGAACAGCCTTCATATAGTTTCATGAAGATTTCAGCCTTTTACGTACAAACTTATTCTGTCACAAAACCAGTATTTTCTCGACAAATAACATTTTAGTTCAAATAACATCCAGTTGAGAATGAAATTAGAAATACGCGATACAAGGTGCAGAACGTCCAACCTTTAAATTACGTTAAGGTCAAAGTCAAACAACACAGTAAATGGGCTAACCATGAACAAGACTCTCCTGACCATAAAGAATGCTCTCTGGAATATAATATCTCGATAACGAACACCTTTCCAGGAATTGTTTACGGAAACCACATGGCTTCCAACTCACGACTTGTTTACTCAAAGTGTATCACCGGCTCACGACAATATTACCGCTTCCATCTCCAAATACGCTTCTTTTATTCTTCTGACATCATAGATATTATAGTTTTAAAAGAAAGGTTAGAAATAACACTTCTAGGGGGAAAATAAAAAACGTTTACAGAATTATCAATTTGTTATACAAAGATAGCAAATTGGTGCTACTCACGGAAAGAGCGCCCGCGCTTGCCCACGCTAAAGGTATAGCAACCGATTCCGTAAATAAAATACTGAATCTACTAGAAAATAAATAGTTCCTGAGAATCAAGGAAATCTGATCATTAGAAGTGGTGGTCTACCTGAAACTCAAAATTTAAAATCGCACTAGCGGCACTGATATTTACTATTTTCAACAACAAAATTCGATATATACCATTAAAATAAAATAAGAAAATAATTTCTGAAAAATTGGAAATCGAACCATTAGGAAAACCAAAATTTAAAAAGTGCTCTTGCGTTTAATTATCTCTCTGTTGTCTTAAAATAAAAAGGACGAATTAATTCAGCATATACATTGTATTTATAACAATAAATATGTTTCATTTTAGCAAAAGTATCGTCGTAAAAATAGCAAATATGAAATATTAATCTAACATGTACTTAAGAAGTATATTTGTATGTAAGAGCGCTCTGTAATAACCTTCAGAAAACGTTTTCGTTACATGTTTGTACTACAATAACATTTAATTAAATTTCAAAGCCAATGAAAATCGATGAAATGTTCAATCGTTTATGGTTCATTGTGTATATTTGCTTAATCATTGTACTTATTTTTAAATGGTAACATGTTTATGTTTATTGACACATATGAACACCTTTTTAAATACATTAGGTTGAAACTTTTTATTATTTCATTGTGACCATATATTTAACTAAGAATATAAAGATTAATATTAAATGTAGATGTTTAATTATTAGGTCTGTTCGACCTTTAAAATCACACTCTTTGCGGTTTAATCTGACGATGATGATGATGATGATGATGATGATGATAATAATAATAATAATAATAATACGTTTAAAATGTAATTTCTTGTAATACTTATAATTTGCAAGAATTCTAATTTTGTTTTCCTTGATTTTGAAAACTAGAATAATTTCACTATATGTATTTATTTGCAAGTGATTTTTGAAGAGAAAAACAAACAGGTAATATATTACAGTTCAGTTTTTGTTTTATTAGTTAACTTTAAGAGTTTGTCATGCTAATAACACACAGTATTTCCATAACTTATTTCATTAAATAATAAAACCATAATTTGGTATTATATTCTTGTGTTAAAGTTATTTCACTTGGTGAGGAATTCGCTTAGTTTAATTTTTTTTTCATTAGTTTTTAATGCCCGTTTTTACTACTGAGGCACCATAGGCGGTGGACACTGATGATACATGAGATGAAATGATAAATTGGGAAAGGGTTTTTTTAAGGGAGGAAACGTTCCAGGCCTAAGTTTAAGGTACCTCCCCGGCATTTACCAGTTATGAAGACTGAGGAAAACCTGAAAAAAAAAAAAAAACCTCAGTCAGGGAGGACAGTCCTCGAATTCGAACCCCAGACCTCCCGCGCCTTACGACCTCTGCCACCCGTGGCTGTAGCTTATTTTATGCAGCTCCTGCGTGACGGAAATTTTATAACATTATTTTGTTAATGCTTTTAGACAGCTAACTAGGAAAGATTCCGCCTGAAAAATGTCATTACCTAGGAATATAACGGACGGGTGCGAAAACCAACTGCGTCGCAAGTTCCATCAAGGACATTGTCCATATAGGAGAAGTGTACGCAACCATAAAGCTAGCTGGTTGTTGGGCCATTTTGCAAATTCATTAGAGACAGCCCCACCCTATGTTAAAGTAACAATCAAGTGACCACACCCCACGCTAGTAGGTGTTAAGTGCCACTTGTAAATAACTGGCGAGGTGATGATACCGGCCATGCGTTCCAATCCAACACTCAAAGTTGATGAGATGCTATTTGCTTGCGTTCAGGGGAACGTGAGAGTTATTGATTCACAACAACACCCACACTAATTTGCTAATGCCTTGTGAATTCATCTTACTTGACATCTCAACATTGCCGGGACATGGGAAGGGATTTTGGGATCTTAAACATGCCATCATTTTTCTAGAAGTTATACTTCAGAACGCTGGTCTACGATTTTCAGATTTTTACTGTAAGATAGGATTTTGGTGCCGCTCATTTTAGAAAATTAGTATTTACGCAACTCTGAATGGCACCCATTGGCACCCAGCTTCTTCATATGAAGAACTTTATGCAATGTGACTCAAGACTCAAGACCATTTATTACTTGATGAATGACATTAAATGTGGCCGTATGAGCACTGCAGATGCTGCACGTTCTGGACACCTACTTGAACTTTCTTCTGCATAAATTGTCAATAAAATTCACGGTGTCATGATAGAAGACCACCACAACAATATTGCTGAAATTGCTGAGATGGTAAACATCTCATGAGAACGGGTAGAGTTAATTAATAAAAATGTTTTATCATTGCACAATACTCGTCTTAACCATTTCTATGAAACGTGTTACACCGATCACTTAAGTTTGACAGGTCTCACACCCACGCATGCCCAAGAGAGAATGCATTTAAATAAGTCAAATAGTAATAATTATTAAATATTATATAGCCTGTAGTAACAAACAAGAACATTTCATGCATCACGAAAATGTATTCATGGCTACCTGGACGTTTGACTCTATGACAGTAGGAAAAAGGTTGCCTTTTGTAATCTTTTGTGTCCTCTTCACTGATAATGGCTCGAGAAATGGGTCTCTTTATTGTGACAAAAGGTAAGTGCATGAAGGTGTCCGAACAATAGGCCCTTTGTATCTTAATTGCTGGAGATGCTTCAAATTTAAAAGGTAGAAGGGGAACAGGTGTCGGCGAAGAAGTCATTATATCGTATGATGATGATGATGATGATGATGATGATGGCGAGCTCCCCAATAAGAGGTCAAAGAGTTGGTGGACTTAAAGTAAGCGCGTTTGGAAGCTCAAGAGCTCATCAATAGTATTTAAACATTTTAAAAGCTCAGGAAGCCGTAGGCGCTATGCTGTGACCCCTGTTGATCTCTTGTGATCACGTGGCGACGATTTGAATTTCGTATATAACAACTTGAGGAAACAACTTAGCAAAACACGTTTTTATTTAAATGATCAACATCGCCTTACCAGAGACAGTAGACGAGAGACACACAATTGCAATTTCAAGCAGCATTTGTAACTCGCGTAATTAAAGCCATAGAGGCAACGAAGCAGGTGGCCGATAAAAAAGTATCGTGTGATTAAACACCTCAATGCGTTAAATGAAGCAAATTGTGTGAGTTGAACCACCTCCTTCCATCTCCCTCCTCCCGTGACCACTAAGACACGAAAGGCGACTTCGGGTCTCTGTACGACCCGAGGTATTATGAAGTGGTACCCTCGGGTACATCCAACAACAACAACAACAACAACAACAACAACAACATTAATACCTGCATATAAAAACCGCTTCAAAGATAGCTGCCAGCAAAATGAGCGTTGTATCTGTTTGAAAATTTGAACAACCGTTAGAAATATCGCTTGACGAAATTTCCCGCCATTTCACTGAAATTTACCAATCTTATTAATCTATCCTCATATAATATATAGGCAATTATTCCTCTAAGGGCATGAACACGTGATCAATGCAGAACAAGCCAACTGTAGTAAGTTTATGTTCAATACGCACTGCAAATTAATAACCGACATGTACAAGGACCGAAGATGCATGAAAAGAAGTTGAAAATAATATTATCCGTACTCCCATTATGAACTGTAACGATTTCGCCTCCTGCGAACATCCACTTTAGTGCTGAAGCGACCTTGCGTTCGGGTTACTTTGTTGTTCGTAGAATCCAAAACTGCTCAATTTTCTTGGAATCCAAAGCAATGCAGCCTAGTGTGTAGGTACTAGATTTGATTATAAGAACTTATTTTTTAAATTTTTAAGGAACTAACAGTAGAGGGAGACCAGGTCGAGGTAGTCAAGCTAATGTACATAATGTTACACGAGCGTTAGAAAATTTATACAAACATATTTATTTAAGTAGAAGTGGGATTCCAGGGCATATTGGCTATCACCGTGAATGGTGGAACAAGGAAAAAAAATAATAAAATCCAGAGATAAAACAGAGCTCGAATTCATGGCCGATTATATGGAATTAATTGTGTTAAATAATAATAATAATAATAATAATAATAATAATAATAATAATAATACTTCAGCTACATAATTTGCGTACACAATTATTGACGTTTTCTTCGAACATATTAATAAATCACCCTCTACATTTATTTTTATTGCTCGCTTAATATTACGACGCAAGAGTCATGATGACGTATGAACTTTCAATAGACTCATAAGCACATAAAGAACTGCGACATTCAACTCAGCCAGCTCTCTTCACATTATACGGGTTTTCAATATGAACACAGCATGAAGCCCCATGCGTCCTCTGGTTTTATATTTCTCTTTTACGCATCGTTTTTCCTTTACATATTCCCAACACATTATTCTGTAACCTTTGAAACGTCTGTATTGGCGCTGCTGTCAGCTATTTCCTTTTTTTTTTTTTTTTTTTTTTTTTTTTGTATTTTGCCTGTTGCTATGGTGACTTGTTAACGTCCGCGTATTTTTGCTCTATAGCAGTTACGTTGGGATTCCTGATCGGTATTCGTTTTATGTTCTCTTTGTTGTAATTTATTAGCAACTGTTCTGTTCCCAGCACATGGATTTTTTTACATAAACATAAATTTGCTTATGAAAGTACAAAAAATTATCATTCCTGTTTCTATCATCACAAATTTTGCGAATTCCGAAGTAATGTAGCTATTGCGGTAGTACCCATGAAACGATTTTTGAAAAAAATTCTTCAAAATGTTAACGATTCTACCTACTAGGTACCGAAAATGAAAATTTAAAAAGAAGTATATATCTGTTAACGCTCTAGCAGCCGTAATTTTTGTTTTTTCTCAATGAAACTCAGTATATTTCATTAAAATAAATTAATAAAAATAGTTCCTGAAAATCAGGGCAATCGATCCATTAGGAAAATTTATAAAATAGTATTTATCTTTACAATGAAAATGTAATGTTTTAATAAACTATATAAATTAAGATGTAAATGATTTCTAACCACTTGAATAATAAGTTAGCAGCTTTTATTATAAACCATCTTATTAATTGGAATAATAATTCAATGAAGGTATACCTGAAAACTGAGTGAGGGTTAAAGAGAAATTTAAAAATTGCTTTAGCGGCCGCAATTTTAAATTTTTTAAAGGAAACTCGGTATAATCCAAGGAAAATAGTTTCTGAAAATTAGGAAAATAATTTCTGAATATTAGGAAAATCAGACCTTTAGGGGCATACTTGAAAAACAATTGTTTTAAAATAAAAGAACACATTAGTTCAGCATATAAACTATTTATAATGCTTAATGTATTTTAGGTTAACAAAAGCATCGTCGCGAAGACAGTAAATGTGAAATATTACTCTAATGTGTGTTTAAGAATTATATTTGTACGTAAGAGCGCTGTTTAATAACATTCATGAAACGTTTTCGTTACTGTTTATACTACAATAACATTTAAATTTAATTTCATAGTCAATGAAAATCGATGGAACTTTCGATTGTATATAGTTGATTATGTATATTTGCTTAGTACATTGTAACTGTTTTCAAATAGTAACATGTTTTTGTTTTATTGAAACATATGAACATCTTCTTAAATACGTAATGTAACTTGAAATTTTCTCTTATATCTTTCTGTTTTACTGAATATAAAGAAAATATCAAAGACTCAGTTCATAAACATGGTTACATTTAAAAAAAATACCCACACGGTATAGCTTTGTCTATCAGTGCTCATATATTTCATTTAATCAATAGCACACAATTTTTGCAGTCTAATAATAATAATAATAATAATAATATATAAATAAATAAATAATTTAAAAATGGAGGATTTCTTTTGTGATACTTATTGATTGCAAGAATTCTAATTTTTAATACCATACAGTAATACCATAAATTATTTCATTCCGTTAATTCATGAGGCTAACATTTGAATTGTATATGAACTTTTAAAGTTATTAAACTAGGCCAGAAATTCGCTTTGTTTACGCAGCTCCTGCGCGACGTACTTTTCTTCCCCCACCGTAGAATAACTTACCAGTAGCTTTCATTTCGTATTTAATACTATTTACTTTCTACAAAATTGCCAAACATTTGATGTGAAACAAATGACGCTCGGAGAGATGATTTTTTTCCCCCTCCCACTGCAAAGCAACTATCATTTGTTTTCCTTTGCAAAAGAGGTGTTTTAAAATTTGTTTTCATGTTTTAATAAACGAAATCCAACGTTTTTTTCACTAATTTGCTTGAAAGCTTTTGTGAAAGTGTACTTTATAGTTTATGTAACATCAGTTCTAAATGTCAAGGTTTCTCTGTTACCTAGGCCTTGTTTATGTATCTGGCCAACCTGGCATATAAGTGACAAATGCCCGATTCAAACAGCACGGCCTTCGAAGTGTATAGTTAAATTACGTTGTTATAACTTTAGATATACCTCTTAGAACCACAGCTACAGACCAAGAGGGAACCACACCGTTTTCTTTTATTTCTTGTCGTAACAGATAACTCAGTATTTTGTTGTAAATGAGATCCCAAATGTTACCGAAGCGGCTCTCTGTGTTGCCTGTCCGAAGTCGACATTCTTATCTTCGTGAATTTTTCTGTTTCTTGCCCACTGGAATAATAGCCTGGACTATTATTAGACATGCATGTTCTTTCTTGGAAATGGTATAACCATGCCTCTTATAGTGCTTGACATTCTCGAAAGGACAGTAATATGCTCTTCCCACGATGTTCTTTTTTGACGCCATTTAAGTGACATGCATGAGAGCACACTACAGAACATTATCTCACTGCCGGGTGAGTTAGGCCAGGTTCCGCAGCGCTACTGTGAACTTCTAAACTTATCATAGATCGCAAACAATCCTCTGTATTTTCACCATTTTGCTTGTTCCCTTTTTTTAAAAAAAAATTATAATAGAACATATTATTATGACTTTACTGTCTACCCCTCGTCACCGAATACATTTCTACTCAACCTCATTCAGCATGTCAGTTCCCTGAATCAGGAACTCCCTTCCTCCTGAAGTCAGAAGAGAGTCGGACAATAAAGCAATTTAAACGTAGGTTAAATATCGTCTCAACTCTAGGAATCGCAACAGTTCTTCTTTCTCCTTTTCTTCCTCTTCTTCACCTCCTCTTTTCTCCCCCCTCGTGCTCGAAAAAAAAACATTGAAGAGCAAGTGTTTAATTTTAACATTACCTTTATCCACTTTCTAACTATATTAAAAAGTATTAATAATTATTGCACTATATATCTTTAATTTAACTTTTTCCTATATTTTATACAACAATGTATATTGTATTGTGTATTTTTGTTGTTTTTTCCCACCTGTTAGAGTGCAAATAAAGACCCCATGACCTTAACTCTTGTCAGGTTAAATAGATCACATTATTATTTTTATTATTTTATTAACTATGTTTACATTTTAAGTTGTGATTTATGTTTTAAATTTTAGTTGTTGCCCCACATAAGAAGCAGCAAATGGTTTAAAACATTATACGATTTTCGATTTTTTTGTACTTAAATTCATTTCATTTATAATCCATGTTAATGACTTAGAAGTTCAAGGCAGTTGATGAGAAAGTCATTGCACTTGAAGGTGACACGCCAATAAATAGTGTGTGTGTGTGTGTGTGTGTGTGTACCACAGCTGATGTTTTTATGGAATAATAACGAAATGCAAACACCATAAACAACCAGCTCACTTCCCCCCCCCCCGGACGTTATCTAGTTGATGATCCTTGTAAAATTTTGCCTTTCAATGTAAAAATTACAGGAATTTTTATAGCACGGGTCATTACTCGGGAAGATCTGTCCAACCGGTTTTTCAGGTACCGTAAAGATCTGGAAAAGTTTGAACGACATTTTACAGATTCGCGATCGTCTTATGTTTGTCCTGCAGGAGGCCAAGGGAGTCATAATGCGATTTATTTGCTTATTTATTTCTGTCGGGATGGAGGCGTCTGCGTGGGGATCAACGCTGAGTCATGTTGCCCACGCATTCTTTGCATAAGGTGTGTGCGTATCGCATTTTAAAACAAGTCCCCATATACCAAATGTTGCCATAAGTTTAATTATTTATAGTGTGAATGGGTTTATTTAATATTCAATACAATAAATACAAAGCAAAACACAGTATACAGAATTATACAGACAGCCTGTGTTATGTGTATTTATAAGTTATAAAACATTCTGCGAGATTAAGTCACAAATTAATCCGGGGTACTGAAAGTTTGAATGAGCAACTGAGTCTGTTGCCACTTGGCACCATAAGTCTGGTGGCAATTGTTGACATTCGACACTAGACAATCGATGTGATCAATAGCGAAACAGCAGTTGCGAAAAATTTCTAACCGCTTCCTTGGTTTAGTAGTAGCGTTTGGGACTACTAGTCCGGAGATCAAGGGTTCGATTCTTGGTCAGGTTAAGCTGTGTTGGTAAGGTTTTTGTCCTAGGGTTTTTTTCTTATTTTGATAGGGTTAATGCAAGATTGTTTTAAGGCTCCAAGAACTCCGAGCTCATTTGCGCCACCATTCATCCTTACACCTTACGATTAGTTTTGTTTTCCTCCGTATGTTTTCCCGACGAGCGCGCCGTTCGTTAGCCGGTTAACCGGGTCTCGATGTTAGCGGGAGGGTAAAACAATAAAGCGAACCAACCATACAGCACACAAACCAATGTAATAGTTCATTACTAACCATATTATCAAATGAGGTACCCGCCTTCATTCTCCACACATTTTTGGCGCCTGTTTAGGAAATTATTCATCACTCGCTGTAGTTCATTTTGAGAAATCCAGACATTTTCCTGACGAATATTAAACCCAAGATTGCGGGTTCAAACCCAGTCAGAACCGATGGCTTTTTTCGGACGTAAAAATCCTAAGTATGGCTTCCTTCGGAAGGGAAGTAAAGCCGCGGGTCCCGTGTCGTACATTTACAGCACTATAAAGAACCTCAAGCCTGAAAGAAGAGGCGTCTCAACAAAATTTATCGGCCGTTTCACGCCCTGAATTGAATGGGACGCTGATGACCTCAGATGTTAAAGAGCGTCCGTAAATAAAACAAACTGACGAATATTATTTTGGTGTGCGGGTTCATCTTGTACACATTTTTTTTAATTTACCCTGGAGTAATACTCGTAGACTGTTACATTTATTCGCCTTTTGCGTAGACCTATATGAAATTCGCACTTGTTGTGCAAGAAGACGATGGGATTTTCTAGGGGAATTTTATAAAGATTACCATTGTTACGTAATCTTTCTTTGGTGAGAACCTTACATACCCTGTATTTTTGGTATCTTAGGTTTGGCACTTACAGTTTCCTGAATAATTGTGGACTGTTTTACAATTTCGAGCCTCTACCCCCGGTAATCTTGTTTGAAACAGTCTTCGAACTGACTGCACAAGGTGAGTGAGTTAACATATGATTCATACATAAAGACACATTGTGCCGTTGTAAACACACGAGGCATAATACACTTTATGCATATTGTCGAATTAAGAAACGAACATTACAACACACACCCGGGAACAGCTGTGCTAAGGCTGCTACAGTCAGCAAGGTCAACAAGTAACAAGCAGGCTTTCTATCCCTTGCATGGAAAAACTCCGCGCCAACGGAGAAAGCATCACTGATCACAATGTATATAGTATTTAGTGCACAATCTACAGATGTCGCGAAGAGATCAATAAAGTCTAAGCGACAATAAATAAAAAACATTTTAAAAACCTGCTTTCATTTCATTTCGTTGTCGAAAGTCCCAGGCGAGGAAGGCTGGGGTTGTGTGCAGTGTGATGCTTGGGCTAGAACTTCTTAGAATCGGGGTGCTGTATCTATGCCTCATCGCCTCTGGCTGCCCAGTGTCTCCCTTTGTCCCCGAGGTGTTCCATTGGGGGCGTAGGCACAAAGACCAGCCTTTGAGCATTGCTGATTTACGGGTAATTCCTCTTAGGGCTGTCAACCAAATCCAATCCAACATTAATGGAATCGCAATTGGATAGGAATATTTTAATAATTAAAGGCATAAATAAATTAATTAATATGCTTTTTAGTTTAATATGCTCATCATTCTATATAATCAACAAATGGTTAAACTATTTTTCCTGAACAGTTTTCGTAAAATTTCTAAAGAACATTTTATTATTTTCTAGACAACAGTTGCAGGAGAGGAAACTTGGACACCGTTATATAAACCAGAGCAAAAATGTCAATCTATGAAATATGACACAAAGACTGGCCCCCTGAAAAAGTAATTAAAATCGAAGGCTGATGGTTGGTCTCCTGGAATAATCAACTCAGTGCTTCCCTTTTAAGACAGTGATTACGGAGAAAGGGAAATGTTTTCCAGCAGCATGACATTTTAACATTCGTCATTGCAGCAATACAAGGACTGAATTTCATTACCTATGGCATTCACTATACAGTCCAGACCTGGTAATCTGCCATTTCCGTTTCAGTTTCTAGGAAACTTTGATCTTCCTATCTTAAAAGAGGACATCCAACTCTTCTTCCAGTTAGTTCAATATTCACATAAGTAACAGAATCAACTGTATGCTCAAAATAAATTGATTCTATGATTCTTTCACCACTAAGTTAACACACATGAATCTCATAAAGTGCATTTGTAAACACACAAGGCATAATACACTTTATATATATATATATATATATATATACTGTTGAATTCAGAAACGAACAACACAATACACACCCGGGAACTGCTGCGCTACCTCTGCGACACTCAGCAAGGTCAACAAGTAAGCAAGCAGCCTTACTATCCCCTCCACGGCGCGGTAAACGAGTGGGGGCTCGCTCATAGGAAAGCTTCACTGATCACACAGTATTATTCACAAGATGTCATTAAATTAGTAGCAGCACGCTTTATTTGCGAGCCCTCGTAGAGTGCAAGTGGCGTCTCACTACTGTCTTCTAAGGTTGAGAGGCGTTATAATACGTTTGGTTCTAATATTGGATGGAGAGTAAGGAAAATATCATTGACATCAATAATATAATAATTTCTTTAATTACGACACTGTCCAGTGGTGGGCAATCTGCTAATTGACAGTGTTAGTATCTAGGGCAGTCTACCTGTTAATTGTTTGAGCTGTATGAAGAACAAGTGACGATGTTCCTTTCTTTCTTTCTTTCTTTTTTTTCCTTTTTTTTCTTTTTTTTTTTTTATCCTCGTCCAGATTAATTGCGCTATATTGCCCTCATGCATCAGTGCCCAAACTTCATTAGCAGCGAAACAAAAGATACTTGCTCCGCGCATCAGGTATCTCCCTAGGACGTTACATGCACAGCCTACGTCGTACTAAAAGTACAGTTGCTAATAAAAATCCTTGGACAGACATTTTAGTTTAAAATTTTTATAGTAAGGACGATTTAAGACTTGACTAGAAATCATAAGATTTAAGATAGTTGAACAATAATATCCACAAAAATTTAACTAGTAGTTGGCTTAAAGGACCGTAAGCTATCAAAATATGCATAAGTGCAGCTTAAACGTGTAGAGTCACTGCCGTAGAATATAGAGAGTTCAGCCCTGTGTCAATAGCTGGTGAAAAAATCATGAATACTTTTTAAAAAATATTATATTCTACATTTTCACACGCTATAAGCTAGGTGTAAGAGCTAAAAGGGGGGGGGGGTCCAAGAGGACTTGGTAGCTGTTCATGGTGATCAAATATGTTCATTTGATACCATTACAAGATGGATTTGATTATTTGGAAAAGGGTGAGAGAAGCTTTGAAAAACAGCCTCGCTCTAGCCGGCCTCGGAAAGCTGTGAGCGAGAGAACACTTTAAAAAGTGAGGAACTTGGTGGGGGAAAATTGAAACAATGTTGAAAGGGTATCGGTGTTGGCAACATCAACAGCATACTCCATGAATATTTAAAACTGTGAAAAATGTGTGCAAAATGGTTTCCACATTCCCTAATCAATGAAACGATGAAGAGGAGAAAGTAATGTTCTGAGCATGTTTCCACTAAATGGTTCTAAACGTTTGACAGATATATGCATTAGTGGAAAGTTGGTTTAATTACTATACCATCCCAAATATGCTTGTGGGTAAATGATAATGACCAAAGACCAGTTGTTCTTCGACAAGGTTTTCGTTCTCGGAAGCGAATGTTCACTGTTTTCTTCAACTATGAAGGACCATTAGTAGTTGACTGTATGTCAGAAGGAATGACAATGAATGGAGAATACTATGGCACTTATATTTTGGATCCTTTATTTGAAGAGCTGAGGCGGCGGCCTCCAAAGACAGGAACTTCAAGGCTGTTGCTTTTGCACGACTACGCCTCTCCTCACAGGACAGCTGCAAATTTGAGGAAACTGGAGGTCGCTAAAGTTCAGTTGCTTGACCATTCACCCTTCAGCCCTGGCCTTGCACCGTGCGACTTCTGGATGTTTCATCAGGTAAATTCCTGCATGGCTGAAAAACTTTTTAAACGAGTGCAAGATCTTGCTCAAGCTACAATTGATGACAATATCTCAGTCCGAGTACTGCAGTGTTTTTGGCAAGTGCTTGGTGGAGGAAGATGGTAAGTATTTTGAAGCATTATGAGGATAATTTTTCGAATTCAGTTCTTAGCTTGGACTTTAAGGTGACACTTGCAAAACTTTTTGAATGCCTCTCGTAAGACGATGCTTTCGAGTTCTGTCACAGACATCCTGAGTTTTAATTTATGGGGCCGGTCCGCCGAGCATATCGGAAACGAACATTTGCCACGAAGAGCTCATTTCATAATGTTCTGTAAGTGAAATTTAATTTTTTAATAAAAAACGAAGTAATGTTAAATATTATGTGTAATGAATTCTAGTGTATTTACGTTTAATTGTCTTTCATTTATGAAATGAAGAGACAAACAATATTTATTATTATTATTATTATTATTATTATTATTATTATTATTATTATTATTATTATTATTATTATTATTATTACATTTTGCAATAAAGGGCAGGGGAAGAGGTAAGATCAGAAAAACGTATTTGTTTTTCTTGTCTTCATACGCTGCATCAGTTCTATTGTTAAGTTAATACAAAGGTGTTTGTACGACATTACGTCAGTATAGCCAAGTCAAGTGCAGCTATGGCCTTGACAACAAGCATTATGTTGACACGTGTCGCAATGAAGAGAACTATAAACTTGTACTTCTGGCATAAACCAAACTCCGTGAGAATACGGGAAGGAGGTCTGTCTGCCTTGATCTCGTCCCACAGTAAGGATAGAGGGATTAGAGTAGAAATCTTCCTACCACCTCATTCTACTTCTTAAATTTTTATAACACATACACCCCCAAAGTTGCATTTCACATTTATATATAATATGAAATATTTACTTTCTCAATGTTCATGTATCATAAATAATGAACCTTATGAAAGGTAAATTTACATAACTTTGTCTTGCATCTTGCACTTAGAAATAGCTATTTATGATGAAGTGTTAAAAATAAGCTCATTATTAATGCATGTATCATACATTATTTTGGTATAATCCTTAACAATAATAAATAAATTACTGGGCGATTTTTTCCTCCTGACTCAGAGGTTTTGTGTAGTGATCAAGCATTTTTATTTTTAAAAATTGACCGTCAATCAGATCAAAACTGAGTCGGATAAAGTTTATGGGGACTCTGCACTAGGTTGAAGACTTGTAACAGTTCCTCCGTTCCACTCCATTGAAACAATTATAAAGTTGTTGTTGATTTGTTTTATTTATGGACGCTCTTTAACATCTCAGGTCATCAACATTCCATTCAATTCAGGGCATGAAACTGCCGATAAATTTTTCTCAGAGGCCTCTTCTTTCAGGCTTGAGGTTCTTTTATATGGCGTAAATGTACGACACAGAATCTACAGATTTACTTATCTTCCGAAGGAAGCCTTACTTAGGATTTTTACGCCCGAAAAAAATCCATCGATCCTGGCCGGGTTCGAGCCTGTGATCTTGGGTTTAGAAGGCAAGTGTGGTTACCGTTACATTACCAGAACCGACTAATTATAATGTGTATTTATGTAATGCTAATCACCAAATTTTGACGTAATTAGTAATATAATATTATGTCTATGTGTGTCATAAAGCTTTAACTTCAATGTAAGAATTGTACAGAAGCTCTTTGGTGTTTTGTTGTTGTAGCTTGGAAGGCCAACATTTCAAGGACGAGGTAAGGTCGCTAGCTTATGTCCCTCTAAGAGTACTTCAAATTTTGTCTTAAGCATGTTTTGAAATGCCCCTTAGTTTCGGAGGAAAATGGTTGCGACACTATAGATGCCTCACTCAGTATATTTATGGAAATATTTTTTAACAGTTTTAGATGCCTTGTAGGTACGATTAATAGATAGATTAGTAAAAACTCTTTCCATTGGTAGAACAACAATTCTGAATTCGATAAACCCAGCCGTAAAATAACCAGATTTTTCACGATGCCGACCGAAATAGCTTCATTCCTTTTGGATTCGCTAAAATGAACACTATACAAAGCTTATCACTAAACCTTTGTTTTTGCAGCCATTGGAGCAGATACTTGAAATTAAAATACTGCTTAGACCAATTCCAAGACTTAATTTCAGTCAAACTGTTGTTCATTTTGTTTTATTTATGGAAGCTCTTTAACATCTCAGGTCATTAGCGTTCCATTCAATTCCGGGCGTGAAACGACCGACAAATGTTTGCTCAGAGGTCTCTTTTTTCAGGCTTGAGGTTCTTTTACTGCATTTTAAAACACAGGAAAGGCAAAATGCTTTCTGTGGAGACAAACCTCGTGTTTCAGATTTAGGATCCTTGACTAGTTTGTTGCATGGAAAACCAGAATAATTTTTTATAATAGGTGCATTAGTGTATGCTGTACTTGTTCAGCCGCACACGTTAATTTGAACTATTCAGATTTTACGAGTTTGCAACCAATATTCACCAGTAGCAGTAGTAAAAGTGTGCACCCAGGGTATGTACTGTGGCAAGGCGCCGCTATGTGTTATATATTGTTATGTATTTGCATTGAAACAAAGCTTCAGAAATGATGCAATATCTACATTTTGGTTATAACATTTTGTCCTTGTATGTACTGTATTTGCGTGTCTATGGAAACATCAATGGAGGAGTAGCTAGGTAGGGTGTTGGGTTACACAAGGTGTGTGTGTGTGTGTCTCATCGTTCCGTCTCGCCGAACGCTGACATAGGTTGTGTTGCACATTAACAATGGAAGTGTGCGTGTTTTGAAATTTGATCTGGCAGGTGTTTTCGTTAATAGCAGTAAATCCTCTTCTTTCAGGGAGCTTCACTTTCCGTTCTGGAAATGCTGCATCCAAATTATTTCATAAAATACCGGAGGGCGCACGTTCGAGTGGATTATTTTGGTAAAGTTCCCCAGTTATTTCCTCAGCAATTAGAAGAGCTGAATACAGGTGTATTTAGATCATAGGTGATGGCCAACATTTAGGAGCGTTCGGAAAATATTTACAATACTAGCTTTTGTGCCCTATTTATTGTGCAATATGGTTGAATAAACATGGGGATCTGTTATTCCCCAGTAAAGTCAATGCACCGTTGCCGTCTTCCTTGTAACTTCATGATGGCGTCGTGTAACCATTATATGGGAGTAAATACAGAGTGTCCCACTTAAAACCGGTACGCCTCACTGCGTTCATGTTTACAATTTGGCTACACTGAGCCCCGTTACGTAATTGTTAGAGTTCGACGGTTGCGTTTAACAGTAACTATCGTGAATGTCGTGGAGGTGTTGCGATATAAATGGTGCAGTTTTTGTTGAGTACCAAATAGATATTGTGGGACTTTCCTTAAAGACAGGCTCCTTCAAGGAGACTAAAGACATGTTTGAGGCGAAATATCCTGGTATTAAGATCCCCACAACCAGCACAATTCAGGATCTGTACAGGACTCCAGGATCCGTTGCGAATGTGAAGACCCCGGCGGTATTTGACAGAATTCGCATGGACATAACGAGAAGTTAAAAAAAAAAAAAAAGGATAAGGAGATTGTCTTAATACATAGGTATATCCCACAGAACATGCCATCGTGTGCTAAAAGAGCTCAAATTCCTGTACTGGGACATCCTGTACTACGCCACCACTCGTGGATAACCCGCTTGAATTTTTCCAATTTTGCCGAATTTTTAATGATTCATTCTGTATAGCTTTCTGAAGAAAGATTTTTTTTTTATTTTCTCCTCTTTCTTCTTATTCTTTCTCTTTTTTTCTTTTTCACACTATTCTTCTCATTGGCGCTACAACACCGGATGAGGCAGCCACCTTTGTCCTCTATCTCCGTCTTACGATCCGCCGGTCGCCTATCATGTGACTTCCTCAGTAGATCGAAGAACGCCATTTGTCTCAGGCGGGTTTCCAATTATCCTCACGAAACTGGGTCGATCCCGTTTCAGACCTCCCTAATATAGAAAAATTCCTAAGCCGAACCCGGGTCTCCCGGCCAGTAGTCAACAACGCTATCTAGACCAAGGAGGCGGTCAAATCACCTTAAACTACCACCGCGAATATTTCTATTGACGCGCTGTGTTCACCGAATTGCAGGACTTATCGATGTAGCCCATACAAAAATTGCAACATTATTAAGAAAGTGTATTTTTAGCACAGAGTTGCATTTTTATAAAATAGAACAATGTCTATTGACTTCAAGAATATAAATGTAGATCAGAGAGTCAATGGAGTTTTCTGCACGTTTCTAGGCCTCGAATTTGCAGATCTTTTTAGAGGATTCGTATTTTCATTGAGCAGAAAACATTCATTCCCCCGAATGTTAGGCAAATACAGTGTATACGAGGGTAGATCCATAAGTTTCCCGCCTCGCCCTTAAGGATTCACAAAACCTGTATCTGGTATCATACCTTATCTGTTAAGTAAATAATTGTAGCTGTAACTTCCGCTCCATTGTGTTCAGCTGTTCAGATATAGTTGCATAAAGAAGGTTATGTATAGAAGATTGTGATATGTTCAAAATAGAGCATCGACCTGTTATTAAGTTCTTCACAAAAGAAGAAATTACTCTAAATAAAATTAAGCAGCGAGTGGACGGTGTATATGTGGAAGCGTCCCCCTCATATTCTACCGAAAAAGAATGGGCCAAACTTTTTCGAATGGGTTGAGAAAACATTGAAGACGAAGAGCGTGCAGGTCGGCCCTTGAAGATGCTGACTCCTGAAAACATCGCTCTTGTGGAAGGAGAAATTATGGAAGACCGGTGGCTCAAAGTTACAGAAATTGCACAAGGTTGGGCCTTTCTAAAACAACAGTGCTTCGAATTATTCATGAACATTTAAACATGAATAAGGTTAGTGCCTAGACCTCTTTCCCCAGTCCAAAAGCAACAACGAATCATCGGTTGCCAGGCATTTTGGAGCTCTGCCGTGGGAACGAGAGAGAAGTTCTGCAAACCATTGTCACAAGAGATGAAACTATGACTCTCTACTACGATCCCTTGTCCAAAAGAAAATCAATGGAGCGGCGTAAACCCGGAGAAGCACCGCCTCTAAAGACCAAGGTCACTCAGTCAACCAAAAAGATCATGGTCACAATCTTTTGGGAGTGTGGAGGAATAATCTTCATTGACTTCAAGGAGAGGAAGGAACACCACAGTAAATGGGGAGTACTGTGCTGGCCTCTACTGCACAAACTTGCAGTGGGAGAGGAAGGAACACCACAGTAAATGGGGAGTACTGTGCTGGCCTCTACTGCACAAACTTGCAGTGGTTCCTCCAAAGAGAAAAGGCGAGGAAAACCGAGTGGCGGTGTGTATCTTTATGATAACGCGCCTGTATACACAGCTGTTGTTCCAAAATAAAATGTGGCATCGTGGAGTTCGATCATCCACCCTACAGCTCAGATCTAGCTCCCAGTGACTATTTTCTCTTCTCAAAACTCAAGAAGTATCTACGAGGAAGGAAATGTAAGTGGGCCGAAGAAGTGATGGATGCACAATTTGGGGGGGGGGGTTTGAAATGTTAACTCAAAGGTGTGAGAAGTATATTGTAATAAAGGGTAACAATATTGAAAAGTGAAATATAGTTTTTGACTTTATCATACCTAGAAGACGGATAGGCCGGAAACTTATGGACCTACTCTCGCATCTGTTCACATTTTGTCTATAATTTATGGAAATTATCAACAGTATGTGGCAAATTAATCTGGATGGGTTTAAAATCACCCGCCTGAAGCGATTTATGAGTGATAAATCGTCGTTGTTGTTGGCCCCACGTTGGGCGCGAAATTTCGAAGCGTTTTGGTATGGCCCCAACAATTAGAGATAAATTATGAAGCCGTTTAGTAGGCTTCGGCTATGCGCTCCAGATTGGGCGATGTGTTGTTGACTTCGAGTGGCCTCACGTTGTGATGCCAATTTTGAAGTGCTTTGGTAGATTAATTATTGGTCGCTTCGGTATTGCCCAAGCTTCAATGGCAATTTCTTAGGGTGTATTCTGCTATTTTGTTGACTCATACCAATCGGGCTTGAGACCGACAAAAACTTATTTGTCGCGCGTGAAACTATAGATGAGTTTCGCGACAAGCGAAAGTGGAAGCCAAACTTATATAATTAATGGATACTGCGAAGTGCACAGATCTTGCCGCGTGCAGATTTTATAACTGCGTCTCACGGCGTGTAAAACTTAGGACTGCAGCGCATAAAACTTCAAACTGAGAAATGAGTATCGCGGCATATTGTGTAGTATAATATAATATAATAGTATGGTATAGTGTAGTATATAGTATAGTATAGTATAGTATAATATAATAGTATGGTATAGTGTAGTGTACAGTATAGTATAATATAGTATAGTATAGTATAGAATAGTATAGCATAGTATAATATAATGGTATGGTATAGTGTAGTGTATAGTATACTATAGTGTAGTATAGTATAATATAGTATAATAAAGTATAGTATAGTGTAGTATAGTATAGTATAGTGTAATGTAGTATAGTATGGTATAGTATAGTATAGTATAGTGTAGTATAGTATTCTATGGTATAGTGTAGTATAGTATAGTATAGTATAGTGTAGCATAGTATGGTGTAGTGTAGTATAGTATTCTATGGTATAGTATAGTATATTATAGTATAGTATAGCATAGTATAATATAATGGTATGGTATAGTGTAGTGTATAGTATACTATAGTGTAGTATAGTATAATATAGTATAATAAAGTATAGTATAGTAGTATAGTATAGAATAGTGTAATGTAGTATAGTAGGGTATAGTATACTATAGTGTAGTATAGTATTCTATGGTATAGTATAGTATAGTATATAGTATAGTATAGTGTAGCATAGTATGGTGTAGTGTAGTATAGTATTCTAGGTATAGTATAGTATATTATAGTATAGTATAGTATAGTATAGTATAGTATAGTATAGTATAGCATAGTATAATATAATGGTATGGTATAGTGTAGTGTATAGTATACTATAGTGTAGTATAGTATAGTATAATATAGTATAATAAAGTATAGTATAGTGTAGTATAGTATAGTGTAATATAGTATAGTATAGTAGGGTATAGTATAGTATAGTGTAGTATAGTATTCTATGGTATAGTATAGTATATAGTATAGTATAGTGTAGCATAGTATGGTGTAGTGTAGTGTAGTATTCTATGGTATAGTATAGTATAGTATAGTATAGTATAGTATATTATATTATAGTATAGTATATGACTCTTTTGTTGGCTTTCCTAGCTCCCGTAATGAAACATGAAGGAGCTTTCTCTTTTGTTGACATATATTCAGATTATAGTTTTACCGTATTACAAACATATACACAGTTCATTTACAAACTTTTGGTAGGTACTGTACCAGATGTTCAGACGATCAGATAACGCTCTACTGTTAAACTCTACCTTATATATTGTTGACCTCAACTGCAGCTAAGTGAACAGGTAGTTACAGGTTTAGCCAAGAATTGGGGAAACTATGAAAACCGTGTTGCTGTGATAGCCCTACATAGGGGCGGAAAATCGTCACCTGAGATTTTTCAGGTCCCTAAGAAGCTAAAAATCAGCAGGACATTTGTGTAGCGTAAGGCTTGCGAAGGCAGGGAAGTAAAGCCGTGGGTCTCTCTCTCTCTCTCTCTTTTAAGCGCACCATCGAGCACCATGAAACTGATACAATTACTGACCGATCAAGATCGGGGCATCCGCGCTCTGTGAGGACCAGGAAAGTGGGAGAGCAGCGGCAGTTCGTGTTAGGAGAAATCCAGTTCATAAACAGTAATGTTTCGTGAAATGAACATTTCGGAAGATCAATGTCCAGATTGCTCGGACATGACCTTGAGCTGAAGGCTTATCGCCGGGTACTGCACATTTCTTAATTCCAACACTTGAACAGCAGAGACAGCTGAAATGAAAACGTATACTTCAGCGTTACGCTAACAACTGGCGCAATATATATATTTTTTACAGATGAAAATATTTTCACAATTGAAAAAACTACAATGACAGAATGTATGCCAGGACTTCTGAAGAAGCTCGTGAGATTGTCCCAAAGATCCAGAGGGGTAAATACCCCTCCTTAGTGGTGGTTTGTGGGGAGAGAGCTACGATGGTATCAGAAAGCTGAGTTTCCGCCAAAAAATGGATTAAACACAACGGTCAGAATATATTAAACAACCCTCCTGAACCTGTGGTGAAAGACCAGAAACCTGTTTGTTCAAGAATAAGATTCTGGACCAGCCCATAAGGCAACATCCGCTCAAACTTGGCTTAAGAAAAATGTTCCCGATTTTATTACTACCAAAACTGGCGCTCTATTAGCAGCGTGTATTACAAATTGTGTTCAGTTCTTGAGGATATGGCCTGTAAGAAAAGATACCCCAATATTGAGCCTCTCAAGCGATCCCTGGAGTTAGTTCCCCATGGAGACAGTGCGTGCTGCTATTGATGAATGACCCATTAGACTAGGTCCTGTATCAGGGCAAAAGGGATCATTTTGAAAAATGATATATGCATTTAGCACAGAATACATGTGCATACCATTGCCATAATCAAATTAAAAAACAGTAAAGTACATTGTGGCTAAAAAACAAAACAAAAAAAAAAAAAAACTTTATAACCGAACTTATGGCTATACTAGCTACATACATAAAATATGATTATGATCATGTTTGTAACAGACATATTATATTATGTTTATATTTTAGTGGGGATGGGCCGTACGTACAGTTGGAAGTAGAGTTGAAAATATTAAAGAGTTATCTGCCCCATTTAACTGCTTAGGACTACACTGATATGTACTGCACATAAATTCAGTGCATTCTGAACAAGAAGAACACTGACGGTCGCGGTAGGCAGGGTGTGCAGTGTATGTCATGTAAGAATTGAAACCGGCACTGAAACAGAAGGGACTCGGTTACTGTTACTGTTCCAGCAGTTTGTCAATGCAAATTCTTCGGTCCTGGTGATGTAGTGGTAACCATACTTGCCTCCTAAACCCAAGATCGCGGGCTCAATCCCGGCCAGGATCGATGAATTTTTTTCGGGTGTAATAATCCTAAGTTTGGTTTCCTTCGGAAGGGAAGTAAAGCCGTAGGGTTCCATAGATTTATGGCATGTAAAAGAATCTCAAACCTGAATGAAGAGGCTTCTGAGCAACATTTATCGGTAGATTCACGTCCTGAGTTGAATGGGACGCTGATGACCTGAGATGCTAAAGAGCGTCCGTAAATAAAGAACATCAACAACAAAAAATCAACTGAAGAAATGGCTGGGTGGACGAAGATTCACATCAAATGACGAGGTTGAAGCCGAGACAGACGATTAATTTTCACAGTTGGACAAATCTGCTTTACTGAGGGTATTAAAAATTGGGAAGTGGTTGGACTAAATGTACTGATTTACAAGTGACAATGTTGGGGGGGGGGGGGGGGAAGAAAAAGAAAGAAAGAAAAGAAATAAAAAAAAAACTCTTTATCTTGTGTTTTCTTGCTCAGGCCGAGAACCTTTGGAATGCCCCTCATATTCCATTCTGACTTGATAGAAAAGTGCTCTTTAATACATTTTAATTGAAATGTTCATCTGTAGGGGGAGAATGAGACTTTTCTGCAAACTATTATTGGTACTTTCCCTCTCTGTGGATCCAGATCATTCGACATGTTGGGCCACAAGACGAAATCGACTAAACAAACATGAAAGCCCCGGCGCTTGTGTTTAATGTCGGCCGGATGCTTGTTGAAGTGGAGCGGAGTGCCAAATGCGCAGAGGTTAATCACCTCGGAAGGGGAGATAACCACAAACTCGCTTCCGCCGGGAAATATCACACACTTCTGAACGACGCGACATGTC
The DNA here is from genome assembly GCA_030762175.1 of Metallyticus violacea. Lineage (NCBI taxonomy): Eukaryota > Metazoa > Arthropoda > Insecta > Mantodea > Metallyticidae > Metallyticus > Metallyticus violacea. The sequence goes on from CM060845.1 coordinate 17,187,058, forward strand.
CTTCCAAAGGGAAACAGCAAGGCGGTCTGCGGTGAACGGGAGACGAACTCGGGGCGGCTCCGTGCCAACTTGAGTTTGTTTACGTCCCGAGCAGGGTTATTCTTATTACTGTAAATTAGGTCGCGGTCGCCCCACTACTTTGCCCCGAGACCTTGAGATGCCGGTTGTGTATGTTTACGTGACAAGAGCAAACCTCTCGCTGTGTGTGATTATCACACGCGGAATGAATGGCTGCTATGAGAAGTTTGTATATATAGACGAGTCTAGACGGCTTCCCGATTTAGAAACTAAGAAGCGTCGCCGTTCTGCCCCGACGCTTGCTGTGTCTAATATACCTGTCCATCCACCAAACCATTTCACAACAAAATACAGGCGTTAACCGTTCCCCGCAACTTGATATTCAGCTGTTGTTGGTTTCCATAACAACAGTTTGTTTATGAAAGCTATTTTGCAGCTGGTACAGGTCGTTGACCCTTTAATTTTAACTGCAGTAACTATTAACGTTTAACATACACTATCCGGTTTAATGTGGGATTCTGCTGATTCTGCTTCCTCGATAGTTTTCTAGTAAACTAGAGCTTTGTAGTTCATGTGTAAGTTAGTTATCATTTTAAACAACTTACTTATTGAGACCTACAAAATAAATATTTCATTTCTGATCCACAATTACTCACCAAACCTAATTTATGGATTTTCGCTTATTTTGTTTCAGCGCGACTTTTGCAAAAAGTTCAATTAAGTTCTGCTACATTTCTAAGGCAATTAGAAAGCTTCCGGATCTGTTAAAGTATTTACAATAATGTATAAATAATATATATATATATATATATATATATATATATATATATATATATACACTCTATTAATGCGAATCATTTTGTCCAAATGTAGTATTCAAAATGAAGGTGCGCACTAGATTCTAGTGCAAATCCGTTCCGTAGTTCACCAGTAACTTCAAATGTATCGTTTATTACGTTATAATGCATTGGTGCAATTCTCGCCTTCGTTACATTTATTGTTGGCCTATTATTGCACAAAGTGTTTCAATAGTGGGTAGTCACGAAATGAAGGGCAAACAGAGAACTTCTGATGCTACTTTCAAGCATATATTAATATATTTATGCTGAAAAAGCTGTAACAGAAAGGCAGTAAGAGATTCAATGTAACTGAGATCAATGTTTGGTCGTGGCGGCAACAAAATTGGCATTATTTGCAACTAAAGCTAGTAGGAAGAATTTCACTGGTTCTCGTAAAGGAAGATATCGTGACATTGAAGAAAAAGTTTTGGAATTCGTACGGGCAACCTGTGATTAGTGACACCATAAGAAAGAATTTCTTCTTTGACCAACACCAACTATCCTAGCAACAGCAGGATGCTGGATTTTGTCTTACGTGCTCCAGGATGTAACAATAGTCTACTTATAAATTCTATGTTCTGGTCGTTAAGCGAAGGTGTTGTAATACAAACGACTGGTGAATTTATTGCCCTAACGTATTCGAAAGCCTGGATTTTAATAACCCTCGCCAACGGAAAGTCTTTAAGAAGTGGCATACGCTTGTCCCTTTTCTTTATATAGCGGCTTATTGCCTCCTTGGCTATGCCCCGTTTCTGGCTTGGCTACCGTAGATAGTTACACCAAAGAACTTTCTCTTTTGAAGACATACAACTAACATATTAAAGTTACACACATATATGTGCATAATATTTATATTACTAATTAAAATGCACAAAACATGATTAGACTTACAACATATATATATTATATTTATATTTCTATATAGGTAGAAATTGTTTCGCGTAATTTATTAAAGCTTTTAGCATATTATATTGTTATATTTTGTTGATAGTATATTTTTCTGTTCTTGTAAAATACTATTTCGAAATAATTTAAAATACGAAGAAGAAGAAGAAGAAGAAGAAGAAGAAGAAGAAGAAAGACAGAAAGAAAGAAAGAAAGAAAGAAAGAAAGAAAGAAAGAAAGAAAAAAAAAAGAAAGAAAAGAGATAAAATGTATTACAATAGCCTTAAATATCAGTGCAGATATTTCACTAAGTGGTGAAGTGATATTCACAAGATGACCTTAATTTGGTAGACCGTCGCAGCTGCACGCTTTATTTGGAGCCTACGTAGAGTACAATTGGCAACAGTGTGCACTATTAAATCTTACTATTTCCTAAGGTTGAGACGTGCTGTAGAGGGAAAGTGTAACAAAAGATGAAAAGAAATGCGTGGGCAGATAGAGAAGAAAGTTAAAGGAAATAAACAGAGAGAGATTAGTCTGTAGAAAGAAACAAAAGAGATCTAGACAGTGGAAAAACAAAAGAAAACTGCCTGCATTGCCATCCATATATTCTGTAGTTTTATTGCATGTCTGCGAACAAGTGCCAAGCGTTGAACCATCCACTGCAGTGCTAGTTCGATGTGTGGCATTGTAGCATAACGTTTCAGATAAAACAGTAACAAAGTGATCAAGGCTTGGTAAACTTTGACCGATATCATCTATATGACCTTCGCTCTGAAGAGGGGTAGGGTTTGAAGGGGTTGCTTGCGTGTTACAAAAGCAAGGGGAGCAAGGGTTGAAAATCGACCGGGTGCGTTACATGACGCCCAAGGCCACCAGTAAAACTGTCGTCTCTCAGTAAACTGCCTGAGAAAACACCAAGAACAACCAACCGCACAAGGTCTAGCCAAGTAAGTACGTTATCTCGAACTCAAAGTGTTATTGCCGAACCTTGAACAGTGGCGTTCTAAGTATCGTGTGCGAGAAGGACCTGATAAGTTCTCAACCTAACAATGAAGGAATGAGCTTTCCACTTGAATATTGTTTTTACTTTTCAACATGATTTATCTTAAGGTCAATACATTTATTCCAGCATTGGTCAAATGTCAGTCTCTGGTCTCTGTAATGGTTTTTTTTGGCATATCTGCAAACTATTCCTTTGCAGCTGCAATTACCTCTTGATTTGATGAAAAACCTAGCTCAACGAGGAAGAGTTAAAACGCTTTGCAAACAGATAGGAGACAGAAAGAGTCAAATTTGGGGAGTAGGATAGATGCTTCACATCTGTCGATATTCTCTTAGCTAAAACACCTTTTTGAGCAGATGAAACACTTTTTGATGTCTTGATAGATTTTTTTTTCTTTTGCATATCGAATATTTCCTGTTTTTAAGACTTTAGTTGCATTAGTAATCTCCGGTTATAGCCTTACCCTTCTGAAAATGGAGCCCCCCTATTAAGGAGTCCGAGCCCATCAGACGGGCATCTTTCATACTAGGGTTATACGACAGTTATGAGACACGTTAAATTGGGAGTGAGTGCCCCCCTTCAAACTCTATACCTTTCTCTTCCTCAAAAGCCACTTGTCAAAGCACCCCTGCCACTCATTTTCCTCAAAGGTGAAAAGCTTATTTTCATATGCAGCCACAGCCTCTTCAGGGCTAGAAAATCACATATCTTTTTTTTTTTACCTCTGGAAAGAAAAAAATAATCGCATGGAACCAGGTCAATACTGTAGGGAGGATGAGTAATGAGTCTAACCTCTGTGGATTCCAGGAACTGGATGGTGATGTTAGCCGTGTGAGAAGAGGTGTTGTCGTTTTGAAGCAGGATCCCGCTCATTCTGTCCTTGAACGGTGTCCTGGAGCTTGTCAACAACTTTTGGCAGGCAGACTTTAGTGTACTTGAGCAGTAACATTCATTTTCAAAAATTGGCCACAATTTTATTCCCAACACTTCGGCCCTTCTTCAATTTCGTTGGTGGATCGTCCTCTGGAAAGATTCAAACTGCCGACAATCGTTCAGTCTCCGGGTTAAATTGGTGAATCCACGTTTTTGATGTCACCCGTGGTGACATCAAAAACACATCTTGAGCTCCCTCCGTCGAATTTCTGTAGCATTTCTTCACACCATTCGACGTGAGTGCGCTTTTGTGCCTCTGTCAAATTGTGGGGCACCCAACTTGAAGAAACCTTTCTGACACCAAGATGGTCGTGTAAAGCTTTTTGATACTGCGAGCGATCCAATCTGGAAGGCTGCCTCAGTGTCCTTAAATGATACGCGATTGTTTTCCACTCACTGCCGTTGCCAGACGCCCACTTCTGTTCGAAGTTTGGCGGCTTTTAATTTCCGAAAACTGTTGTTCTAGATAGAGCAAGGTCCCCAAAAGCTGTTGCAAGCGCTCAAGGCCTTGGGATTCAATTAAACCGCTCTTGAAACCATAAAGAATCATAGTCTTTCCCTAGCTCCATCGTAATGACTGGCTGGCTGTGCACGGGAGTGGATGTTTATCCTTACACTCTGGAATGCGGAAGCAGAAAGGGTCGCTATCTTCTCATAAGAGATTCTTCTCATAGGAGATAGTGCTATTACATGCCAAATTCCTTTTAAAAGGGTCCAACATTCACTTTTCTTCATCTCAAAACTTTCATAATGACCCTCTAGAACACTGTAGGGTATAAAGTTTTCAACCTTGCCGTGCTTTTGATCTGTAGCAAAACAAACGGCATTAAAGGATATGAGATATTGGAGTGTAGAAAATTCGAGGCAGGTAAATACATTGCTTAAGCGACTAGGGGAAACCAGGAAATATCCCAGATCAGAATGGCCAAATGCGAGTCCCAACTCTTCTCCTGAGACACTCCGCTGGGTACGAAGAGGAGACTGGTGGTATTTTTAGAGAATATTGGCGGGACTGCTTCCATGTTTGATTCTGGTGGACGAAACTCCGTATCGAGAGCGAGAGAGTTTAGTTAGAAAAGAAATGCGCAGATTTATACACATTTGGCCTTCTACATAGTGGAATCCGTAATATTAAATAGCTACCGTTGTAGCCCACATGTCATGTTGGCCAGATTAGCTCGCAATCATCAGTGCATTAAAACAACGTAAACTAAAACACTGTGCGGTTGTCGCATTGTCGTCATAAACCTTGTGCATCTGGAGTTATAGACTCGTTCCTAAGTTTGCAAATGACGCATGATGAAACCCAACAAATGCTGTCTCACCGCAGTTCTGCCAACTGTAAAACATAATTACCGCGAAGTATTTACGACTTCCACGCTTGTAAATTATAAATGTTGTTAGAACGGTGTAATAACATTCTGCAGGATGTTGCTGCAGGCTTTTCTGTTAAACTTTGTATCTCCTATTGTATTTATTGTGTTTCTGTGATTTTCTCGTGCTGCCAGCGGGTGTTTTTACACATGTTAATGCTTACCTTATTATCCTGTTGAAAATGTGCTGAACATTTTCTGAGCTTCAATACTCCTGATGGAAGTGAATTACCATGCAAACTTTCTGTGTTAATAGTTATGTGCATGATGAACAAAAACTGTGGAATATTATTATTGCTTATAACCAGAGCCCGGAAGTTATGCAAATTGTTTTTTTTTTTTTTGTCTATTTTAAGTCTTAATTAATATTGTTTTGCCTATTTTCGATCGTTATGGACATAGCTGCGACTATTTGCATATTTTAAAAAGCACATAAAGAATTTCAATGTGTTCAAGTGAAAAATGTACAAATTAAGTAGCATGCTCCATCCTAAAAAACATCTAATGAGAATCTTGTTATACGTTTATTTCTTTTCAAAAGATCCTTAAATAACAGAACCTTCATTAGTGAAAGAAACGCTCAGTTACCTTGGGCATACGAATACCGGGAAATAGAGAAGATGAGGTAAGTATTGCAGTTTTGAATAGTCCTGGTGAATGACTTGTATCGATCTGCGTGAGACAATTATTTGTGGCATGGGTAACTTCTGAGCAAGAGAGAATGATGAGAACGAGATACAGCTGTACAATAAACCGTCCCTACAATGTGTTCAGTGTGGAAGTAAGAGAGATACTAACCTGATTCCCCATAAATGCATAAAAGAAAATGAATTCTCCCAGAAACCACTAGGCCATCTTTTGCTCATTCGCCAGGACTATTCAAAACTACTTTACTTTGCCTTGATAAACATTTCCATGATATCCTGAAAGGTGAATGTTCTCTTGTAACTGGTATGAGTCCTTCCGAAATTGATTGTTTTAAATATGCTACAATCACTTTACTGGAAGTAGAACGTTCTTTTTCCATGATGAAAAATGTTCTCTCAGACAAGCGGCTGACTATGCCAGTTGATAACTTGAAAAACATTTTGTTGTTACTTGTAACCAAGAAAAGTAAACTTAAGTACTTTAATTATGTGATAAAGAAATTAAGTACCTTAAATATACATTTTCAGTAACAAGGCTGGTATTACTCCATGTTTTTACTTTTAATTGTATTACTGCATATTTTCAGTGTTTTAAGTGCCTTTTTGCCTGCTTATTTTAACTTTCGGGGGCTCTGACTATAAATTTATAATTGAATGATTCTTAAACATTCTAAATGTTGTACTTATTATTGTGGAGTACGGCCGACATAGACGGGTCACTAACATTTTTCCACTCCCCCCTCTGAGGAGCTCGCGCCCCAAACAAGGTCCGCTCCTACATAAATACTTTTTAAAGGCGCAAGCGATCATCGCACCGCAGCACCCACTTCCACCCTGTAACAACCAGCGATATGAAATGGGAAAAGGTAAATTTTTTGTTAATTAAAGACCCTTCTAGCATCCCCCTAAGCGACCAGGATTGCCGTTGAATCTGGAATCTTCCGAATATGGTTTTCAGAAGTTACCCCCTGCGCATTCCTGCACTTTGAAGCTGCTATTAATTTTTTTTGTCCAAGTCAATCCTTGCTTCATGATCATGTGGACATTTCTCCCTAGCATGGCCGTATAAAAAAAAACTGTAGCAAAACTGTGAGGCCGGAATGCATATTGTCCTAGTGGAGGTGAAGGTGATATGGTTATGATACACCAGAGAAACCATTAAAACCTACGTGTACCTAACGAATGAACTGAATTAATGATGGTGCATATGAGCTCGGAGTCCTTGGCAGCATAAAGCGATCTGGCATTCACAGTCTCAGGGTAAGGAAAAACTCCGAAAAATCCTCACCCAGACAGCTTGATATGGCCAAGAAATGAACCCAGGACCTCCGGATTAGCAGTCGTAAAGGTGGTATATCATTAATACTATTAATGCATATTTTCAATTTATTGTTATCTACACAGTACACAGTTTCAATGAAGCGTGGGCATGTACAGAGAGCTCAGTTATGTTTTCCCTCGCAGCGCGGGGTTTTTCCTATGGTTTGAAAGCCTTCTTGCTTACTTGTTGACCTTGCTGACTGTCGCAGTCGTAGCGCAGCTGTTCCCGGGTGTGCGTTGTGTTGTTCGTTTCCTAATTCGGCAGAGTACACAAAGTGTATTATGCCTCGTGTGTTTACAAACGCACCATAATTTTAATTCAGTGATGAAAGAATCATATGTCCAATCATTTAGCACACAGTTGATTCTATTATTATGTGAATTTCATACTAACACCTTTTATCGGAGAATTAACCGACAGGAAGCGTGATCATGCATTTTTTCAACAGGACTCTGCCACTGCTCACACAATTTCGTGACAGCAAGTTAGAAAGTGTTTCCATAAGACAGAGTTATTAGTAGGGGTTTGTGGCCCCCTCGCTCCCCAGATTTAACATCCTGCGATTATTATCTCTGGGGTAAATTAAAAAATGCCGTTTTTTATTAGTGTTTAACGCCCGTTTTTATTGCTGAGGCACCACAGACGGTGCACACTGATGACACATGAGATGAAATGATAAATTGGGAAAGGATTTATTTTTAAAGAAGGAAGCGTTCCAGGCCTAAGTTTAGGGTACCTCCCGGGCATTTGCCATTTATGAGGGCTGAGGAAAACCTGGGAAAAACCTCAGTCAGAGAGGACGGTTCTGGTGGGATTCGAACCCCAGACCTCCCGCTCACGAGTCCGTGCCTTAACGACCTCGGCCGCCCGTGGCGGCAAAAAAAAAAAAAAAATGCCGTGTACAAGACCAACCCCCACATC